>JAGKPW010002418.1:1200000-1669363 GCA_019926035.1 Melaleuca alternifolia | reverse complement strand
TTGCTTTCCTTGTTCTTTAAAAGAAGCCAAGGACGTACAGTAAAAAGGGGTGGGGGATTCATAAAAAAAAACAACATTACACACACATGCGCGGAGACACAGAGGAGAGAGAGAAAGAGCTTCTGGAGACTTCTTCATCCAGGCGCCCAAGAGTGAAGGAAAGGAAGACGCTGAGAGAGAGAAGAGAGGGAGGAAAAGAGGGAAAAGCTTCGACCACTCCTTCGTCACGCGTTTTTCTTTGCGATTTACCGTCGTCGTTCTTTGTTCGTAGGTAGGTCTCGGTTGCTTTCTTTAATCTCTCGTTGGTTGTTCTCGGTTTGAATTGAAGTTTTGTTGTTCTAATCAATGTTAAAGCTGCCGTTGTTTGCGAATCTTGCATCTCCGTGATTGATTAGTCGCATTTTAGGGTTAGATTCCCCTTGTTTTCAACCTGCGACTGAACCCTCCCCTTACCGTATTACATCTTTTACCGATTGTTCCTCGCGGATTCGTCTCCTTTTCTGTGTAATCCTTGCTGTTCGTGTGAGTGTGGTGATCTTGGGGCGTCGACGGAGGGTCGGCCTCCATTGTTTTGTCTCGACGCCGTCCGCCGCGGCTCCGCCGCGAGCAAAACAGTGTTGAGTTCAATTTGCAGGTTATCCATTGAGGAAGACACGCGAGGAAGGAGAAGCTCGCGCGCGTGGAGGAGATGGGCCGCGGGGGAGGGGTTGGCATTGAGCTGGTCCGCGCATCTCAATGGAGCAGGCCTATTCACGCGCGTGGAGGGCCCGAGCCTGTTTGCTTGCAGGTCCATATTGAAGAAAATAAAGCAGGCCCCCGCGGAGAAAGGGAGGGCCGAAAAAAAAAATGGACTGGGCTCGCGGGGCCAGTCCACTACTCTCTTCGCCCGGCTGCAGGCCTTTCTCAGGAGACTCTCGCGCGGGTCGGGCGGACCGAACCGGATCCCTTTATTTTTTATTATTATTTGGTTTATAATAATCAAAAAATAAAAAATTTCTGCAATAAAAAATCTTTCATTTGTGCTGATTTATTTGCTTATGCATTTTATTATTTAGTATTTGCTTGTTTTATTTGTGTGTTTTATTATTTGCTTGTTTTTTTTTTATGATAGGCTTTATTAGTTATGATTTCATTGTGCATTAGTCAATAGTCCGATCTCCCACCTGAGATACGACTCGTGACCGCACGTTAAATTGATCGATCCGATCTCATGCCCGAGATACGAACCGTTGATTTAGTTGCATTTTTTTAGATTAATTCATAAAATACCAAAAAGATTGCATTCCATGTTAGATTGCATATTAGATAGAATTGCATTTTAGATAGAATTGCATCTTTATGTTTAGATTAAATTGCATTTAGATTATATTAGGTTGCTTTTTAAATATAATTAGCATGTTAAAATTAGGTTTTCATGTTTATTTCAAAATAAAACTAAAAATAAAAATCATATGCATATCATAGCATTAATCTTTCTTTTCATTGCATAACATTTAGTCCAGATACATTAAACATCATGTCAATTTGGAGGATTGCACATTATTCATGCATGTTAATTAGGAATCGCATTTTTAGCTATATTAGAGGAATAGGTCAAAATTTTAATTTAGGCATTTATTTAATTTCGAATTTCCATTGATAAAACTCAAAATAAAAAAAATAAAAAAAATCATTCACGCATCATTTAAATAGTTACATGTAGTTAATTAATTTAGTTAATTGTCATTGCATGTCTATTTATACCACGATAGAATAATTCATTTAGATTTCTAGGTATCATTTTAGATTAGGTTTTCACATTTTAAATAGTTTATTTAATTTCGAATTTCATTTAAAAAAAAAGAAAATGCTTTAAAAAAAAACCTTTGCCTGTTATTTAATTCATTTAGTTAGATAACATGTCATTTAGTCCAAATAATTCATTTAGATTTCTAGGTATCATTTTAGATTAGGTTTTCACATTTTAAATAGTTTATTTAATTTCGAATTTCATTTAAATAAATAAGAAAATGCTTTTAAAAAAAACCTTTGCATGTTATTTAATTCATTTAGTTAGATAACATGTCATTTAGTCCAAATTAATATCATGTTAGGTCATGTCATTAGGTTTAGACTTTCATGCATTTGCATATTAGTTTGGTTTTCATGTTTTAAAAATATTATCCGTAGTTAAGATAAGATTTTAGTTTTAATTAGGGATTAATGTAATTCCTAGTTTAAATTAGATGTTATTTAACTATTGATAATTGTTTTCATTAATCTAGATTTGCATTAAGATGTTTGCATATAGAATTAATTTTTCATTACATGCATTGCATGCACATTAAAAAACCAAAAAAAAAAAATAGTTTTCTTGTTAATTTGCATCATTAGGTCATCTCTGTTCATTGTTTTATTTCTTTAAGCATTTAAATAATTGTTTGCGCACCCGCGTGATCACCGTGCATGTTAGGGAATAAACTTAAAAATTCAATTCAAACTGCTTGCAAATCATTCTTTTCGAAATAGAAGAAATGGGTTCTCAAGTCCCCGAATTCAAAAATCTCTAGTTCGTAGGAGTAAAATACTACTCCCAGTATTTTACATGGGTTTCTAATCGACCCACCACAAATAGATTAGTGGACTTTTTTTGAAATTGACTTTGCATGTTAAGAATTGAAACCTAAGTTTTGA
Source organism: Melaleuca alternifolia (assembly GCA_019926035.1). Classification (NCBI taxonomy): domain Eukaryota; kingdom Viridiplantae; phylum Streptophyta; class Magnoliopsida; order Myrtales; family Myrtaceae; genus Melaleuca; species Melaleuca alternifolia. The sequence goes on along the minus strand of JAGKPW010002418.1, from coordinate 1,666,690 downwards.
ATTGGTATGAGCTTGGGAGAGCTCGAGCTAAATTAGGTTTAGCAATCCATTAGTCTAACCCTTAGATGGTACACCTTCGGGGAGGTCGCGACGTTGTCCTTTACAGTTGTGTTAGTAATTAGCAAACACATGCCCAAATATGATGGATTTTACAGTCAAATCTCAATGCGCCTATCATATAATAGATAGAGCCCTACTCGATTGATATAAAACATGGATAGTTTGCAAGAACCGATCAAAGTGCATAACCGAGCCAAGGCTCCTAGAGTCGATGCAAAAATACATATAAGGCGAGAGTTACCAAATTTTGATGAAAGATAACCTCATGTTGACAAAAGATTATAACAAACCAACGAGATTACATAATCCACAAAAACAGGTCCTAGGATTTCCTCATATGTGAGAGTTGAAGATATGTATAAGGATCACTAGCCTTCATTTTAGCTTGCAAAAAAAAATGATAGTCCCTTGAATCTTAGCTTCTTTTCCGATTTTCCTCAACGTTGATTGGGTGGGCAAAGAGATTTTATTTTAAACAAAAGGATACTGGACATTTCATTACTTTCTCGATTGTGGCAAGCATTTTGATAACATATACCATCCACATCAATCAATCTTAAGAAAAGAGTTTTCTTGTACTCTGAACTTTGGTAGATGATGAGTCTATATGCTCTCTGTAACTCTTGCAAGTTTTCACACGTATTAAGCACACGCTCTATGCACATAAGACTAAACTCCATAATAGAATATTTGTATAGAAAAAAACTTCGAGCTCTTATCCAATGACAACATCAATGTTATCTTCAATAAGGAAAATAATTTGTGGAAAATTACTGCCCCTTTCCGTGCGTTGCCCACTTTCTTGTTTGCAAGAGTTCAATCTAGAGTACCCTACTATGTGCCTGAGTTGCTGCTAAATTATGGGTCTGATTTCAAACCAATCGGGATTACTTTCAAGTCATAATCAAAACATCGCAATGTCATGGCCTAGTGCACTTGCAGAGACAATTGATCTCAAGCATATTTGGCTCAACCAACCAAATTTACGAGAACCTTCATAGATGTTTGGATGCACATTCGCATATCACATTTATTCTCACGTGTAGTTCCTCTTCGGGGCAGGCATTTCCTTTAGGGAATTTGTTTGACAAAGTAGGGGCAAATTTTTTTTTTTAGTGGCCTTGCTAGTCATTCCCCTGTTTTGGTCCCTGGCAACTATTTTCTCAGTCGGCGATAGCGTGATTCGATCTTGAGTTATGTCATCCGCTGTCACGGTTGCCTTGTGGAGAAATCTATTGGTCTCTTCTTGCTATGCATAATGACTGTGATGACTTTTTTCTATATGTCATTTGGAGGTTAGGCTAGACATTTGTCAAGATGCATATACAAGTTATACTAGAAAAGTTCCACATCAAACAATTGATGTGCTGCGAGTAGTTAATATATCATAGTTGGTCTACAACTTCTTTTAAATTTTTTTTACGTCTAACTGAACATGTTGACATGCTCAAATTTGGATTCTCTCTTGGCGGTTTCCTTGGATTCCTAAATGTCCCAATTGGTAACGATGTTTGGTGAATACCTTAAGGAAGTAATCTCGTGACCATCAATTTTCAAGTAGCCTAGCATTATGGCATAGCACTGCAGTCTTGATGACAATTTGGGATGAAGTAAGTGTTGTGTGTGGTGTTGTTGTTGTTGCAGCTCTCACACACAACAAGGTGTAGACTCACACGTGAATTAAGGCAGAAATACAAACAGTTGAACTCTTACTTGAGTAAAAGGGAGATCAAGATACACTTGTGAGTTTTATTAAAGAAGTTCCACATTAAAGAATTATTGCAACGGACAATATATCCTAGTTGACCCATAACTAGATATATTGAGGGGCTAGGACTTAAACGCTCCGTGACAATCTCCCTAAGTGAAGGTATCAAGCCTACGATAGTTTATGAGGTAAATGGCTTTTTCCAATGGCATGTTTGAAAGGCGGTCAAAAAGGTTCGAAGGCAATGGTAGGCTACATTGTGCCTCTCGATGGCCCTTGTGAAGGTAGCGAAGCGAAATATATTAGGGAAAGTCACCTCATAGAAGTAAAAGGAAGGAAAAAATAAATAATCTATGAACTTTGATACAATGTGTAGTGTAGTCTCTACACTTTTAAATTATTTAATTTGATCCATTGCTTGATATAGTCTTTGAATTTTTAATTTATTCAATATGATCCCTAAACTATTGTAAGTATTCAATGTAGTCCTTTTATCCATTAAAACGACAAATCAAATGTTATGATGATATAAATCATTAGATGCTACTGTATTTTTAAAAATGATAAGTCAGCATATCCATCTTACTATTAATCTACTTTAGAAAAGGAAAAAATAGATTAGGAACTTCAAATATCCCATGTGGAAATTTCTTTTGTGCATTTGAGACAAATGTTTCATGTGACCAATATAATCCATGTGTAGTTTTTTTTGTCCACCATTCAAACTTAAAGAATTGTAAGTCATATCAGCAGATTCTGTTAATCTAAATTAATGAAAAGACTATATTATACAATTTGAACATTGAACATTCATTAAGAGTTCAGGATCTGGGAAATACATTAAACATTTCTTAATTATTTAATGGTACATTTGATAAATTAAATGTTCATAAACGGCATTTCACATTGAACCGAAGTTTATGGACAATTTACATCATTTTTTCCTTGAAGGAAAGTGAAAGTAGGAACATGCTCCTTGGTTTGTTCGCATCTTGCAAGGTGCTTCCCCTCGAAGAACTATCACTCACGTGCACGGGTTACGTACCATGTTTTTTCTAATATCTTTTAGCCGTTTTGAACATTTACCCTAATATTTGAAGAAGAATATCATTTCATCATGAACAAAGTACAGAACACCATATGTTTTGTTGCATTAAACCTTTGCTTACCAAAGTCCAAAGTCATTCTCGATCAATGGGAGAAATGAGGCAGAAAATTGTTCTGGATTCTTTATCATCTTTTAGTTCAAATACTTGGCTTCTATGACAGAGGATTCTTTTCCTCCAGCAGAGGGGATTCTTCTTCAAATCATTCAAACTATTCTTTCCTTCTTCAATTTCATCGTCTCCCTCCAACGCTATATCCAAATGCCATGTCCCCAAAAACGCGGACATCTTAATGAGCCACAGACTAATAATTATTCTTGCCGCTGAACTTCTCCAACTCAAAATTTCTTAGAAGCCCTGGCGTATATTGCAAACAGACAAAATAGCCAGAACAATCAGTTAACAACACCCTACGCTTTTATACTAATTTGTTATGATTAATGCGGACACATGAACAAAAGAAATGATTTAAGCAAGAAATAAATTGTAGAAATGAAGTCCGAATATAGTAGATTTATGTGATTCATTAGTAAAAACTACTTCATTGTGAGATCTAACGAGATGGTTCTATGATAATCAGCGAAAATGGGATTATAACTACTCAATCACACTCATACATAAGTGATTTTCTATCCTAAAGCATCACAAGAATCAATCACAAGAAATGAATTATCTCACTCTCAGCTCTCTTGGATGACGCTTGTTCCAAGATTGTTGATACTCTCTCTCTCACACACAAGTTTATACGTATTAAGCACATTCACCATGCCTATAAGACCAAATTCAACTATAAAATATTTAGATATAAAACTTGTTAGCCCTTATTTGATGATATCATCGATTTCTTCAATAATGAAAAGAACTCTTGAGAGAAATTAATTTTACTTATTGCATCATCCATCTCTGATTAGCAAAGATTGGACTTCCTAGTATGGCTCCTATTGCTTTGCAATTCAAGTATGTGTTGGATTTCAAATCAATCGAGATTAATTTCCACTTGTAATCAACACATCACAACAACATGACCTAGTGCACTTGCAGAGACAGCTAATCTCAAGCATACGCAACTCGAGGTTCACCAACCAAATCTATGGGAACCTTCGTGAATCTTTTAATCATATTCATGAATAACTATGTATTCTTAGGAGTAGTGCCTCTCTGAGGCAGGTATTTCTTTCTAAGTAATGAGTTTGACTGAGATACAACTCGGTGCAAATCTTTTTCATTAGTGGCCTTGTTAGCAATTCTTCTTTTTGGGAACCTGGCCAACTATTTTCCAATCCGGTGACAACATGAGTCGACCTTGAGTTATGTTGTCGGCTGTCCCGGTTTCACCTCATGTAGAAATCTATTGGTCTCTTCTTGCTATGCACAATGACTCTGACAAATCGATGCGCGAGCCTATCTACCTATCCATCTGTCATTCGTAGGCAAGGCAGTGCTCTGCTAATCGGACGGCTGGAAAAATTTTAAAAAAAAGTTCAACAAAAAAATTTTTGATTTTTTTTTTGAAAATTTTTTATATAAAATCTCAACCGTTCGATCTTAATTGGACGGCTGAGACGAGGACATCATCCTGTTGTGCTCTTGAGCACAGCAGGCAATCAAAATTCCCTTGAAAGGCAATGATCATAAGGTCCGAAGGCCATGGTGGGCTCCATCGCGCCTCTCGATAGTCTCTGTGAAGACAGCAAAGCGCAGCAGAAAAGCAAGGGTTGTTCTCCTTTAAGCTAGAATCATGATGCCTGACGTTGTTATGGCCCCGTCGCCTCGTAGAAGGAAAGCGAAAGTAGGAAAAAGTTCTTTGGTTTCTTCGCATCTCGCAAGGTGTCTTCGTTGGTCCCTTCTCGGAGAACCATCATTTGTGAGCTCGGCTTATGAACCGGATGTTTTCTGTTAATTCTTGTAGATGTTTCAAACACATTTATCCTAATTTTAAAAAAAGATTATCGTGTCATCACAATCAAAGCATAAGACACAACATGTTTTGCTGCGTCAAATCTATACTTACCAAAAGCACATTATTATTTCTTGACGTGTGGAAAAATGATAAGACAATCCAGTTGAATCTAATGGGATATGTGTTGATTAAATATCGATGCATTTCAAATGACCTGATTAATGACCCGGATTCACATTCACCCTAATTCGATCTGACCCATTTGATGGGTCTTGGTTGCAAAAATCATGGCTGAAGATTTAAACTAAGTGCAGCCCATGTGAAGAAAGATATTGAGAGAAAAGAGAGGCGGCAGAGGTTTCTTCCACCAAAGACGATTCTTTCAAATTTTGATTATTCTTGTTTAGAGGATCTATTTTCGCTTTATTTAAAGGTTTCAAAGTGAAGGAATCATGTCGAGCATTATTGAAGAAACCATATTGAGGATTCTTTCTCATTTTTCAGTTCAGATACTTCTCTTCTATGACAGTTGATCTTTTTCCTCCAGCATAGGGGATCCTTCTTCAAATTATTCTTTTCGTGACCGAGTGAAAAATGAGATGGTTTTCACGACTTTTCTTGGCCAACACCTTCCTATCTCGCATTTTCGCTCTCTCTCCCCGTGCTGTTCATCACATTCATCTTATTGGACCTTTTCTCTTTTTCAGTCGTATCGCTTTCGGGTTCCATAACTTCAACCTTCCTTGGTTTTCGTTTCTCCACGCAGAGGAACAAAAGAAAATCAGAAAGATTGAAGTCAAAAAGGGGGAGGTGGGAAATGGCGGTTATTGTGGATGTAGCTCTTCTGTAGCTTCCAAAGTGGCAGAGTACCTGGTGTAATCCTACGACAGCTACGTGATATCCTACGACAGCTACGTTCGCCGACTTGAGGACGAAGGTGCGAAGCTGTATAATGCGAGGCAATTTATGCACCACTCCATTCTTTGACTTCGTTTACTTCCTAGTTTAGATTAGTAATATCTTATTAAAAGTAATCTATTTGTATTGAATTTAAACTAAAAAATTAATTTGGAATGAGTTATATTCTTTTGTCAATTGAAATCATATGTTTAAATTAGGTGCTTATTAGTTACGAACTTTGAATAAAAGAAAATGCAAACATATTATGTGCATGCCATGTAAAATTAGATGCTTAAATTTCATGTCATATTGCCATGTCATTAATTTCACGTCATTTTGCATATCCTTTAGATTGACTGCTCAGTCCATCAAATTGCACACAATTCTAGATCAGAATTAATTTTCGCGTGTCATCAAAGTTGGATCATTTAAATGACTCTCTTTTATACCATGTTATAACAGTTAGCATTTTCATGTCAAATTAATGTAGTTGCGTTTAGAGTAAGTTTTTAATTAGTCGTTGCATATAGTTTAGTTCTCACTATATAAGAGGAACCAAAACAAAGGATCGATTGAGATTGCATGTCAATTACAAATCATGTTTAGGTTGAATATGTGATTTTAGTTATCATTACCGATGTTTGCATATTTGCTCCATTGGAGATTCCATAAATGTTGTGCAAAGATGATCAAATGACACGCTAAACAAAAACATAGTGCAAATTTAGTTAAAATTACACCACACTAATTCACCTAGATGAAGTACAAATACGTTGCTGAAATACCGAGGATGGGTAGAAACTTTCAATAATAGTCACTTGTATGGTATGGCAATTCGTATAGGAATTACGAAAAAAACTGTACTCTATAACCGAAAAACTTAGAAAGAAATATTTTATAAGTTAAGAAGATCAGATGCTCCGATGGATGGGTAGAACTCATATGCCCGACCCCAGTACTGCGTGTACAGGACATATTGTTGAACGTTGACTTTCCACAGTTCAAGTTCAAGAGCTATATTTTCTTGAAAGTTGTACTAAATTGTTAATTTTTGTTTTTGCTTCTTCGTTTGGCTTGTTTTGGCAATTCTTCTCGACAGGCCCGGGGAACACATCACATTGATCGTTCGAGAGCTTCGGGTTAAGTTGAAGGTCAAACATAGGCAGTGTCGGCGGTAAGAAGACTCTTGCTGCTGTTGTCTTTAGCCAGCTATCTGCTAGCTTTTACTTTATGCAAATTGAAGAGTTCATCTTAATCCAAACATTTTATCACGCTCATGCCATCACATGTGGCATGTGTGGTGAATATTTTTTAAAAGACTACGACACTCAAGGTAATTTTTATTTTGGAAGTCATGATAAAAATTATTAATATTCCAGAGAGTGTTTCATGAAAATTGTAATGCCATTTTTGTTGGAGTCAGCCCAATAGAACTAGGGGTATTACGGACTTTTTACATGCTATGACAACACAATCACGCGGGCACGGCAAGATGCATTTGCATGAAGATGATACAAATCTTTACGAAAAGACGAGAAAAGCATTTTGGTCGAAACCGGTGGTCTCCACATAGTACAAGAGAAAGCATTATTGCACTAGCGGACACTGTTATATGAGCAGTATGACAGAGTTGGAAGCGCCGTGCGTTCATCAAATTGAATCTTTTCTCTTATTCAGTCGTTTTGGTTTCTATCTTCCATCAGTTTCGCCTTCCTCAGCACAGCATATATAGATTCTTAACTTTCATTTATCCACAAAGAGGAAGGGGAGAAAACCGGAAAGATAGAAGTCTAAAATGGGGAAAATGGTGGATATTGCTGTCTATAGCTTCCAAAGTGGCAGAGTACCTGGTGGCTCCTGTCGGTCGTCACTGCGGCTACGTGATATTCTCGGACAGCTATGCTGTCCAACTTAAGGAAGAACTTAAGAAGGTGGAACATGTGAGGCAAAGGGTGCAGCATTCCGTTGATGAAGCTCAAAACAACATGAAGCTGATCGAAGCCCATGTCACGGAATGGGTAAAAGAAGTGGAGACCGTTGCCAACGAGGCTCTCCGCGTGCTGGATTACGAAGGAAGAGCCAAGAAAACTTACTTCCGTGGGTGGCTTCCCAACCCAAAGGCGCGTTATCGTCTCGGCAGAGGCGCGAAAAAGGCGGTCAATGATATCCGGGCACTCATTGCGCGGGGTCAATTCCAGAATGTCTGCTACGAGAGAACAGGCCTTGTCACCGGCACTCCTAGGGAGGCAAATTCCTCTGCCAGTGATCGGGGTGGCACTATCACTGATTCACGAGCCTCCATCTTTGAGGGCATAATGAAAGCTCTGGATGATGAGAAGCTAAAGGTGATTGGGGTCTACGGGGCTGGCGGGGTGGGGAAGACTACGCTGTTGAAGGAAGTGGAGAAGACACTCAAGAAAGAAGGGAGACCGTTCCACATGATCACCAAATCAACAGTATCGAATATTCCAGACTTGAAGAAAATCCAAGATGATATCACTTACGCCTTCGGTCTAAATCTCAAGAACGAACCAAGCGAAGTTGGAAGAAGAGATCTTCTGAGTAAGATCAAATGACAATCCGACGAAGAAGGTTCTCATAATATTGGACGATCTGTGGGAAAAACTTGATTTGGAGGCAGTCGGAATTCTTTCGGGAGACAAGAGCACGAAATGCAAATTATTGCTCGCTTCCAGAGATAAAAGTGTGCTGTAGGAAAAGATGCATGCCGATGAAACATTTCGTCTTGAATGTTTGAACAACGATGAAGCTTTCAGGCTATTTGAAAAGACGGTCGGCGATAAGCTCAAAAATGAGGAATTGAAAGCACTAGCGGCTGAAATGGTGAAGAAGCTCGCAGGTTTGCCTCTTTTGATTAACTCTATCGCTAGCACCTTGAAATATGGCAGCGATTCCGCTTGGAGAATCTATTCGAAAAAAATAGATGAGTCAAAGATAGAAACCATAGTAAAGTTGAGTTATCACCATTTGGAGAGAGATGAGACAAAGTCTTTATTCTTGCTCTGTGGTCTTATAGGAGGGACCATTAGCATCGAACTTCTTTTGGGACTAGGCATGGGGTTGGGCTTGTTTGATGGATTCGATGGGATAATGGAAGAGTCAAGGGATAGATTGAATGTTATGCTCGATAGCCTCCGTTCTGTTTGTTTGTTGCTGGATGGTGCTGATGACAAGGAAAATGTTACCATCCATGATCTTTACAGCGAGGTGGTCGTCTCAACTCCATTTAGAGGTCAGAACTCCTTAAGGATGAATAGCAATGATGGCTCATGGCTAAAGGAAAAGCTCGAGAAATGTTGGGCAATACGCCTTGTTGATGTTGTCGGTGATAGGCTTGATGAACTAATGCAAGGTGGGTGTCCCGACTTGAAAATACTCATGTTGTCTCAATCAGCCCACCGACATTATGCGAGAGATTGTTGTAGACTGGACTTCACATATAAGAAGGAGCTGCAAGTCATATATCTTCATTCTATGTATATCCCCACTTTACCTCCCTCGATTGAAATCCTCGACAACCTCCGTTCATTATATTTAGATAAATGCGATGTAAAGGATGTCGCAATTCTTGACAAGCTCAAAGCATTACAGATTCTTAGCTTTGCGGGGTCCTCAATTTCTAGTCTGCCTAAAGAAATCGGGGACCTAATGAATTTGAAATTGTTAAATCTAAGCAATTGTCGGAAGCTTCAGAAAATCGAGCCTGGCATCTTCAAAGGCTTAATCAACTTGGAAGAGTTATATATGCAGGGAAGCTTTACTCGATGGATGGGCGAGGATGGAATATCATCAGAATCGTGTAATGCTAGGCTTGCCGAGTTGAAGAGCTTGACAAAGCTAATTACCCTGGAAATAAAGATCGATGATCCCACCGTACTCTTCAAGGATGGTGACCTGCCATGGGGGAACCTAATTAGATTCTGGATCTGTATAGGAAATCTTCCCTGGAGCGAATTTAAAGGTTTGAAGACCATGAAGCTCGCATTGGAAGGTTGTGATGGTATTCTTTCAAAAGAATGGGTTCAGAAAACTCTACAAAAAACTCAATACTTGCGTTTGGATGGATTGAGGGAGTTCAACAAGAGCGCTTATGAGCTATGCAGCCGAGGATTCCTGGAACTAAAGCAATTGGTCATTAAAAGTTTCTCCTCAATCAAGCACATTGTCAGTTCATCCGATGGTGCCTTTCCAATTATGGAGTCTTTGTTCCTCCATGATCTGACTAATCTGGAGAAAATATGTGATGGCCTAGATTGCTTCAGCAAATTGAAAGTTATAAGAGTCACATATTGCAATCAATTGGAATACCTATGGAGTCTTTCACAGATGTGTGGTTTTGCACAGTTAGAAGAGATTGGAGTATGTAGCTGTGACTCAATCCGAGCCATTGTCATAGATGACGAGAGAAAAGATATAGTTGTTGCTGATAACAGGGTTGAGTTACCTAATTTACGTCGTTTGGAATTGGCTGAGTTACCAAAGATGACGAGCTTTTGCATAGAAGCTGGAATCACATCGGATGGTGCTCCAATACAGGTGGCTTCTTCATTTTCTCACTATGTCAGTCCATTTTATTGAAGGATTATAAGTTTCATTAATTCTCAATTTTGCAAAGGTGACCAAGATCATGCTATGATTGGTGGATCTAGGATAACGTTTCCTTGGTTTTCACCGAACTTATAGCTTATTGGATTGATATTACTTGTACATTTTGATGTTTTGTCACAAATAGAAAATCCTTTCATATTAATAAGAGACTACACATTTTGATCAGCATTCACCTATATCTAATGGGAAGCCCCTTTCTACTACTGAATTTTTTTTCAAATTTAGATAATTACACTCGGCCTCTAGCACTATGACTAATTTATTACTCATTTAACATTTTCAACGAGTAGTAAAAGTAGTGCATTGAACAGACGAATCTTGAATTAATGAACAAAATTGAATGATTTCGAAATAAAGAAAGCAAACTTGTTTAAATAAATGGAAGGCAAAAGAAGATTAGGTAACAAAGAAAATCCACATAATTCATGTCCCACCTACATGCAAGTTGCAATTGATTCCAACACATCACGCCAACATCAACGTGTCGACGTAACCTATTTTGTGGATATTTCCTTCTCCATCCTTTCAGGCAAGATTAAAGACCAAAGCTTTCGCTCTTATAATCAAATTGAGTTTAGAATATTTGATATTGATCAATTGAGTTTTCGACATATACTTTGATTTGATGGAAGGGATCTTGAACGAGTTAGGCTTCACTTTGTTGTTGGCATTGTCTGCTTTTATTGAAATCTTATTATCCATCCTATCTTAGTATTGTGATTTTTAATCTTGTGCTTCTTCTTTTTTTTATGATGTGGTGACTTATTTCTCTGTTGTCCTTGCACTATTTGATTTATGTCATTAACCATTTGTCTTTCTTTGTTACATATCTATTTCCTATTTATTAGGTTGAAGAGTGTTGTCAAAGTAAAATAATTTTAAAAAAAAATTTCCATATGAAAGTTGTGACAACTTGTGAGAGAGATCCCAAACTATTAATTTTCTTTTATCTGATGTTAGCGAGAGCAAGGTGAATTTTTTTGTCATCTGTTGGCAAAAGGTAGATCGAGGTAGTTTTGGTTTTGGTTTCATTTTTGTTTCATCTGCTGGCATGATTTAGATCGAGAAGAATAGGCTAGTGAATAAAATTTACGAAGCAAAGAAAAGAACACTTTCATGGATCCTTATTGGAAGTGGCAAAGTGCTAACTGAGTTTCATTGTGACGCTTATTAGGTTGGGTTCCCTCGCTTGGAGTCCTTGGTGATGATTGGACTCCTCGACCTGGAACAGATACTTTACGGTCAACCTTCATTAGAATGCAGCAGTCTGCAATCGACAGAGATAAGGGAGTCTAAATCCACGTCGAGTATTCTGATGTCAGATTGGATGCTGAAGTTGCCGAATTTGGAGTCATTAAAAATTGGTTCTCCATCAGCAGAAGCAGTTTTCGACCTGGAGGAGCTAAAAGTCACGGGACATTTGCCAAACGTGCGGCGCATGTGGAAAGAGAATGCACAATTACAAGGAATATCGGTATTTCGAAATCTGAAGAAACTCAATGTCACCAATACAGGGCTGTCATTTCTCTTTCCAATTTCTGTGGCTAAATGTCTTAGAGAAATTACAGAAATTAAAGTATGGAATTGTAAAAATATGGAGGCCCTGGTTGTGGATGAAGATGGAAGAGATGAAGGGACAAATGATATTATAGAATTCCCACTACTGAAGCAACTATGTATAAGTACCTGTCCCAAGCTAAAATTCTTCTTATATCTTCGTGGAAAGAAAGAGGCAATGGCCGCTACTTCTAAGTCACAAGTTGCATATTCCAATTCCTTCTTCGACCAAAAGGTATGCATCCCTTCTATTGTATTAATTACTCATAATAGCCATAAGGATGTGATTTGCGGGGCAAGTAGTAATATCTTTTTAAAGATTTTTATTTGGTTATATTAGTTTCAATGTTTTCTTAAATTATAATTGCATTTGTTGGAGTAAGGCCATCACGCGAAAATTCGTTCTTCCATCGCATCAGAGAGATGTTGCCAAAACTTTCATAGTTAAGATATGATGCATAACTCTTATGAGCAGGTTCGTTTACCAAGCTTGGAGCAGTTAGATATTTATCGAGCAGATTCCATCAAAAGAATATGGCCTCGTGAACTTCCCAAAAATTCCTTTGATAACTTAGCCGGACTCGAAGTTTATACTTGCTTTGAGCTACTCAACGTCTTCCATTCGACAATCATGGAGAGATTGCACAACCTGAGAAGCATTAGGATTGGGTATTGTCCCTCCTTGAAATCAATGTTCGAGTGCGGGTCCCTCGATTCAAAAATGACGGAACAAACAGGGGTATTACTCCCCAAATTAGGAGGAGTGCTGGCAAGTGAAGCAAGAAGGTTGAGCCACGTGGTGAAGAGCGACTCCCAAACGGTTTTGGGTCTTCCTAATCTGAAACGTGTCGATGTTGAAAAATGCTCCAAGCTAACGTACCTCTTCCCCTATGTTATTGCCACCACTCTAGAGAAACTCGAGTTTCTACAAATTATAGAGTGCAGACAGATGAAGGAAGTGGTTGCCATGGAAGAAGGTGTTCGTTCAAAGGCAAATGTGATGAGTTTCCCTTCCTTAAAAGATTTAAATATTTTGATGTGCCCTAACTTTACAGTATTCATTCCAAATCCTATAAGTGTCGAGAGGCAGTTAGGCGCAATGGTCGAAGAAAATGATGAATCATCACAATCGTTGTTCAATGATATGGTTTGCTTTCTCTCTTACTGTGATCATCCGTATTATTTCATTATCTTGTTTTAGTTAGAACAATGTAATAATATGTCCTACTATCCTCTTCTCTTGCATTATCCTCATGCAGGTTACACTTCCCAATTTAAGAAATCTGTATATCACCGGTGTTCAGTGCAAAGAGTTATGGAACAGTCAAGTTCCCATTGATTCCTTTTGCAAGTTGCAATTTCTTATATTGGAGAACTGCGACAATCTCCAACGTATTGCCCCATCCCATATATGGAAGAAGCTGCAGCACTGTCTCGAGATCTTATATGTGAGATCATGCCGTTCGATCGAGATCATTTACGAAAGTGATGGGACAGATACAAAGTTTGTTCAATTGAGGACCCTCAACTTGTCTGATCTTGAAAACTTGAGGCACATTTGGTTATACGGTGGTCTCTCAAACATCCCATTTCCAAACTTAAGATACATTGACGTTTTGAGTTGCCCAAGTTTGGAAGTACTTTTCCCAACCTTCACGGCAGAATTTATCGGGCAAATCAAAAGGCTGGTGGTGGAGGATTGCAAAAATATGGAGCTAATTGCTGACCGTGGAGAATGTGAAGAAGGAACCGGTACGGCAATCACCTTCTCCAAGTTAACCGAGCTTAAACTAATAGAACTGCCGAAATTCAGGAGGTACTTACCTGAGAAATACACTCTGGAATTCCCACCCGAGGCAGAATTTTATGTACACAACTGTGGAACAGAACCGAACCAAGGCATTGAATGGCATGGGTCTCTCTGGGGAAAGAATTAAGTGAGGTGTAGCCACAAAGTTTGTGATTATCGAAACGAAAATGGTGTCTGGCAACACGAAATTGCGCATCCAGGGAATGGGATTATATGTTTCTGCATTCTCTTCTCCTCTTCACATGGCGGTTGTGAATATTTCCTTCACCATTCATTGCTCTGGTTTGTCTCCTGGGCTCCAAATCATGAGGACCCATCGTTGGACCATACATCGTATCAGTGATGTTGTATAAGCTCCTCTCTTATTTCGATGCATGTAACTTCTTTGAAAATAGCATGTAACTCCACCATATTCAGGTGAGCCAACAATTTCAGTACTAAAGCAAATATTAATATTCCCGATCTTTCCTTGCAGGCTGGCCACCGGTTCAGTCATGTCTACCTTGATTTTTTTTCTATATAATTATATATTTAAATAATTTTATAAGAAGTCGTAAGCACTAACGTTTTCTCATTCTTGCAAAATTATTTTAACTATTTAGCTATTTTCAGGTGTGATATTCATAATTACACTAATATCTTAAAAATTGTTTCTTGAAATATTCCCGGGCAGATAGTCAATTGTACTTGTCGTTGTCCAGACATTTTGCTCTAAACTTATTATGACTGAATGTACTTAGCGAGCACATAACGCTTTTATTATCATATATTACCAAGAGATTTTCCTATACTTTTCTTTGACAAAGCTCTTCAAATGTAATTTGAAGGGGAAGTATATTTTTATTTAATATCAGTGAATGTAATGTGCTTAAAATCAAATTTAGTGTAATATATTAGATTTTTAGGCCCTTTCCAATAATCCACAAAAATAGATTTCAATGACTTTGCTACCTAAAAATATAATTTTGATTATATCATTTAGCTTTTTGTCTCATGAAGAAGATCAAAACAAATTTCTTCCTTCTCGATCAACCTAGTGGAGAATAACCAAGAAGTTTTTATGATCGACAAGGCTAGCCAGAAATTCTTTTTTATGATCTCAAAAAGTTGACTCTTTTCCGTCCAAGAAGTTTGTGCTTTGAGTCTTGAATAGAAAACACTTAACCAAGAAAAAGTCCATGATCTATGCGCAATTATCTTGATGTTCATACAATGACGTCACTAATCCCAAGCATTTTATACAACAAATGATCATGTTGTAAGAGCATCGGGAAGAGTGATGGGAGATCCAAGGATTTTGCTGCCCGCATCAGGAAACGTTTCGAAACCAGCCAAAGCACCGACTTTTCCATCCTACTGACATGAACAAGATATTGCGTCAAGTGCCCTCTCATTACCTTTGGATTATGTTGGTCCTCATCCACATAAGCTTTCCAATTCCATTTGGCTATTATTTTTTCACCCTCTTCACACATTCAATGCTTTGAGGTTCCCTGAAGATGTCCTCTAAATCTCCCAAGTGCTCTGCCCAAAGTGACATCCTATAACCGTAAACATGCATAGCATAAGTCGACATAATTATTAACAATATTAAGTTATTAAATGAATTTCACTGCACTCGCTTGGGTGCTCGCCTACTACTTGCTATTTAGATGAGAGGCTAAGGAAATGTAGCTAAACTGGCCACGCAGATGTCTCTTTTTCCCAACCCAAGTGTGATGCGGCTAAGAACCCCACATTGCGATTTTTGTGTTTTAGTGGCGTTTTCGTAATAATTAGGATTCATATTATAACATTTCCTATTAAAATTAGCTTTTATATTATAATTTGTTTCCTATTATAATTATGTTTCTTATTTTAACACTATATAAAATGGTGTTATAGAGTTTTGTAAAAATAGACTTTTGATATTTTGATTTTGATAATCATACTTGAGAGAATAATTTGTTCCTCTATTAATTCTTAATTCATGTTTAGCCAGTCTTTTATTGCGTTTCGACATCAAGTGAGATAAGATAAAACTACTCTTTCATCTATAAGCTCAATTTTTCAAATAGCTAGCACTATATAAATGGTGTTTTAGAGTTTTGTAAAAACAGACTTTTGATATTTTGATTTTGATAATCATACTTGAGAGGACAATTTGTTCCTCTATCAATTCTTAATTCATTTTTAGCCTATCTTTTATTGTGTTTTGACATCAAGTGAGATAAGATAAAACTACTCTTTCATCTATAAGCTCAATTTTTCAAATAGCTAGCAGTAATGTCATAAAGTTTGACAATCACGTGTTTATGAAACGATGTTGTATTTTAGGTATTCGCCCATAATTTCAGCTCATATCATTCTAAGATCACGGTATTCTATGTTTTCATTGTTCAAGGTGTGGTCATTATCGTTGGGTTCGTCATCATGAAAAAAGGAAATAATGTGAGAAATCTCGAGCGTAACATGACTTAGCGCCACGTCTGTCTTCCTCCTCAAACTCGTATGCGTTTGAGAGAGAGAGAGAGAGAAGGCGCTTTGTGGTTAAGCTTTCTTCAATGGGTTATGAGGAAGAAATGCACTTGGGTTATGAAGAGGGAAAAGCTCGTCTACATGAGTTGAGGTTCGTGTTTGAATGCGAGACATGTGGCTGCATGAATAAAAGATGGGTACCGCTTCGTTTTCTTGAGAAAACTAATCTAATTTAAAGTGAAAACTCTCAAATTTTCCTTTTAAAACAATTCTTACCTAAATAAGAATTATCGGCATTTACATTCTTTTGAAAAGTTATCACACTTGATTTTTAGGAAATTACCCAAAAAAAAAAGTTTGCTTATTTCATTTGTACTAATTCAATGATAAATCTTTTAATTTGGCCAATTGAGTCCTACATCTTTGGACGATTTATTAATATACTTTATCCATCTAATTTTACCCAAAAAGCGTTGATATATATAAATGCCGGCTGTCTTACGTGGTACGATGCACATGGATTGGCCGACGCACCGTTGGAGCTAACTTGAACAATTTTTGTACTTCTTTAAATAACTTTTCTGAGTTTTATTTCTTATTTCTTTCTTTATTTCTTTCTTGGATTTTCCCTCATCGTGTGCAGGACTACTTCCACGAGACCGCATCTCTTATCCTCAAATATTTGTTAGGCATCTCCTTAGTCACTGAACTTGGCATGCGTGTCCATTAGAGCATTGTCTACGAACGAATCAAATTTATGGCTGAATTATTGTTCCAATCAATGCATCATCAAACTGAGCAAAAATGGTGAGTAGATCATAAATAGATATTTCAGAATCCATCTCTATTCCCTACGGCTTCGCAGCAGACAATATGTCCAGTGCTTCAGCGACGTCACCATTCTCCCAATACTCAGAAACCATCGCATTTCATGAGCATGTATCTCAGAACGGCATATCATCAAACACCCGACGAGCACTACCTAAGTAGTCATGTTAAAGCACACATGGGCACCAAGTAAAATCGGATACCCGGATTCACAACTCCGCTTTGGAGTTGAGCAACGGAACCTTTCTCCCTCCAATACATTTTCGACAAGCTTCACTGACATCAAAAGCAAAGCATGATAAAACTTAACACGATCCACTCTTTGTGGAAGACCGGATCGAGAAGATCATGATCCCTTTCTACCTTCCCAACTCCAGTATCGTTTTGCAGAGCACTTGTAGGAAGGATAGAAGTAGCATGCGGAAGAGCCGTGATGGTTCATGCGCGTGTTCTTTTTGGAGAGGAAGAACGGCATGAGAAGTGAGGCCTTTAAGCTTAGGGTTATGGGCCGGGTTACGATGGGCATGGTTTATGGGTTGGATTGGACCGAAATGCTTAGGTCATTGGGCCGAACTAGGCCTAATGGGGCTCTCTCTTCTTTTTTAAAATTTATTTTATTTATTATTTATTTTTGTTCTTTTATTATTATTTATTCCTTTTTCTTACAAAAAAAATATGTTTGATGTGTGCAAAATTTAGGTGCCAACAATGGATTATATGGAGAGAGAGAGAGAGAGAGAGAGAGGGAGGGAGGGAGATTGTGTAATGCACCATACAAATAAAACAGATGTAATAAAGTAACCCAAAAGCAGTACTCATAATAACAAGATGATTTGTCTGATTCAATATTCAAATTTTTATATTTTGCGATTTCGAATGCTTTAATAATAAATGTTTAAAAAAGTATTTGCTTATATGTAGATTACATTGAGGTTTATGAGGAGGTTTTGAAAGGGTTTAGCAAAGTTGTGATTCTTGTAAAGATATAATGTCTCATATTTTTACTTATATTTGATAAATAGTAATAACAAAAGAACAATGTCATATTTGATAAATTAACATAAAATAGTGTGTATCACTGCCGTGATCTCCACCAATTCTGAGACTTCGACTTTTTATTACCGACACTCAATAGTTTCTACAGCCATCCAACGGTCTAAGAACCTTCCATGCTAATCGAACCGCTGCGAGGCATGATGCACGGAAAGGGCAATTATCGCAACCATAATTTCCGCAGCATTACGCGGAAGTGCTTCTTGACTTGACTTGCTTTTATCTAAGAAAAAGAACCCATGAGCAATGATGATGCTCCTTAGTTGCTAATTTAATATACTTTTTTGCCAGTAAAATTTAGATTGCGGCATAAAACAAAAAAAAGAACCTACGAGCAATAATAATGCTACTTAGCTGGTAATTGTACCCTCCACTAACTAATTTTTTTAATGACTGAGAAACCATCGGAACTTTCCTTCGGGAAGTCACACGATTCTCTAATGCTCGATAGCACTATCAGGTCTCACAGTAAATCGCTATTTAACCGCAAACCTCAAGGGAGACTGGCCTAGCATTTCACTGTCAAGGCTCACCACTTCAATCGTGATAGCAACGCAGGAATTCAAACTCACAATCGCAGCGTTGCAAGTGAGAACGAATACCACTATAGCTGCCATGGATGGGTTCCACTAGGTAACTTGTTATATTTTTTGCTAATAAAGTATAGGTATTCTCTTTTTTTCATAATAGATGTGCAGGTTCAATGATCCGATTTAAGATACCATGAAGGTCCTTACGTGCACATGTTAGCGTCTAATGATGATGGAACGTGAGCTCAATTACAGTGCTGTAATTTTTGTATAAATTGTCGTACCATATAAGCGCTTAGAAACTTTAAGTAATAGTCATTTCTATGGTATGGTAATTTGTGCAGGAGTTCAGACAAAATTGTGTTGTATAACCGAAAAAGACTTAGCAAGAAACTTTTGAAAGAATGAAGCAAATAAGATGCTCCTAAGGATGGGTACAGCTAATATACCCGGGCTCAGCACTCGAGGCATTGTGGAAAATTGCACTGAGCTGCGTGTGCACGACGCATTATTGCACATTGTCTTTCCGCAATTTAAGTCAAGTTCAAATACCATCTCTTTTCCGGAGCAATCCTCGCCCCTGCGTCAACCCATCTCGTCCAAGCATCTCTCCCGTTTCTCGCCTCGCGATTCACACTGGGTCCTCCATCTTGTTCCGTCCTTTCTTCGAAAATGTTGCCGACAGCCTCGGATTCTGTCATATTTTCCACTCGCATTCTCTTTATGTCCTTTCTATTGTTCACCGGAAATACTGGTGATAGCATTGTTTTGCTTTTCTTGTCGGAGTTTAAACCAATCTCAATCAGAAATGTGTCACGTATCTCATTTCGAAATGACAGAGTCATGAATATACATTATATTATGGGCCCACTGAATTCGCCCTTCAAGGGAAGAAGGGACTCATTTTGCATTTCCTCTATTTCCTCCCGCTTTTTGGAGGAAAATTATCTTGTGGGCACACAGGAATAACATCATGGCTAATATACTAAATTTTTTATTGAATACACCACCGATAGAATAATAGCTTCCATTGTGATACAACAATAATTATATGTGAATGGTGACTACTTGATTATATCAAGTTATTTAAAATTATAAATTACGTTTGTAAGTATGTTTTGAGTGATTGGCAGAATTGGGAGGTTGCTTTTCTTAGAATAGTTGTTGACATCATTCGCAAAATCATTTATATGAATTTGGGACTAGATATATAATCATATATGGTTGTGCACACATTAACTTCAAGTTGGATTGGATAATAACGTGTTCATAGAAAAAGGTATGGCACGGTGGATTGACATAACATGAAAGGCTTGAAATTTGCCCCGCGAACCACGTTGCTCATCTGTAGTAGGAGCTTTAATAATTGCCGAGTGACTGACGATGGCGAAAAAGCAACTTTAACTCCACCCTGGTTAACTCTTTAACCTCATTATGTTTTGCCCTCTTCCGCCTCCTCCCATGCGTCTAAGTCTTAGGTCTCGCGTGATAATCATTTCCTTTCTCTATTTTGTTTTTTAATTTTTGTTTTCGACAATAAGTTTAAAATAAAAATCCGTTTAATAATATAATTTTCATTTTATTACTTTGGTGACAAATTTTTAACGTAGATATAAATTTAGAATGAAATAATTTTTTTTAATCAGTGGGATCATGATTTTGAAGATCTTTATTTTTTTTTTCAAAATAATATTTTTGGGTTCTTTGAGGTCAAGCATAATCAGAAGGAGGCATTTTTTTTAGGGACATCCTAGTTGTTGTAGATAATTAGGTTACACACTGTATGGCCTGTGCGCATTGAGGACAGATGGAAAGATGTAGGCGATAGTCATTGTCATATTCTAGTAACTCAACATTTCCATTCACTAGTACTGAAGGAAGGCAGACTTTGACGATACAGTCGACCCGGATGGAGCAAGGACGTCGCCATCCGCTGTGGAAAGAGTAGGGAAAACACTATAATGACATAAAAATCGAACATTGTGGCTAATATACTATTTTTTTATTAGATCCACGGTTGATTGATAATGGCTCGCATTGCGACACTATAATGATTATACTTAGATGGTGACTATTTGATTATATCGGGTTATTTAAAATTATAAATTATATTTGGAAGTATGTTTTTAGGTGATCCACAGAATTGAGAGGTAGCTTTTCCTAGAATAGTTGTTGACATTATTCACAAAACAATTTGTACTAATTTGGGACTAGATATATAATCATATATGGCTGTGCACACATTAACTTCAAGTTGGACTAGATAATAACGTGCTGACAGAACATGAAAGGCTTGAAATTTGCCCCGCGAACCACGTTGTAAGTGGGTCATACTGCTCATATGTAGCATGAGAATGATAGAACCAGGAGCTTCAATAATTGCCAAGTGACTGACGATGACCAAAAAGCAACTTTAACTCCACCCCGGATAACTCTTTAACCTCACTTTGTTTTGCCCTCTTCCGCCTCCTCCCATGCATCTAAGTCTTAGGTCTCGCGTGATAATCACTTCGTTTCCCTATTTTTTTTTTTGACAATAAGTTTAAAATAGAAATTCGTTTAATAATATAATTTTCATTTTTTTTTACTTTAGAGACAAATTTTTAACCTAGATATAGATTTTGAATGAAATAAACATTTTTCTAATTACTCGCTCTCGTCACCCACTGATCACTACTAATTAACGCCCATCGCTGACTACCACCAGCTTCCACCAAACAACCACTTGCTGTCGACCATTGACCATCACCGGCCACTGCTTACCACTGTCGAGCTTTGCCAACCGCCTACCCCATTGGCTATTGTGGCCTACCCATTGATAGTGAGAATAGAAATTTAAATAAACCTACCAAATTTGTATTGTTATAGAACATTTTGTATTCAAAAACATGTATACAAAACTTTTATTTTTAGTCAATTTTGTTATCCAGGATAAAAATGATTATCATCTGCACTGTGAGGAAGGAAGAGAGAGAGAGAGAGAGAGTAGCATCATAACAACAATATTGGATGTGTTAGGAAAGGAAATACATGCAAAGAGTCAGGAGTTTGCAGAGACGATATTATTTTTGTGAAGAGAAAGAGAGAGAGACGTAATTACATACACACTTCACATTCACTAGATCCATCAACATGGCATAATAAATTAATGAAATTGGATTGTTCTAGAGCTACTAATGTGAGGTTTTGAAATAAATGATGATTATAATTAGTAAATCCTATAAAAAATGAAAATGCATCTTCTATGAACCTTCTCTTTCTCTCGATAGAGTTCTGTATGTAATAGCTGAAAACAAATGGATATTCACGGGATTAATGGATTAGGTGTTTCTTAGATATCGATTGAGCATCTAAAACTTTTTTTTTTTAGCATTCAATGGTTCTCTGTCCGGGATGACGGTGGGGCTCCGTTTTACGCACACCAAATGATTTGTAAGAGACACATAATTTTTATGTTATATTCTTTTGAAAAGTTGCCACACTTGATCTGTTTTTATCTCAGTTTCATTTTGAAGTTGATTTGGCAACTTAGCATTCTAACTCGGGAGCTGAGCCCCCCTTCCTTCTTTTTCGACTTCTAGGATGGTTTGGTGAATATGAAAGCATTATTGCCCTGCATGGACTCCATTATTATGCAACTTTATTAAAGTTAGATACTTTATGAAAGCGTGAAGTGATTGGGATTGAAGTCTTAAGGAGTAGGTGAGGCCTGAAGTCAATTTACCTACAAAAACAATGGTGGAGTGGGCCCACTATTTTCAATCAAGAAAAATCAGATGGAGACATTTGCTCTTTTTGGAGATTCTGATGACATGCTGAACAATAACATGGTACAAGTGCGTTAGGGAGGCAGAGACACATCAGGATTTGAGAGTTCACAGAGAATTGTTAAGTTATTTTTTGCAGAGACATAGATATCATTATATAAAAATACACTACATATTCACTAGATCAATCAACATGGCATAATCAATCAATGATTCGTTCTAGAACTAATAAAGTGAGGTTAGTAGCTCAAAACCTATACATTGGATAGGTATTTCTTAGATATCAGTGAAGCATTTAACACTCTTTTCTGAGCATCTAACAGATCTTCATCAAGTGCGGCGATCATTCCATTTTAAACATGCCGAATAATTATCAGAGACAAATGGATTTAATACTACATTTTTTGAAAATCTGTTTGTTGCCACACTTGATTTTCTTTTATCTCAATTTCCTTATCCAAGTTGATTTTGGCAGCTTAACATCCTGAACTTGGGAACTGAGGCCCCCTTGCTTCTTCTTTGTTCCTATTCCTACGATCGTTTGGTGAATATATTTGCTATACTATAAACTGTTACTCATCTAAATTCTGACCTTAATGTCACATTACGTACTTTTTATAGTTTTCTTTTCCTTGCATGGCATTATGTTATTAAAACATGAAATACAAGACTAACACGATGTCATTTTGGCATAAACCCTAAGTCATATTTTAAATTTCAATATTTTTTATGTTAATTTTGTTCTCAATTATTTAATTAAGATTGAATAACTGGGACCTGTCATATATTAAGGGATTCATTTCCTGTAACTTGGGGGCATTGCGGACTTGTCAAACGCAAGATGCTTTTATAAGGACAATGATACAGACTTTTGATGAGAAACGCATTTTTGGCCACGGTACAACAAGAGAAAGCATGATTACACTAAGGGTCCGTGTGATATAGTAATTTGAAAAATATTTTCTTGAAAAATGATAATATTTTTCGGTGTTTGTTTGTCAAAGATCGCTGACTCACCGGCCTTGAGCGAGGTCGAGAAACATTATTAGAGACTACAATATTTAAAGGTAAGCAAAGAAGATGGAAAATAATTTCCACTTTCAAAAAACGGAAAATATTTTTCCCAATTTTGAAGATGTTTCTTCCTTTTGATGGAAAATATTTTCCTCGATTATCTTGTTTTTTGCCCCCGAACATCATAATTTTAAAAAAATATTTTTTAGAAGAATATTTTATGTGAAACGAACGGAGTCTAAGTAGACTCTATTATTTGCATAATTTTATTGAAGCTTCATACTTTATTAAAGTATGAAGTGACTGAGATTGAAATCTTGTGGAGCTGGTGAGGCCTAGAGTCAATTTCAGTACAAAAGCAACGGTGGAGTGGGCCCACTTGTTTTCAATCAAGCCTAATCAGATGGAGGCATTTGCCTTTTTGGAGATTCCGTAAATGTTGGGTAAAATGATCGAATGATACGCCAAACAGTTGCATATTGCAAACTTACTTAAAATTGCACCACACTATTTCCCCTAGATGAAGTACGGATTCATCACAGATATACAAGGTAAAAAACATATAACTAGAATCAAGTCATTCATTTATTATAAACATATATGTTATAAACTACTCATAAGTAGCCCAACTGATTAAAGCGAATTTGAACTTCATTGAAGTCTTAGGTTCGATTCCCCAGGGAAGCGTCTATGATTTAAGTGAGGGGCCATGACGGTAGATTGCTGTACTAATCTCCTCCGATGAATAATTGAGGTGCGCGCAAGCTGGCCCGAATACCTCGGTTATATAAAAAAAACATATATGGTATCGCTAATAACGCTATTCACACTCGTGTTATTGGCTAATGATCATGTGTGTAGATGTGATGGGTTTTTGCACTTTGAATCTTAGTGACGCCCACTTAGAACAACTTTAGAGTCCATGTCTATCTTCCAGTAGAAGAAGCCTTACACGATACATGTAAGCGCGAATAGCTTGCACGCACTAACAAAAATATGAAATCTAAAGGTTTGCAGAGCTTATGCTAAAAAATACAAATGAGGTAAAACGTTATATTGATGAAAGAAAACGTTATGTTGACAAAAGGTCAAAAAAAAATTTTAATAACAAGCACTGAGATTATGTCAAATGTGAGAGGAAATTGAAGATTTATATATGATGATTGTCGGCTAACCTTCACTTTAGTACTGGAGGTCTCTTCAATCTCATCACATTTTCGATTGTGGCACAGCGCCTTGTACCTCTGCAGATGCAGTAAATTATCCACGCCGTCAGCATCATCAACCATTCGTACCACATCTTCCTCTTCACCCATATCTCTCAAAGATCCTCTCTACATTGATATGTCAGGCCAACACAATTTGAAACTGATGAGATAATTAGTCCTCCCTTAATTTTCCTTTTCACGCAATATTGTTAAGACATGGAAGCCATTTTTAGTTTGTGACAAAGTTACTCTAGACATGATAATAAGTCCATCACCAACAACTTGTTACATGATTACTCGAGGAAATGATACCGTGTCGTGTCTTGCCGAGCCCAAATACATTGCTGTGTTTTTTGTATAAATTGTCGTACCACATAAGCACTTAGAAACTTTTAGTAATAGTCATTTCTATGTTATGGCAATTTGTGCAGGAGTTCTAGCAAAATTGTGTTCTATAACCAAAAAAGACTTGGAAAGAAATTTGTTAAACAATGAAGAAAATTAGATGCTCCTAAGGATGGGAAGAGCTAATACACCGGACCTCAGTACCCGAGGCATTGTGGAAAATTGCGTTGAGGTGCCTGTGCAGGACATATTATTGCACATTGACTTTCTGCAATTTAAGTCAAGTTCAAACACTATATTTTCTTAAAAGTTGCAGAAAACAGGAGCCTTCATGCATGCACGTCGCATCCACCATGGAAAGAGTAGGAAAAACACGATGGTTTGGCCTTCCACCATTGCAAAAAACCAACATTGCCTTGACTTTTTCATTGTAGTTGCTTTAAATAATTGCCAAGTGACCGACGATGACCAAAAAGCAACTTTTAACTCCACCCTGATTAACTCTTTAACCTCACTTTGTTTTGCCCTCTTTCGCCTCATCCCGTGCCTATAAGTTTTAGGTCTCGTGGGATTATCATTTCGTTTTTCTATTTTGTTTTTTGTTTTGTTTTCGACAATAAGTTTAAAATAGAAATCCGTTTAATAATATATTTTTTTTTACTTTGCAGACAAATTTTTAACCTAGATATAGATTTTGAATATTTCTCATTACTCGCTATCGTCACCCATCGATTATTGCTAACTAATGCCCACCGCCGACTACCACCAGCTACCACCAAACAACCACTTGCTGTCAACCATCGACCATTGACCACTACCAATCGCCGGCCACCACTCACCATTATTGGCCATTGCCAATCGCCCACCCTATTGGCTGCTATGGTCTACTCATTGACATTGAGAATAGAAATCAAGAAAACCTATCAAAGGAATTTTTATTTCGAAAATAAAAAAATTATGTCATTATAGAACATTTTTATTCAAAAACTTGTCTACGTAACTTTTATTTCTAGTCAAAATTTGTTATTCGGGATAAAAATGATTAATCTTGCACCGTGAGGGGGAATAGAGAGAGAGAGAGAGAGAGAGAGAGAGAGAGAGAGAGAGAGAACGGCATCCTAACGAGAGTGTTGGATGTGTTAGGAAGGGAGAGACGCAAAGATTCAGGAGTGTCTCCAGGGAATTGTTATATTATTTCTGTGAAGAGAAAGAGAGAGATGTAATTTCACACACACTTCACATTCACTAGATCCGTCAAGGGATGGTATAATAAATCAATGAAATTGGATTGTTCTAGAACTGCTAAAGTGAGGTTTGAAATAAATGATTATTATAATTAGTAATTCCTATAAAGATAAAATGAATTTGCATCGTCCACGAACCTTCTCTTTCTCTCAATGGAGTGGTGTATGCAGTAGCTAAAAACCAATGGATATTCATGAGATTAATTGATTAGGTGTTTCTTAAATATTGATGGAGTATCTAACACTTTTTCTTGAGGATTCAATGATTCTCTATTAGGGGTGACAATCACTCCATTTCGCACACGCCCAATAATTATAAGAGACGCGTGATTTTCATATTATATTTTTTTGAAAAATTGCCACACTTAATTTTCTTTTATCTTAATTTCATTTTGAAAACTTAGGGTGCGCGTGACATGCATCTATTTCTCATCCAAGAATAAGTTCTGGAGTAAAAAAACTCATTCTGGATGAAAATTCTGTTTGGTAGGAAATTGTCAAAAAATAGATTTTGGAATAAGTTTCTCATCCAGAATTGATTTTAGGGTGAGAATGAGAAATGAAATATTTTCCATTTCTCATTCTCGAGCATTATTTGAGAATTCATTCTCTTTTATCAATCTTTTTTCACTTTAAGCCTTAATCAAATTGCTCTCGCCCTCCTCTCCTTCGAACATGCCCCGACCCGATTCGAAGTCTTTTTTCGAATTAAAAATAAAAATTAATAAAATAATGAAAAACCTAAAAATTCTAAAAATATCCAGATAATTCGGAAATTATAAAAAAATTAAAAATTATTAAAATTTTAAACAAATAAAGCATATTTTCTATTATTAAAAATTTAAAAAAATTAAATTTGTATTTGGAAATCCCAAATTTTCTTGAAAAATTAAATTTCTAACATTAGAAAAATACGGGTAAATATCATCAATTTTTCAATTTAACTTTGGCCAATATGGTCGTTGATTGACAAGCAAAACCCATAGTAATATTGTGTATCATCCTTTCTCCTAGTTCTTTGGGAACTATTTTATTTTATGATTTGTGTAACTAAAGTGAATTCGGTATTCAATTGCAATAGAAAATGTGAAAAAAAAATTATCAAGTTTTTGGGCTAAATAATAATTATTTGATTTTTAAAGGAATGAATATCTTGCAATCCAAAAAATATAAATTTTTTTAAACGAAACAAAAACAAAATCAGAAATAGAAACGTATTTTTTTATCATATCAAACAGATTTCTTATTCTGAAATAAAAATTTTCTAATTGTATCAAACACGTTTCTTTTTTTAGAAACTCATTCTGAAACAGAATCAGAAAAATCTAATTCTATCAAAGATTAGATTTCTGGATATAATTGATGTCATGCGCACCCTTAGAATTCCAAACTTTGGAGTTGAGCCCCCCTCCCTCTCCTTCTTTATTAACTCCTCGGATGATTTGGTGAATATGAAAGCATTATAACTCGAAGCAGACTCTATTATCTGTGGAACTTTATTAAGGCTCGATAATCTATTAAAGCGTGAAGTGATTGGGATTGAAATCTTAAGGAGCTGCAGAGGCCTGAAGGCAATTTCAGTACAAAAGCAACGGTGGAGTGGGCCCCCTTGACACAAATGTTAAGTGATTGGAATTGTTTTTTTTTTTATATAACCGAGGGATTTGGGCTAGCTTGCGCACACCTTAACTATTTCTCGGGGGAGACTAGCATAGCAACTTATCGCCATGGCCCCCCACTTAAATCACAAGCACTTTTCTCGAGAATCGAACCTAAAGACCTCAACGAAGTTCAAGTCCGCCCTAATCAGCTCGACTACTTATGAGTAGATGGATAACTTCACAACTAACGGATTTTCAACAAAATGTTAAATAAGTTCCGCATATCTCCTGTGATTCTCCGGTGTGTGTAGTGCAAAATGTGAAATGGACCTAATGAAGATTAATTGGATGCCGCAAGAGTTTTAGACATTCCATTGATCTCGCGAATATGCGTGCATCTTGAGCTCCATAAACAGCTCCATTGAGAGAATCTGAAGGTTCAAGGAGGACGCCATTTCATTTATTGTATAGAAATTACCAATTACACTCATCATTAATTTCTTGAAAACTCACTTTAGTAGTTCTAAAGAAAACCCAATTTCATGGATTGATTACATCTGGTTAATAATTTAATTACCCTCGGTCCGAATCTCTGCATGATCCAAGTCCTTGCGCGTCTCTCTCTCTCCTTCCTTGACAAGTGCGAACCTCACATCCAACTAAAACGTAGAGGAGGAAGACAGAACAGAGTGACGTGAGGTCAAGGGTTTAACCAGGGGTTGGAGTCAATCTCAAGCTGCAGAGTGCAGACGTGCAGTACAACTCTGTACATCGTGAGTCACGGGGCTTCTGTGTTATGTCAACCTCATCCTGCATTATTAGCGATAATATATATTTGTGTGCTTAGTAAATAGAAAAAAATATATCCTAATCAACGAATGACTTCATTCTAGCTATATATTTTTTACCTTGTATATCTGTGATGAATCCGTGCTTCATCTAATGGAGATAGTGTGGTGTAATTTTAACTAAATTTGCAATATGTCGAATGTTTAGTGCCTCATCTGATCATTTTTACGCAGCATCTATGAAATCTCCAAAATAGCAAATGCCTCCGTCTTGATCACGCTTGATTGAGAACAAGTGGGCCCACTCCACCGTTGCTTTTGTACTGAAATTGCCTTCAGGCCTCAGTAGCTCCTTTAGAATGGCCTCTGCAGCTCCTTAAGATTTCAATCCCAATCACTTCACGCTTTAATAGATTATCAAGCCTTAATAAAGTTTCACAGATAATAGAGTCTGCTTCGAGTAATAATGCTTTCATATTGACCAAACCATCCGAGAAGCTAATAAAGAAGGATAGGAACGCCTTATATATTGATATTATTTTCATCCTTTTTTTGCAAACGAGCCATCATTCTTGTGATAATGTACCTTAATATCGTGGACTGGTAACAAATTTTATATAGACCTTAATCCCATGAAAGGCAAGCTTGAGTCGAACCTCACGACACATATATTTCAGTGCTCCCTCTAAATCTCTCTTACTGAACCGTCATTGTCGCCGTCTTTATTCTTCATAGATAGCCTACAAGCGATAAATGAAGACTGATGAAGTAAATAGATCTCACGATGTTAGGAAGAATGTAATTTTTTCACATAATGCCTCGGGAAGAATATAGGTCCCAATCTCATGTCGGTAAAGCTAGTCCGACCATCTTGGGTCGTCTTATTTCCCTCGGTTTCCTCCCACATTCGAGAGGATATATATTGTGGGCCCACAGGAAAATTATTCGCTTCCTTCCTCTTCACTGGATCAGTCAACATGGACACTGTGATCAATGCATGGTTTTCTCTAATGCCATACCTGAAAAAAGAAAGAAATGAATAATTCTTCTGAGGGGGAGATGAAATGAGGTGAAAATTGTCGGAATACTTTCAATATGTTCCAATCTTGAGCCAAAAAGCTTTATTATTCATCATGTTAAGCCCTCGGTCTATGGCGTACCAAGTCAGAGCCAGAAAAAGAACAACGATTATTGCTATAGTGTGTGCTCGGAGGAATATAAGGTCACAAAAAATTAGGAAAATAATATAAATAATCATTGAATCTTAAGTTAACATGTAATGTGTCCAATATAATTTATGGATTTCAACGATCTTTTATTTTTTAATTTATTTATATTTTAAATTAATTTTTAATTTATATAAAAATATTTAATATTTGTCCTTAGATAATTTCGTGTGACCATCTGCATAAGTTTGACTCCACACGAACCATCAATAATTGCCGCGCGACCCACGATGTACAACGTCGTACTGGAACCATCAATAATAGCCACGGGACTACTGCCACGATTCCAGAGTCGTACTGCCCATGTGTAACTCTGCAGCATGAGATTGACTCCCCCCCCCCCCCCCCCCCCTCACTCTGTTCTGTCTTCCTCCTCTGCGTTATTACGTGGACGTGGGGTTCGCACTTGTCAGGGGAGGAGAGAGAAGAAAAGACGCGCGAGGACTTGGAGCTTGTAGCAGAGATTCGGAAGGAGGAGGGTCATTAAATTGTTAACCAGGTGTAACTGGGTTTTCTTTAGAAGTCATTAAAGTGAGGTTTCAATAGATTAATGAGGAGTGTAATTAGTAATTTCTTTAGAACTATCAAGCCGTCTCGTTCAAACATCTCTCCCGTTTCCCATCTTTGCATTCACAACGTGTCCTTCGTTGTCTTCTGTTCTTCACCGAAATACGTATTTACTTAGACATCTTTCAGTTTTTTTTTTTGGAGGAAAACATTTTGATAATACGTATTTCCTCAGACAGCTTCATTTTGCATTTCCCTCTACTTCCTCCCGCTTTTTGGAGGAAAACATCTTGTGGGCACACAGGAAAATCCTTCTCTCAAAAGAAAAGTCAAGGCAATGAACGTTTGGAGTGGCTCTTTGTCCGTAAATATCACCTTTCATTTGATATGAAACTTGATATGTACAGATTTCTCCACCAGCGTCGATGTCTTTGTGAATAATGATAATACGCATAGACTTGATTATAAATGCATTAACATATATTAGTAAAGCTAACCATAATGGTATCAATAAGTTTCTCAACTCAAATTATGTTTTGCACTAAGACGTAGTCAAGTTAGAATAAGAATGAAAAAGTAGAGATTGAGACTTGGATGGCGTGCACGAAGATACAAAATGGACGAACGAGGAGGGTACCTTCATCTTCAGCAATGGTGCATGGAGATGTTTTATATAGAATGTAAGGGTTTTCTTAATCTCTTTGTCGATCAATATCATGTGATTTTTCGAATAATGTGGCCAACTTACTAAATTTTGTTATTAGATCTACGGTGGATAGAATAACAGCTTTTATTGTGACACTATAATGATTATATGTAAATGGTGACTATTTAATTATATCGGGTTATATAAAATTATAAATTGTATTTGTAAGTATGTTTTTGTGTGATCGACAGATTTGAGAGGTTGCTTTTCTTAGAAAAGTTGTTGACGTTATTGACAAAACAATTTGTTCGAATTTGGGACTAGATATATGATCATCATGTATGGTTGTGTACACATTAACTTAGAGTTGGACCGGATGATCGCGTGTTGACAGAAAAAGGTACGGTACGGTGGATTTGACATAACATGAAAGGCTGGAAATTTGCCCTGCGAACCACGTTGTAATCGAGGAGTCATACAGCTCATCTGTAGAATGAGAATGACAGGACACGAAGCTTTAACAATTGCCAAGTGACCGAGGAACGGTTAACTCTTTAACCGCGTTTTGCTCTGTCTTCCTCCTTCTTTAGAGTGCGCGTGATCATAATTTCATTTTTCTATTTTCTTTTTCCTAATAATAAATTTTAAATAGAAGTCCATTTGATGATGTAATTTTATTTTTATATTTTGAAAATAAATATTTAGTCAATATCATTTGAAAATAAAATAAAAAGCAAAAATTTCGGCAGTTAGCCTTACATAGCTAGGGGCATTGCGGACTTTTTACATGCTATAACCCTACAGTAGTCACGTGAGGACTGCAAGATGCTTTTGTGGACTCTTTAACATTTGGGCAACTTTCTTTGACTGAGATTGGGTTGCATCATCTGAATCGCTATCTGGACAATAAAGCTTGGGGGTCGCAGGAGGAGAATGGGATCATGCTGCTGCTGATTGCTCTGGAGGGGAGCGTGTACGAAATTAAGAGCGATCAATTTAGACCGTTTGAACCGAAAATAGCCTAGATCGATGAGAATCAGACTGAGTGGAAAGTTCCGGATCGGATCAATTAATCTTTTCATATTAATAAATATATAAAAAATTAAAAAGAATCTAATTTTAATTTTAAAAATTTTAATCTTTTAATCTTTACCTAATTATGAAAATATTTTTTAAAAGTAAAGAAATCGAAATTTTTTTTAAAAAAAAATTTCGGTCACATTAGATTTCTTGGAAACTGGTGATTACGGAGGAACTGGACAGGCTCGGACCGTGCAAACCTCTGCGAAACTATCGATGGTTGATGACAAGGGTGATACAGCTGGATAGCCTGTGCCCGATGGAGGATGCGAGGGGTATTTTTGGGAACTAGAGTGTAGTAATGCCATATAGACTGTCGCCTCCGCGCCTGTCTGGTCATCATTGCATCGTCTGAATGACTTCTTCCTCGCTCTAAATTTCGTTATACGCCTTCTGCTAGAACCCTCTGTGTGTGGGCTGCTCATTTAGTTGGAGCCGCTGTGCCTTCACCACATTGAATCTTCCCTCTTCTTCAGTCATTCTTGTTTCTGTGTTCCATCAGTTTCGCCTTCCGCAGCACAGCATATATTGGTTCTTAACTTTCATTTCTCCACGAAGAAGGGGAGAAAACCGGAAAGATACAAGTCAAAAGGGGGAAAATGATGGATATTGCTGTGTCTGTGGCTGCCAAAGTGGCAGAGTACCTGGTGGCTCCAGTCGGTCGTCACTGCGGCTACGTGATATTCTCCAACAGCCACGTTCGCGAACTTAATGAAGAAGTTCCGAAGCTGGGTGACGCGAGGGATGAGGTGCAGCATTCCATCGATGAAGCTAAAAACAACATGAAGCTGATCGAACCCAAGGTCGAGAGATGGGTGCAACGGGTGGAGACCGTCACCAATAAGGCGGACGCTGTGCTGCGTGATGACACCAGAGCTAAGAAAACTTGCTTCCGTGGGTGGCTTCCCAACCCAATGGCTCGTTATCGTCTCGGCAGAGACGCGAGCAAGACGGTCAAGGACATCCGGGAACACATTGCGGGGGGTCAATTCCAGAAAGTCTACTACGAGAGTCCTCCACCAGGCCTTGTCCCCGGCACTCCCGATGTAAATTCCCCTGCCAGTGATCGGGGCGACACTGTCTTCGAGTCACGAACTTCCATCTTAGAGGACATAATTAGTGCTTTGGACGACAATAAGCACAAAGTGATTGGAATCTACGGGCCGGGGGGCGTGGGGAAGACTACTCTGCTGGAGGAAGTCGAGAAGAAACTCAGGAAAGAGGGGAGACC
This sequence comes from Melaleuca alternifolia, assembly GCA_019926035.1. NCBI lineage: Eukaryota > Viridiplantae > Streptophyta > Magnoliopsida > Myrtales > Myrtaceae > Melaleuca > Melaleuca alternifolia. Next base: position 1,633,495 of record JAGKPW010002418.1, on the reverse strand, counting down.
ATTCCACATGATCGTCAAAGCGAAAGTATCGCAGAATCCTGTCTTTAAGAATATTCAAGACGAGATCGCTGACGCCTTGAAACTGGATCTGAAGGACGTGCAAAGCGAAGGCGGCAGAGGAAAACGTCTGTTAAGAAGATTACAGACGGACCCGAGTGAGAAGGTTCTAATAATATTAGATGATCTGTGGGATAAACTTGATTTGAAGGCAGTCGGAATTCCTTCGGGAGATGAGAGCACGAAATGCAAATTGTTGCTCGCTTCGAGAGATGGAAGTGTGCTGGCGCAAAAGATGGGTGCCGATAAAACATTTCGTCTTGGAGGTTTAAGCTACGCGGAAGCTTTCAAGCTATTTGAAAAGACATACGGTGACCAGCTTAAAGATGACGAGGGATTGAAATCAAAAGCGGCTCAAGTGGTAGCGAAGCTTGCAGGTTTGCCTCTTTTGATTAAATCCGTTGCAAGCACCTTAAAATATGGCGATGAGTCCACATGGGACAACGCGTTAACAAAAATAGAAGACTCAAATATCAAATCCATAGTGGAGTGGAGTTATGGCCGTTTGGAGAGTGACGAGACTAAGTCTTTATTCTTGCTCTGCGGTTTTATCGGTGGGAGCATCCCAGTCGAACTTCTTCTAGGGCTCGGCATGGGTTTGGGCTTGTTTGAAGGATTTCATACGACGGTACGAAGTTCAAGGAATAAATTCAACGATATGCTCCGTCGCCTCCGTTCTATTTGTTTGTTGCAGGATGACGGCGATGACGAGGAAAATGTGACCATACATGATCTCTACAGCGAAGAGGTAATCTCAACTCCATTGACAGGTCAGAATTCCTTGATTATTCACCGCAATGCTGGGTCATGGCCAAAGGAAAAGCTAGAGAAATGTTGGGTTTGCCTAGTTAATGTTGGCAGTAGTAGGCTTGCTGAGCTAATGCTGCATTGGTTTCCCGACTCGAAGATATTCCTGTTGTCGGAACAACATGATGAGGGAGCTTGTGTTGGACTGGATTTCACATCCATGAAGGAGCTCCGAGTCCTATATCTTTGCTCCATCAATTTCACCAGTTTCCGTTCATCGGTCGAAATCCTCGAGAACCTCCGGTCATTATATTTAGATGATTGCGATGTGGAGGAAGTCGCGATTCTTGGCGAGCTCAAAGCATTGCAGATTCTCAGTTTCGTAGGGTCCTCAATTTCTAGTCTGCCTAAACAAATTGGAAAATTGACGAAGTTGAAATTGTTGAATCTTAGCTATTGCAATAACCTTCAGAAAATCGAGCCTGGCGTCTTGAAAGGCTTAATCAACTTGGAAGAGTTATATATGCAGAGAAGCTTTGATGGATGGATGGGCGCGGATGAAATATCGTCGGAATCGTGTAACGCTAAGATTACTGAGTTGAAGAGCTTGACAAAGCTAACTGCTCTGGAAATATCGATCCCTGATCCCAAACTCTTGAAGGACAGTGACATGCCATTTGGGAACCTGATCAGATTTTGGATCACCACAGGGGCTGCTTACGGGAGAGAATTTAAAGATTTGAACACCATGAAGCTCGAATTGGAAGGGTGTGATGGTATTCTTTCAAAAGAATGGCTTCGGAAAACTCTACAGAAGACTCAATGGTTGGTTTTGGACGGATTGAGAGAGTTCAAGATAAAGAGCGCTCATGAGCTGTGCAGCCGAGGATTTCTGCAACTGAAGCATCTGGAAATTCAAAATTGCTCATCAATCAAGCACATTGTCAGTCTGTCCAATGGTGCCTTTCCACTTTTGGAGTCTTTGCTCCTTGAAAATCTGATTAATCTGGAGAAGATATGTGATGGCCCAGAATACTTTAGCAAATTGAAAGTTATAGAAGTCAAAAGTTGCGATCGATTGGAATACTTGTGGAGTCTTTCACAGATGCATGGTTTTGCACAATTAGAAGAGATTGAAGTATATGGGTGTGACTCAATGCGAGCCATTGTCATAGACGATGCAGGGAAAGATAGAGTTGTGGCCGATAACAGGGCAGTGTTGCCTAGTGTACGTCGTTTGGAATTGGCTGGGTTACCAAAGATGATGAGCTTTTGCATAGAAGCTGGAATCACATCGGATGGTGCTCCAATACAGGTGGCTTCTTCATTTTCTCACTATGTCAGTCTATTTTATTGAAAGACTATAAGTTTCATGAATTCTTAATTTTGCAAAGGCGGCCAAGATCTTACTATGATCGAGGGATTTATGATAGGGTGTTCTTGGTGTTCACTAAACATATATCACATTGCTTTAATATTTGATTACTAGTGCATTTTGACGTTTGAGTCATATATAGAAAATCCTTTCAAATAACCCACGGACTACACATTTTGATTAACAAAATAGCTTACATCTTGAAGATCTAAGCTTTACCTCTTATAATCAAATTCAGTTTAGAAAATTTGATATTGATCAATTGAGTTTTTGACGTATACTTGGTGTGATAGAAGGGATCTTGAAGGAGTTAGGCTTCATTTTGCAGTTGGATGTATCCTTATTTATATCCATCTCGAATTGGAAGATAAATACTACCTAGGGTTTTTTCACTTAGTTGTGGCATTGTCTGCTTTTGTTGAAATCTTGTTATCCATCCTATTTTAGTATTGTGATTGTTATTCTTGTGTTTTTTTATATTTATGATGTGGTGACTTATTTCTCTGTTGTCCCGGCACTATTTGATTTATGTCACTAACCATTTGTCTTTCTTTGTTCCATATCTATTTCTTATTTATTAAGTTGAAGAGTATTATCGAAGCAAAATAATTTAAAAAAAATTCCATATAAAACTCGTGACAACTTGTGAGAGCAATCCCAAACTATTAATTTTCTTTTATCTGATGTTAGTGAGAGCAAAGTAAATTTTTCTTTGTCATTTGTTGGCAAAATGTAGATCGGGGTAGTTTTGGTTATTGCTTCATTTTTTTGGGTGGAGCATGATTTATGATATTTATTAACGAGAAGAATTTTACGAAGCAAAGAGAAAAAACACTTTCGTGGATCCTTAATAGAGGTGGCAAAGCTCTCACTGAGTTTCATTGTGGTGCTTTGTTAGGTTTGGTTCCCTCGCTTGGAATACCTGAGGATGAAAGGACTCCTCGACTTGGAAAAGATATTGTACGGTCAACCTTCATTAAAATACTACAGTCTGAAATCGATAAATATTTGGGAGTCTAAATCCACGTCGTCGAGTATTCTGAATTCAGATTGGATACTGAAGTTGCCGAATTTGGAGTCATTGGAAATTGACGGTTCTCCATCAGCAGAAGCAGTTTTCGACCTGGAGGAGCTAAAAGGCACGGGACATGTCGAGATTCTCTCTCAGATAACGGAATTAGAGTTATCTAATTTGCCGAAGCTGCGGCACATGTGGAAAGAGGATGCACAATTACAAGGAATATCGGTATTTCGAAACCTGAAGGAACTCACTGTTAGCAATACAGGGTTGGCATTTCTCTTTCCAGTTTCTGTGGCTAAATGTCTTAGAGAAATTAGAGTCATTAAGGTGGGGCGTTGTAAAAATATGGAGGTGGTGTTTGTGGATGAAGATGGAAGAGATGAAGGGCCAAATGATATTATAGAATTCCCGCAACTAAAGCGACTAGATATAATTGACTGTCCCAAGCTAAAATTCTTTTCATATCTTCGTGGAAAGAAAGAGGCAATGGCCGCTACTTCTGATTCACAAGATGCTTATTCCGATTCCTTCTTCGACCAAAAGGTATGCATCCCTTCTATTTTATTAATTACTCATAATAGCCATAAGGATGTGATTTGCGGGGCAAGTAATAATATCTTTTTAAAGATTTTTATTAGGTTATATTAGTTACAATGTTTTCTTAAATTATAATTACATTTGTTGGAGTAAAGCCATTAGGTGAAAATTCGTTCTTCCATCGCATCTGAGAGATGTTGCCAAAATTTTCATAGTCAAGATATGATGCATAACCCTTATGAGCAGGTTCGTTTATCAAGCTTGGAGCTGTTATATCTTGATGGAGCAAGATCCGTCAAAAGGATATGGCCTCGTGAACTTCCCAAAAATTCCTTTGAAAACTTAGCCGACCTCATCCTTCATAATTGCTCTGAGCTACGCAACGTCTTCCCTTCGACAATTATAGAGAGATTGCACAACCTGAGAAAAGTTTGGATTACCGATTGCCCCTCTCTGGAATCGGTGTTCGAGTGTGGGTCCCCCGATTCAAAAACGACGGAACAAACAGGTGTATTACTCCCCAAATTAGGAGGAGCGCCGGCGAGTGAAGCAAGAAGGTTGAGCCACGTGGTGAAGAGCGACTCCCAAACGGTTTTGGGTCTTCCTAATCTGGAAGTTGTCGATGTTACAAATTGCTCCAAGCTAAGATATCTCTTCCCCTATGTTATGGCCACCACTCTAAAGAAACTCTGGTTTCTAAATATTGAAGATTGCGAACAGATGAAGGAAGTGATTGCCAAGGAAGAAGGTGTTCGTTCAAAGGCAGATGTGATGAGTTTCCCTTCCTTACAAAGCTTAAATATTCGTCTATGCCGCAACTTTGAAGCATTCATCCGAAATTCTACAATTGTCGAGAGACAGTTAGGTGCGACGGTCGAAGAAAATGATGAATCGTCACAACCGTTGTTCAATGAAATGGTTTGCTTTATCTCTTACTGTGATCATCCGTATTATTTCATTATCATGTTTTAGTTAGAACAATGTAATAATCTGTCCTACTATCCTCTTCTCTTGCATTATCCTCGTGCAGGTTACGCTTCCCGATTTAAGAGGACTAAATATCAATGGTGTTCAGTGCAAAGAGTTATGGAACAGTCAAGTTCCCATTGATTCCTTTTGCAAGTTGGAAGAACTTGAATTGGAGAACTGCCACAATCTCCAACGTATTGCCCCATCCCATATATGGAAGAAGCTGCAGCACTGTCTCGAGATCTTATATGTGAGATCATGCCGTTCGATCGAGATCATTATCTACGAAAGTGATGGGATAGATACAAATTTTGTTCAATTGAGGACCCTCAACTTGTCTCATCTTGAAAATTTGAGGCACATTTGGCTATACGGTGGTCTCTCAAACATCCCATTTCCAAACTTGAGATGCATTGTGGTTCGGAGTTGCCCAAGTTTGGAAATACTTTTCCCAACCTTCGCGGCAGAATTTCTCGGGCAAATCGAAAGGCTGGTGGTGGAGGATTGCAAAAGTATGGAGCTAATTGCTGACCACGCAGAATGTGAAGAAGCAACCGGTACGACAATCACCTTCTCCAAGTTAATCGAGCTTAAACTAAAAGAACTGCCGAAATTCAGAAGGTACTTACCCGAGAAATACTCTCTGGAATTCCCACCCAAGGCAGAATTGTATGTACACAGCTATGGAACAGAACCGAACCAAGGCACAGAGAGGACGTAAGCGTCCACCTCTTTGAAGGGTTGGATGAGGTGTGGCCACAAAGATTGTGACTATTGCAACGAAAATGGTGTTTGGCAACATGAGATTATATGTTTCTGCATTCTCTTCTCCACTTCCCACGGAGGTTGTGTCGTGACTTTTTCCTTCACCATTCAATTGCTCTGGTTTTGTGTCCTGCGCTACAAATCATGAGGACCCATCGTTGGATCATACCTCGTACCAGTGATGTCGTATAATTCCTCTCTTATTTGGATGCATGTAACACTTTTAGAAATAGCGCATAACTCCACCATATTCAGGTGAGCCAACGATTTTAGTTCTAAAGCAAATATTAATATTCCCGATCTTTCCTTGCATGCCGGCCACTAGTACAGTCATGTCTACCTTCCTTCTTTTTTTCTGTATAGATATTCACTAATGTTTTCTCATTCTTGCAAAATTATTTTGACTATTTATTACTCTAAATTTAGCTATTTTCAAGTGTGATGTTCATAATTATACTAATTTCCTAAAAAATTGTTTCTTGCAATATTCAGTCATAGGGCCTATTTGTTTGTGTTTAAAAATAGACTCGTTTATGTTTTTTAGTTTAGAAGGGAAAAAAAAACATAGAAACTTGTTTGTTTTACACTTTTGTTCCCGGTAACAAGAAAATATGTTTTTTTTTTGTTCTTGGGAACACATTTGTATCAAAAATAAGAAACAAGAAAAACTTATTTTTTGTTTTTGAACACTTTATAAAAAAATGCTTTTTTTTCTCTCTCTTGCCCTTGTAACCTCCAGTCGTAGGCGTCACTATGAAAAATAAGAAAAACGGAAAAAAAAATCGTCGTTCAATTTTACCAGATGAATTTCTATTTTTCTATTTTAAGAAAATTTTTACTAAACATTCTTATTTACTAAAAAATTATTTCATGGAATAGAAATACTTTTTTGTTCAAAATTATTTTCTGAAATGGAAACATTGTCAAACATGCTCATAGTCAATTGTACTTATTGTTATCTAGACATTTTGCTCTACACTCATTAATTGACTGAAAGTACTTTAACGAGCAAAGAGCACTTTTCTTATCATATGTTACCAAGAGATTTTCCTATACATTTCTTTTGACAGAGCTCTTCTAATATAATTCGAAGAGGAAGAAATGGTTGTTGTGCGTAAATTCTCTTTTCTGCTTCTGATTGAACTCATAACCACAAGCCAACCTAGGAATATTTTTACATTTTTAGGCAAGTTATAATAAAAAAATTTCTATAGCACAAAAACATCTAAATATCCACACGTGGCAAGTAAGAACCAGCATTTCAGCAAGAACTGAGTTACCTCCTCAAAATGGAAATTAATAATATAATCTTTTTTTTGTAGATTAAAACGTGTGGAACATAGGATTAAGACATGGCAAAGAGTCCCAAACATGTGGAACAAAGGTTCCTCCGCTTTTCGGCCAATTTTCTGAAAAAAGTGTTTTCCTCTCTGGATTTTCTTCTTTCCTTTTAGTCAATTTTCCAGCGTGACCCTAATTGCATTTATGCATTAGCATATACACATACTATCCAGAATGGCTCCATAATTATCTTAAATAGTCAAAACCATAAGGCATCTTATATTTTTAATCGTTTTATTTTCCATCTTATAAAGCCCGATTGTTTTACATTAGTGATGTGCAATTAAATTAATATTTGTAGATAATAATTTTGATAACTGAAGAGTTGCTTGTTAGGAATTTTGCTTGTTCTCTTGACATTCCAATGTCCTTTTCGTCATTTTTCGTCATTGTCGCGACCTAAATCCCGCCCTTTGAAGGGAGAAAGATAAGTTTAGAGGTATTTGCTCTCGATTCCTCAATCTCGAGCTTGCATTCTCCCAAATCCATACCTCGCGTGACATTTAGACGTGTTCAATTAATAAGGTTATTTAACAACTTAAAATATTTCTAAGAGTCGCCACTAGCCTATTGGGATTGGCTAGAAACCGATCAAGATGCGGGAGTGTCGTCTTAATCCCTACGTAACCATAGATTCTAAGTACGGAGACTTGTTTACGCTAACATTTTTATTAATACCCTTTCGGTACCTAACTAATTGGTTATTTAATCTAAAGTGGTTAAGCGTTCTAGCTCATCATTTAAAACCCTAAAGGTAATTCAAATTCGCTAATTGTCCATGCAATATTTTTTATGGGGTTATTTTCATGCAAATCTATATTAAAGCTAACATAATTTAGAAAAGAGATAACACACGATTTATCGAAAGACGGTACAAGAAATAAACAATTAAAGTACTGAAATACTATACGGTAAATAAATATTCAAATAATTGAATGCGATTAACTAATGACGAGAAAAATAAAACCCGCCGCTCGTCGGGTATTTTAAATAATACACTTGTCAAATGGCTAAGCCTTTACAAAAAAAAAAAAGGGACCGAAAGGGACATCGATCTATCGCCGCCTAAACTATGTATACCACAATTACCTATTAGCGTTACTATGCTATAGCTTGACGAGTTTGATAATCTAACATTCTGAACATAAGATTGTAAGTAAACATCTCATCAATCATATATCTAACGCCAACATAGGAAGCTAAATTTAGACATGCGTTTAGATCGAGGGAAGAAAAGCAAATGACGGACTAAATGATGCCAATCCTTCGGACTTCTTTTTACATAAATTGAGAATGTCAATTGATTGATAAAAGACAATTCTAAAGGTAGAAAGTAAGTTTGACGTTTCTAATCAAAACTCAAATTTATCTTTCAAAATATTTTTTTGAAGTTTTAAATTAAATATATATTTATCTTCTTATTTTTATTAAAATATTATGTTATATTATAATGTTTGACAAATATGGACGGGCTGCCGAAAGGTGGTTTACCGAGGAACAAGGAAGAACTAACTTCCCCTTTTTTAAACGTTCTTTTCTTTTCCTTTTTTATATTATTAAAATGTTAAAATATATATGTTTTTATTAGAAAATATTAAATAAAAGACTCCGGTTGGGCTCGATTTTTTCTTCCCTCTTTTTGAATACGGGGAAACCCGAACCTTTTTGAATACGGGTAGGAAGGAGAGCTCGTTCAAGCTTGGCTTACCGGGAAAAGAAAAATGAAGAATCGTAAGGCGAGATGGAGAGAGGAGTCTGCTGGAGAAGAAAATCCGAGCGTCGCCCTCCTATCCCTGAAAACCAGAGAGCGTCCTCGCGAGAGAGAGAGAGAGGATGCCGATAGTCCTCTGCCCCCCTCTTCCCTACCTTTTCTTCTTTTTTTATTTCTTCCATGGTCCTTTTCTTTTTCCACGAATCCTCCCCTTCCATCCAATCTTCTCTCTGCCCCAAAACCCCCCCCCCCCCCATCTCTGCTCTGCCGTGCTTTTTTCTTTTGCCGTTGCGTGTGTCAGTCTTCCATCCATCCCCTCCCATCAATCGCCTTGGAGCGATCCGTGAAGGTCTCCTCTGTTGGGAGATTCACGCGCCAGAGGAAAAGGAAGGAGGAAATGGGCCACGGGGGAAAAAAAACAAAAACAAAGGACGGGCCTTAGATTGCAGGCCCACTTAAGAGAAGAGAAAGAAAGAAAAAAAAGTCGCGCGGACTTTGCGCGAAAAAAGCCGGCCCGCGATCCTTTTGTTTTTGCTTCTTTTCTTATTTTTTCTTTTCCCATTCCTTCTTTTTTCTTTTAACTATTGGATGATTAGTTAGCCACTCATTCATTATTATAGATATATATTTTAGAAAAGGGAGATTGCGATCGTAATTAACAACCATTTTATTCTTTTATTTCTCTCTTTTTCTAACAAAAAATGGATTTATAACTTCCAATTAAAGCTAGTTATTTCAAGATCAAGTTAAAAGGTCACTTACCGAACCCGTAAAATTAGGTGTCAACAGTCATTCAGCGCATCTCTTCTTCGACTCATATTATGTTTTGCTCCTGAACAAGACAGCCTCTGGAATGTGCTAGATTGTTGGTGTCTGGAAAAAAATGTGGAGAGAACCGTCTTAATTTTTCGAGAAGGGGCTTGGCCTTTTTCTAATCGGAATTAACAACTCACCCTCGTCTCACAAAAATGTTCCACGTAAATGACTTCATCCTCAGTCTAGACTTACATGTTGATTAATACCTACTGTTACAAGCCTCAATGTCAAGTATTATTGGCTTCTACACATTTCGGCATAGGAGTTTAGTTTCTCTCATACACAGTCGGTTTCAATTGGAGTCCAATTTCCCTATTCAATTTTCACTTGTTCTTTCAATTTCTTGCGATTTCAGTTTCCTGTATTTATATTCAAGTTGTCGAGTATTTTGCAAATAATTTCACGTAATTCAGGAAAAAAAATAAAGAATTCGATCACCCGATGATTGAATGTGAACGAAAAGGGAGATGACAAGGCTCAAACATACACCCCAACTCATATCGTGTACCCAACAAAGCGAATTGCAAAACAGCAAGAAGCAATGCAATGACGTAAGGAGTTAAGATGCGGTAGAGAAATTTCATGGGAAATTCGCTTAAACTAAAGATCTCGTCACCCATATATGCAAATTTCAACTTTAACTAAACGAGAAACCGAGTGCAGAAAACAGAGGTACGAGTTGCAAAGAAGGAGCTTGAATTCATGGAAACGAGCAGCGATGGCAAATGATCTGCTATCGGTGCGCTTGAAAGTCTTCTGGCAGAGACGGCGAACGGGACTTGGCTTACAAAAATGTATGCTTAATTTGACAATTAAAATTCGAGTGTCTAGCAGTTTCGAACATATCAATCTTAATATTCGAAGAAGAATATCATGCCATCACTAACAAAGTATAAGATGTTGTCTATTTTACTATGTCCGATCTTTACTTATCAAAGGCTAGAGTTATTTCTTGATCACTGAGAAAAATGAGCCAAAAAATTGGACAATCCAATTGAACAAAATCGAATATGTTTTGATGAAATATCAATCCATTATCATCCACCTTCAAATTGACCCTAGTTTCAATATCGCCCATAAGGCAAGTTGAAATCCTAGAAATCAGGATGGAAGACTAAAAGAAGAACAACAAAGGAGAGATAGATCATTAGTGAAAGATGAATCTTTCATATACTTTTTTGTTTTCCTCTAAGCATTCTTTTCACTTTTTTTAAGGTTCTCAAAGTGAAAAAAAATGAAATTTTTGAGGATTCCAATCTTGTTTGTAAAGAGATATATCTGCTAACTTGCTTGTCATATCACCCACAAGGAAGTTGTCATCATTATCAAGATTTTACCAATGTCTAAACAAATCAGTAAATTATTAACTCTTCTGAAATATTACGATCATCTTTAATAATATACAATAGTATAATAAAGTTACCCATATTCCACTAATATAGTGACCGGTCAACTTCTCTAAAATTTTGCAACTGTTTTTAGTACAGCACCAACAAAATTTTGTTCGGATGGCAATTGCACGATATTGATGAGATGGATGCTTGATAGTGCCATAAAAGTGTTGGCATTCTCTAAAGTGTTGCGATTTAGATAGGGCATCTAATCTATGTGATATTATATATTTTGAAGAATACTAACTTCGTCTAAATGTGATTTGGTAGACTAGCAAGATCCGAGGAAATCTCTCAATAGAACTGGTCAATGAGGCCCTTAAAACATTGCATGGAGGACACCTGCCAACAGAATACCAATATTCTCTCCTTCTCCCTGACTCTCCCCGTTCAAGGCTTATTTATAAGAGATAGCTCTTGCTCAAACTTGATTGATTCTTCAAGTGCATTGGTGCCGGGCACAAACTGGGCAAACACTAATTGCATGGTACTCATTCATAGTGTTCGTTTCTCACTCAGGGTTTTCACTCGCCCCTGCTGCTCAAAACGATGTTTCATAGATATGTTTCACGTTCCGCTGGAATGTTAATAATAGACTGATAGTCATCTGCGTTATAGGAGAAAGATGGCCAACAGTGCTAAAGGTGCACGACAGAAGATTATCGGACAGAAGATAGTTGCGTGTGATTAGGCTTCCTACTCCTCTTGAATTCACGAAAGCGACCGTCATGTTATCGCAGTAAGCTTCGAGGCGGAATTAACTCCTCTTCTGTGAAAACCGGACCTAGAAGCTTACGGCAACAACTTGAGGGTTGCTTCTGCTAATTGTACGAGAGAGGGAAGCTTAGTCACTGGTGACAATCTTCCCTTCATCAATCCTCTGTCTTATTCCTTTAGCACTCTTGGCTATCTGATAGTCAACAGTTTCGAGGTCCAAAATGCTGCAATACTCGAACTAAGGTGAGGACTACCTGCTTCGACGATCCCATTCTTTGACGCTGCTTCTATTGTCTCCTTACTCATATCCGATGTTGATCGCCATAACTAATCATTCTTCATTCGGCCAAACCGCATATGCTCTGTTTTTCATTGCTTTATGTATGAAGCAGAGGTTGGGATCTATTGCTGCACGTTTGTGCTAAAATGGGCTATGGTTGAGGTTGTATTAATGATTTGAACTTACCATATATTACTTTGCGGTGATTTGAATCTGAATGTTGCTTTACTTTCGCATCTGAACTCCTTGGTCGAAATGTATTTCAATTCTTAGATGAAATTTCTAAACTAGATCAGTAAGTATTTTGATTCAGGTCTCGACCAAAAATTTGCTTACAAGACTGTTGATCGATGGCCTTATAAGCTTATTTGAGTTCTGTTCTTCATTGAAACTCATAAATATTCAATTTTGTACATACTTTGGATTTGCTGGAACCTTGTCAATACATGCTGCTTTCCGACTGTGGCAGCACTGAGCTGAATTGGTTCTTCAATTGATGCTACTCCACTCAAGAAAGCATGTGCCGTGATGTAAGATTGTGTCATAGTGAATTTCAACAATGAATTAAATCCTATTGGAATCGATCCTTAGATGCTGACCATTCCTTAATATCCCTTATTTGGTGTGGATTTGATTCCAACTCGAGGCTAGTTTGGTTATCGATTCATATATGTTCACGTTATGAAAGTAATATGGTGAATCTCATGCTAATTTTACGAGAAATATAGTCATAACTTTCACTTAAGTCCCGGATTTGACCCTTCTCCCGCCTCGATCAAATTGCCGGTCTGAAATCGGCATTAGAGGTCTGACGCGGCAGTCAGCAATAAATCCTTATCAGGTAAGTACTCTCCAAAATGATGCTTTGTTGGTCTTAAAATTTGGGAAAAATCGAAGCCACTGATGCTCGATTCTTCAATTTTGTGGCCGGGAGTCTTCAAATTCTGCACCGGGGAATCTTCAATTCGTGGTACAGACTCACGCTCAAGAGAGTTGGCTTGTTGAGCTTTTAACAAACCAATTCTGTGTTATGTTGGTCTCGTGAACCCAAGGACAGGGGTGCCACCGAAGACAACAGCTTCTGCAAGACCATTCGCAGTGAATCGCCCGCGTTCAACTTGTTTGGATGATTTTGACTCTCGTTCTTCAAAATCGAGAATGGATAGCTATCTTCTCCAATGTGGCAGCCCATTTCAATTAACCATATTGCACCTCGTGCGTCATTCTTGCCGAAAGATGCGAGTTTGATGTCCTGTCGGTGTTGGCGAATGTATGCGGAAGAATTACATTAACAAATTGTATTCATATTTTGCGTTTATGAAAAATTAATGGAATATCGATTCTTCCGCGTTGCACCGTTTGTTTGTACATGATCGAGCAGTACTGTTCAACAAACATTTTCAGTATCTATGACGGCTAAAATCATCATTTACTTCTTCGTCCATTCAATTTATTCATTATGTACCTCTAGATCTATGAAGATGTAAAGTGCCTATGCGTATTGGATTCGAGTCGTCTGAGTCATGGGTAAGATGTTGCACATCCATGCGTTACGAGTATGGCTTTGACAACCCTGCGAAATTATTTTCGTGGCTCCTCCATCCCCTTGTCTTTAAACAAGTATAAACGAATGTGAAAGAATTACATTGACAAATTTTATTCATATTTTGCCTCTATCATCCCTTTTCAAAGGACTTCATTTATGACCCGGATGGATTCATGTTTACAGTAGGTCCAATGTCGCCCACTTGGCAGGTCGAAGTCCCAGAAATGACAACGGAAGACTAAACAAAGAATAGTACTTTTGGTGGAAAATGATTCTTTCATATTTTGCTTAACCTGTTTGGGTATTATTTTTTCAACTTTTTTTCCCAAGGTGAAGAAATGATGAGATAATTGAGGATTCCAATCTTGATACGACCGCTAGCTTATTTGTCAGATCATCGTGAGTAAGTTATATCATTATCAGTATTTTATCAATGTTTAAACAAACTAGTAAACTTCTTCTAAAATTTTACGAGCTCCTTTAAGAATATATCGATACTAAAGTTACCCATATTCCCCTAATATAGTGACTGATCGACTACTTTGGAATTTCATGGCTGTTTTTAGTAAAACACCAATTCAATAAGGAATCTACTCACAACCTACCCATGGGTTAGGGCGAACTTGGATTTCGTTGAGATCTTGAATTCGATTCTCCAAGGAAGCGCATGTGATTTAAGTAAGAGAAGGGAGGGCATGGCGGTGGGTTGCTGTGTTAGTCCCCCCGAGGAATAGTCGAGGTGCGCGCAAGTTAGCTCGGACATCTTGGTTACCATAAAAAAAATAGAATCTACTCACCTCCCAATAAATCAATGAATTATTTGAAGTTGGTAATTATTAAACTAAAAAGATGAGATGAAAAATAGGAACAAGTAAAGAAACTTAATTATATAGGGAAGTTGAAGATACTGAAGAAGTTGAGTCGAATGAATAGATGAAGCAACAATTGCTAACAATGAAGAAACTTAATTACATTTACGTAACGGATGACTTCATTATCAAGACAATAATTTATAGTGGAAGGACACGGATATCTTATGACGAAGCAGAGTAATAAATGATAGGATATTAACCTTACTAGATGATATTAGGAAGAATATAATTTTTTTTCAAATCATGCCTCGTGACGTCGTGAAGAACATAATCCGAAAACGACAGATTGGAAGGCCATGCCGAGGGCAGCGGCGATCGGCGATCGCCTTTTCGGATTGCTGGGTATTTCGAAAGTGCTCCCAGCTTCCACTTGAGAGAGAGCCAGAGCAGCAGGCGATGTGCGGAGAGCTTCGTCGTTTTGCTCTGAATTGGCCGCGTGACGTCGCCATCCCAATTGCCAAATAAAGGCATCCCCATCCTTTCCTTCCTTTCTCAGCTACAAATTCATATATGGCTGTGCACGCAATAACTTCAAGTTGGAGTGGATGATAACGCTTTGACAGAAAAAGGTATGGTACGGTGGATTTGACAGAACGGCTGGACATTTGCCACGATCACTGCTAATTACTGCCCACTGCCACGAGCTACCTACCACCGTGGGAACATCTACATGACTTCTTTGTTGCTCTTGACTTGACACAATCTCGAATCACGCCTGCTACTAGAAGCCCTCTGTTTCCACGCCCAATGTATTCACTCTAGACTTCCACGCCTTATTCGAACGGGGCTTCTACGGATCTCATTCAGACTTATCTCACATTTCCCATCGGCCTCCACCGTGTCCTCCACTGTATTCTGCGCGATCAACGCGCAGAAGATCTGGACGCTTCTGCTCCTGGAGATTTGTGGGGAAGCAGGATGAAACACCAAAATAGGGACCTGGCGCACGGAGAGCAGAAAGAACAGAAAAAAGAAGAAAGAAAGAAAAGCTGAAGGAGGGGCAGGCGAGGTCAGGTAAGGGAAGCGAGGAAGCATGGAAAAGGATCCTTGCGCTCATGGAGTCAGAAAAAAAAAGGGGGGGAAAAAGAAAAGCCAAAAGAGGAGGAGGAGGTCTTGGGCTTGGTAACGGAGAAGAACAGAAGGAGGGGTGTCGAAGAAAAAAGCAGGGGAAGAAAGAACAAGGTTTTCGGAGAGCAAAAAACCAGGAAACGAAAAATCAGAGGGAGAGAGAGGAAAAAGAGGGATTTCCTTTGACCGCGACGAGCCGACGACACATCCTCGTCTTCGCCGAGTCCTCGTGCCCTTTTGGTAAGTCACTGTTCCGATCGTCCCTTTTCACCCCGAGGATCGCGTCCAGGGCACTCTATGGGCCGACGACAACTCAACTTGATTTCCTTCGAGCGCGTTCGGTAACCATCGCCTTGAAACTGCGTTAGGGGGTGCCTAGCGTCCATGCTGTATGTGTATTATTCTTGCCCGTTAAGTGTCGTAGACCAACCCTAGTCTCAGCCCTGCCCGATTCTCAGCTTTTTTCATGCTGCCTTATACATGTTTGTTGATTTGCTCGACTGAAATCGCGTTTGGATGTGGTGTTATTTCTGAGTTTTTGGCTGGTCGTTCGATGCGTTGGACTTTGGGCGTCGTATCTTTGCTCGGCGATGCTTAATCCTTCTAGGCCATGGCCTTCGGTTGCGATCGGAGGGACGGTGGAGGCGAGAGGAGCGTCAGCCGTGTCAAAAGTTCTCCTTGGCACTGTGCTTCGCTCCTGGAATTTCCCTGGACTGGTCGTGGGAGAAGCCCAGGGAACGAAAACCAGGCTCAACCTAGCCTGGTCTGCGCTCTGTCCAACGGCTGGGCCTGAGGCCCACCTCTCTTCCCCAGGCTGGCCTTGCGTCGTCCAGACCCGGTTCGGAGCTCGGACTCAGGCCCCCTTTAATATTTTAATAATATAATAGTTAACTTTTTTCTTTTTTCTTTTTAATTAAAAAATATTTTATAAAAATTGACATTTAGTTTAGTGAATCTAGGCTTGCTTAAAAAAAAAAAATCACATTTTAGTTTTAGAATGGGTATGGTCTAATCAATTAACATCTTTTTTTTTTTCGAGAAAACTAAAGGAAGTGATTTTGGCTCTTAATGTTTTCTAGTTTAATTGCATGTCTTAATTAGCTCTCATGCGGATGTTTGGATGTATAATTAGGTTTGCCATAATTTGATGTTTATTTTGAATTGAATTCTAATGTTAGATTATTTGAACTTATGCTAGTGGAGCTTTTGCATGATAATGATAATTGCAATTATGGCATGCTTAAGTTAGGTGGTGGAAGATCGATGTCCCTTTCGGTCTTACTTTTTGTAAGGTTTTATCCTAGATTCACTAGGATTATGCTAGTATAGATAAATGATTGGACTTACATACGCTTAGTCTAAAAAATCAATTCAGACTTAGGATTATTATCTAATGAGTAATTAATGTGATTTGAATGAATTCATTAGGCCTTAGTTTCCTTTACCATCAACTTCCGAGGGATAATATCTCGAGACTTATAACGAGTCATGTATTTCCGAATATCCAACAAGTCGCGGGTTTTACTTTTCTCGTCATTAGTTAATTGCATTCAATTATTTGAGTATTTTTATTTATTGTATTGTATTTCAATAATTTGATTGTTTATTTCTCGCATCACTCTTAATAAATTACATGTTAATTTCTTCTCTTATATTCGCTTTAGTATAGATTTGCATGAAAATGACCCTATAAGAACAATTGCATGAACATTTAGTGAATTTGAATGACTTTTAGGGCTTTAAATGATGAGCAAGAATGCTTGACCACTTTAAATCAAATAACCAACTAGTTAGGTATTGAAAGGACGCTGATAAAAATGTTAGCGTAAACAAGACCCTAACCATAGAATTTATGGTTACATAGGGATTGATACGACACTCCTATGTCTCGATCGATTTCTATCCTATCTCAATAGGCTAGTGGCGACTTCTAAAAATACTTTAGATTGTTAAATAATCTTAAAAAATGAAAATGCCTAAACGTCATACGAGATATGGAGATGGGAGAGTCCAAACTTGAAATTGAGAAATTGAGAGCGAATGCTTATAAATCTACCTTCGTTACTATTCCCTCTATTGGGGAGGTTCGGGTAGGTCGCGACAACTATAATCTCGAATCACGCTTGGTACTAAAAGCCCTATGTTTCCCTTTAATGTATTCACTATAGACGTCCACGCCTTATTTGAATGGGGTTTCAACATATCTCATTCAAACTTATCTCACATTTCCCATCACCCTCCACCGTGTCCTCCACTGTCTTCTTCAAAAGCCACTAGCTCTCTCTCTCTCTCTCTCTCTCTCTTTGTGCGTGCTTGGTTTAGTCTTCAGTTGTTCAATGCATTCATCATATCGAATCTTTCCTTTTCTGTAGTCATCTCGTTTTTAGGTACCATTAGTTTAGCCTTCATCGGCATACAAAAATTCTTAACTTTCATTTCTTAAATATATATATACATAAATATAGAGAGAATCAGAAAGATAGAAGTCAAAAAAGGGAGGAAATGGATAAAATTGCTAAGTCTAGACCTTCCAAAGTGGTAGAGTACTTGGTGTCTCCCGTCGGTTGTCACTGCGGCTACGTGATACGCTTCGATCGCTACGCTTGCAAACTTAACAATGAAGTTGAGAAGCTGGAGTACAAAAGGGTTAGGGTGCAGTGTCGCGTAGATAATGCTGAAAACAACATGAAGGAGATCAAACGTGAAGTTGTCAGATGGAAGAATGATGTAGAGATTGTTACCAACAAGGCGCGCGGCTTGCTGGATAATGATGGAAGAGCAAAGAAAACTTGCTTTTGCGAGTGGCTTCCCAACCCAAATGCGTGTTATTGTATCAGCAGGGACGCAAGGAAGACCGCCGAAGACATTCAGAAACTCATTCAGTAGGGCCAATTCAATAGGGTCTTCCATGAGAGTGCTCTGGTGAGGCTCGTCGATGGCGTTCCTCGCGAAAATTCGTTGGCCAGTGATGGGGGCGATACTATCACCAATTCACGAGCCTCCATCTTTCATGGCATAATGGAAGCTCTGGATGACGAGAAGCACAAAGCGATTGGGGTCTATGATCCTACTGGTATGGGGAAGACTACGTTGCTAGAGGAAGTCGATAAAAAACCTAAGAAAGAAAGGAGATTGTTCCACATGATCGCCAAATCGAAACTGTCGCAGAATATGAACTTGGAGAAAATCCAAGATGGCATTGCTTATGCAGTCTAAATCTGAACAAGACAGGCGACGAGGGAAGAAGAGTCTGTCTGTTTCAGAGATTACAGAAAGATCCGACGAAGAAAGTTCTCATAACATTGGATGATCTGTGGAAAGAACTTGATTTGAGTGAGGTCGGAATTCCTTCGGGAGACGAGAACAGGGGATGCCAGGTATTGCTGACATCAAGATATGGAGATGTGTTGTAGAGAACAAGTGCATTTCCCATCTTTCATCTTAAAGATTTAATGGACGACGAAGCTCTCGAGCTATTTGAAAAGATGGTTGGCGACAGACTCCAAGACAATGAGGAATTGAAAGTAATAGCGACTCAAGTGGTGAAGAAGCTCGCAGGTTTGCCTCTTCTAATAAAGTCTGTTGCGACCACCTTGAAATATGGCAGTGAGTCCGCATGGAGAATCTATTCTAGAAAAATAAATAAGTCAAAGAGAGAAGCCATAATAACGTTGAGTTACGACCATTTGGAGAAAGAGGAGACCAAGTCTTTATTCTCACTATGTGGTCTTATCAGAGGGACCATTAGCGTCAAACTTCTTTTAAGTCTAGGCGTGGGGTTGGGCTTGTTTGAAGGATTTGATGGGACGATGGAAGAGTCGAGGGATAGATTAAATGTTATGCTTGATAGCCTTTGTTCCGCTTGTTTATCGCTAGATGGTGGTGATGACAAGAAAAATGTGACCATACATGATCTTTATAGCTAGGTGGTCGTCTCAACTCTATTTAGAGGTCAGAATTCCTTAATGATGAACAACAATAATGGCTCGTGGCTAAAGGAAAAGCTCGAAAAATGTTGGGCAATATGCCTTGTTAATGTTCTCGGTGATAGGCTTGTTGAACCAATGCGGGGTGGGTGTCTCGACTTAAAGATGCTCATGTTGTCTCAACCAGAGCAGTGGTACGACAGGAGCCCAGCCCACCAACATGATGTGGGAGATTGTTATGTAGATTGGATTTCACATAAAAGGAGCTCCGAGTCATATATCTTCGTTCTATGTATATCCCTCAATTGAATTCCTCGAGAACTTCAAGTCCTTATATTTAGACAAATGCGGTGTAGAGGATGTCGCAATTCTTGGCAAGCTCAAACTATTGCAGATTCTCCGCTTCACAGGGTCCTCAATTTATAGTCTGTCTAAAGAAATAAAAAAATTGACGAAGTTGAAATTGTTGAATCTAAGCTATTGTAGGATGCTTCAAGAAATTAAGCCTGGCGTCTTGAAAGGCTTAATCAACTTGGAAGAGTTATATATGGGGGAAAGCTCAAATTAAGCCTGGCGTCCAATTGCAAATGTTGAGTCTTCTGTAGAGTATTTTGAAACCATTCTTTTAAAAGAATACTATAACACCCTTCCAATTTGAGCTTCATGGTCGTCAAACCTTCAAATCCCCACCCATCAACATTCCTTATGTTGATCCAAAATCTGACCAGGTTCCCAAATGGCGGGTCACCATCCTTTAAGAGTACATTGCGATCGGGGATCGATATTTCTAGAGTGGTTAGCTTTGTCAAACTCTTCAACTCGGCAAGCCTAGCATTACACGATTCTGATGATATTTCATCATCGCCCATCCATCCATCAAAGCTTTCCCGCATATATAACTCTTCCAAGTTAATTAAACCTTTCAAGATGCCAGCCTCAATTTTCCGAAACATCCTGCAATAGCTTAGATTCAACAATTTCAACTTCATCAATTTTTCGATTTCTTTAGGCAAACTAGAAATTGAGGACGCCGAGAATCTGTAATGACTTGAGCTTGCCAAGTGTTGCGACATCCTCCACATCGCATTTGTCTAAATATAAGGACTGGAGGTTCTCAAGGATTTCAATTGAGGGAAGTAAAGTGAGGATATAGGACTCGCAACTCCTTCTTATATGTGAAATCCAGTCTACAACAATCTCCCACATCATGTCGATGGGCTAGTCTCCTGTCGTACCATTGCTCCACATCATGTCGATGGGTTGGTCTCCTGTTGTACCATTGCTCTAGTTGAGACAACATGAGTATCTTCAAGTCGGGACACCCACCTCGCATTAGTTCAACAAGCCTATCACCGACAACATTAACAAGGCATAGTGCCTAACATTTCTCAAGCTTTTCCCTTGGCCACGAGTCATAATTGTTGTTCATCATTAAGGAATTCCGACCTCTAAATGAAGTTGAGACGACCACCTCGCTGTAAAGATCATGTATGGTAACATTTTTCTTGTCATTGCCACCATCGAGCAACAAACAAGCGGAACGAAGGTTATCAAGCATAACATTCAATCTATCCATCGGCTCTTCCATCGTCCCATCAAATCCTTCAAACAAGCCCAACCCCATGCCTAGTCCCAAAAGAAGTTCGATGTTTATGGTCCCTCCGATAAGACCGCATAGCAAGAATAAAGACTTGTCTCCCCTTTCTCCAGATGGTCATAACTCAACTTCACTATGGTTTCTATCTTTGACTCCTCTATTTTTCTAGAATAGATTCTTCATGCGGACTTGCTGTCATATTTCAAGATGGTCGCGATAGACTTTATCAGAAGAGGCAAACCTGCAAGTTTCTTCACCACTTGAGTCGCTATTACTTTCAATTCCTCGTTGTCTTGGAGCATGTAGTTGACCGTCTTTTCAAATAGCTTGACAACTTCGTCGTCCTTTAAGCCTTAAGATGAAAGATAGGAAAGGCACTCGTTCTCTACAGCACATCTCCATATCTCAATGTCAGCAACAACTGGCATCCCCTGTTCTCATCTCTAGAAATTCTGACCTCCCTCATATCAAGTTTTTTCCATAGATCGTCCCATATTATGAGAACTTTCTTTGTTGGATCTTTTCTGTAATCTCTGAAACAGACGGTTTCTTCTTCCCTCGTCGTCCGTCTTGTTCTGATTTAGACTTAAGGCATAAGCGATGTCATCTTGGATTTCTTCAAGTCCAAATTCTGCGACACTTCCGATTTGGCGATCATGTGGAACGGTCTCCCTTTTTTCCTGAGTTTCTTCTCAACTTCCTCCATCAGCGTAGTCTTCCCCACGCCGCCAGGACCATAGACCCCAATCACTTCGTGCTTCTCATCATGTAGAGCTTCCATTATGCCTTCAAAGATGGAGACTCATGAATCGATGATAATGTTGCCCCCATCACCAGCCGACGGATTTTTGCGGGAAGCGCCATCGATGAGCCCCGCCGAAGCACTCTCATGGTAGATCCTCTCGAATTGGCCCTACTGAATGAGTTTTTGAATGTCTTCGACGGTCTTCCTTGTGTCCCTCCCGATACAATAACGCGCCTTTGGGTTAGGAAGCCACTTGCAAAAGTAAGTTTTCTTTGCTCTTCCATCGTTATCTAGCAAGCCGCGTGCCTTGTTGCTCTTCCATCGTTATCCAGCATGCCGCGCACCTTCATGTCGTTTTCAGCATTATTAATGCAACGCTACACCCCAATCCTCTTGTCCTTCAGCTTCTTAACTTCATCGTTAAGCTCGCAAGCATAGCGGTCAGAGCATATCACATAGCCGCAGCGACGACCGACTAGAGCCACCAGGTACTCTGTCACTTTGGAAGCTCCAGGCATAGCAATTCTCTCCATTTCCTCCCTTTTTAAACTTCTATCTTTTTGGTTCTCTCTCTTTTTATTAAGAACTGAAAGTTAAGAATTTTTGTATTAAGAACTGAAAGTTAAGAATTTCTGTATACTGATGAAAGCTAAATTAATGGTACCTAGAAACGAGATAACTATAGAAAAGGAAAGATTCGATATGATGAACGCATAGGTCGGGCCTCTATACTCGGGGAATATTAACATAGGTCTCCAACACATGACTCACACTTAAGATGCTAGAAACGAAGTGATTATCACGCGAGACCTAAGACTTGGTCACATGGGAGGAGGCGGAAGAAGGCAAAACAAAGCAAGTTTAAAGAGTCAACCAGGGTGGAGTTAAAGTTGCTTTTTGGCCATGGTCGGTTACTTGGCAATTATTAAAGCTTCCTGTCTTGTCATTCTCATTGTACAGATGAGCAGTATGACTCGATTACAACGTGGTTCGTAGGGCAAATTTCCAACCTTTCATGTTATGTCAAATCCACTATACTGTATCTTTTTCAGTTAGCACGTTCTCATCCATTCCAACTTGAAGTTAATGCGTGCACAACCATCTATGATGATTATATATTGAGTCCTAGATTTGTACAAATTATTTTTGTGAATAACGTCAACAACTATTCTAGAAAAAGCAAACTTCTCGATTTATAATTTCACAAATATAAAATTAATTTATAATTTTAAATAACCTAATATAATCAAATGGTCACCGTCCAAATATAATCATTACAGTGTCGCGATAGGAGCAATTATTCTATCCATCGTGAATCTAATAAAAAAATTTACAAGACAATGAAGGACACGTTGTGAATGCAAGATGGGAAACGGGAGAGATGTTTGAACGAGACGGCTTGATAGTTCTAAAGAAATTATTAATTACACTCCTCATTAATCTCTTGAAACCTCAATTTAATGACTTCTAATAAAAACCCGATTTCATTAATTGATTACACATGGTTAACAGTTTAATAACCCTCCTCATTCTGAATCTCTACAAGATCCAAGTCCTTGCACATGTCTCTCTCTCTCCCCTTCCCTGATAAGTGCCAACCCCACATCCACCTAATGCAGAAGAGGAAGACAAAGTAGAGTGAGGATAAGGGTTTAACCAGGGGGTGGAGTCAATCTCATGCTGCAGAGTGCCCATGGGCAGTACGATTCTATGGGTCAGGCGGCTTTTGTGTTATGTCAACCTCATGCTGCAGATGGGTCACGCGGCTATTATTGATGGTTCTAGTACGACGCTATGGCGTGTTGTGTCAACCTCATGTAGATGGTCTTGCGGAATTATCGAAAGATAAATATTAAATATTTTTATATAATTTAATGATTGATTTGGACATAAATAAATTAAAAATTAAGAGATTGCATTATATATTGAATGAAAGTTCATGAATCATATTGATCACATTACACGTTAACTTAAGATTTCAGGATCATTTATGTTTATTTTCTTAATTCTTTGTGACCTTACATCCCTCAAAGCACACGCTATATCAATAATCGTTGTTCTTTTCTGGCTCCAACTTGGTGCAACCCTAAGCCGTGGGCTTAACATGATCAATAAAGCTTTTTGGCTTGAGATTGGAGTATATGAGAAGTATTCCGACAATTTTCACCTCATTTCATCTACCCCTTAGAAGAATTATTCATTTCTTTCTTTTTTTCAGGTATGGCATTAGAGAAAACCATGCGTTGATCACAATGTCCATGTTGACTGATCCGGTGAAGAGGAAGGAAGCGAAAGATTTTCCTGTGGGCCCACAAAATATTTCCTCTTGAATGTGGGAGGAAACTGAGGGAAATAAGACGACCCAAGATGGTCGGACTAGTTTTACAGTCATGAGACCTAAATTCTTCCTGAGGCATGATTTTAAGAAAATTATATTCTTCCTAATATCATATCCTTTATTACTCTGCTTCGTCATAAGATATATGTATTCTTCCACTATAGATTATCGTCTTGATCATGAATTCATCCATTATGTATAATGTAATTAAGATGTTCATAATTATTGTTTCATCTATTCATTTGACTCAATTTCTTCAGTATTTTTAACCTCCCTATGAGATTGCCGCCAATTCTATTGCTCATGTCAAGCAATGGCCAATTTCAGTCTAGAGCATGAATAGGATTTTAATTTAATTTCTCGATGCACTTAAATATATGCATTGTAAGGTTCAACTTAAGCTTACCATTCATTGGGATTAAGGTATATATAAAATTTGTCACTAGTTCACGATATTAAGTATATTATCACAAGAATGATGGCTCGCTTGCAACGAAAGGATGAAAATAATATCATCTATAACATCAAAGTTGATCGCTCGCATGACCATTGTAGAGTTACATGCTTTTTTTCGATAGGTTACACACGTCTAAAAAGACAGGAAAGGTTGAAAATAATCTAAGCAATAGAACACAAGAAGTTAAAGAAGTAAGGATGGTTATTTTATATCAAAAGAGAATTTGTTATGATAAATGCAAATAAAAAAAGAAAATAAAAGTAGCACAAGGATGCCAAAATGAATCGGCATGGGCCTCCAGAATTTTAGAAGCAAATCGTTGTCTTGATTCTCTTGCGAGTGAAGCGTCCAATCAACATAACTTGTCTACTTTTTTTTGGGATAATTCTTTAAAAGGTCCTAAATCTATTATATGGCACCTAATTGGTAACATTCAAATTATCAATTTTACACCTAATTGTCAATTCACATCCGCAATTGATATTATCCGCAATAGATTTACTAAAAATTCAAATTTAGATGACTTAAATCAACAATTTGCTTCACAAGGTGGTGGACTGAGTGGGAGATTCTTCCATACCGTTGCGGCTCGTAACTCAAGGTAGAGATCCGGCCATTTCACCATCCATTCTCGCATCTTCACACGACGTATATTTTCATTTTGGGCAAGGACGACAATGCAAGTTAATAATGAAACTTAATGACCAAAGAGACACAACACAGTGACCAAGAAGGAGAATATGAGAGGAAGGAGGTCAGCCCATGACGCGTGACAAATAGCGTTTAAACGGATAAACTATCTCTAACACACCCTCTCCTCATCTCATCTAATCCTTCCGTACCCTCATTGTCTTTAATTAAAAAAATGTTCATTATCAAATCGCTTAATCGTTCCTCCCTACAGTAATAAAAAAGGATATAATCACAGATGGAGAGAATGTCCATGGAATAGGGACTGGCGTCATTGACACTTTGACAAAAACAAACATGCGATAAGAAGCATGAGGATTAGAACAATTTGCGCCTTAAACTTGTCAATCTATCAACATTTGATCCATCTCGTGCATCATGTATCTTGGGGTCTTGGGGCCTGTTTCTGCGGTAGTTATAAATTTGTACGGACGGAAGAACCACAGCACTTCTTGATAGAGATTACTCAAGTGCTCAAAGAATTTCAAAAAAATTTCATTGATGTCTGATAAATACCTATCTATTAATCTCGTGGATATGCATAGGTTTTGAGCTATACACATAACTAATTGGAAGAAGCTGAAGGTTCGTAAGAGATGCCTCTTCATTTGATGTATTATTTATTTCTCACAACCTCCCTTTAACAATTCTAAACGAAAAATCCAATTCATTAATTAATTACACCTCATCAACTGTAACGGTAAATATAAAGTGTATTTATATGTAAACATGCATGTCTAGGGGGTCATTGACTCTATAGTAATTTTGTATGGACTCAATAACGTAAGCTTATTTTGATGATCGGATGGATCTCACGTTATTCAATGTTGGGCCTGACCATTTCTATCTATCACTTGCCTTTGCTATTAACCTCCATGTACTGACCGTCTTTTTGATTATCTGCAAAATATTACCTGACAATTCACGCTTCTCATTGCAAACTTCAAATCCTTACGTGTCCCTCCCTCCCCATTCACCATCGTTGCCCTAACGCTGCTCTCTCTCTCTCTCTCTCTCTCTCTAAAACACAGAGGAGGAGGAGGAGGAAGATAGAACAAAGGGATTTTACGAGTTAACCATAAATGCAAAGTTCAGTGGGGCCATGATATACTGCAAATTTCCGGACCCTTGGTCATTTTGAGATGGGATATGTGAAGATGTCTAAACGAGATGGGCTGAAGCTCCTAATATATCAACAAAGCTCAGCAGTAATTTCGGTTCAAAAAAGAAAAGATTCAGAGTGCTTGCTAGATGAGGAATGGGACAGATGTCTGAATTATATAGGTTGAGGTTCCAAAAATATCTACGAAGCTATCGGCAACACTCTCGGTAAAAGAGAGAAGACGGCGAAGGGCACAGTGAATGTGAGACGGGAAATGCGAGAGAGGCTTGAATGAAATGGGTCGAAGCTCCAAAATCATCTACGAAGGTGTCGGCAACACTTTCTGTGAAGATCTCTGACCATCAGAAAATTATGCTGAGGTTCTTCCTACCGTGTATACGAACCCAATAGAATTTAGTTAGGATGGCGAATGGGCCGTGCACGTGCAGACCCGTGCTCTCGGGCCACATGCGCCCCAAAAGGAAAAGGGCAAGTCTCGAGCACTTCGGTGCCCGCTGCTGCTGAGCTGAACGAATATCGCAGCAAGGATGACGGGAACTACGTTTGAAAAAGATCGAGGAAGAAAAATGTTGACCTTTTGCGGTAGGGGAAAGCCAAAGCATCGCACTTTCCTTTTTTGTTTCCACGGTGGATCTCAACATGCTCACTCCATTTGCGTCATCTGTACCGTCGGAGAACACCTCCACTTCTAGCAGACAGATTACTTGAGACTTCAGGCAAAGGTTGAGTTACTATAATATGGAGATGACCATCACCTGCATCTCTTGGCTCGTCCTCAAAAGTGCACAGGCTGTATACAATGCATCATCGAATCATCTACAACATCTATAGAATCGCTTAAAAAAAAAAAAAAAAGGCCTCCATTTGATTATGCTTGACCTCAAAGGACCCAAAATTATGACTACTATTGTAATTTCGCATGTATTTCAATTTCGTGTCCTAGAATACCAAACAAAGTTTGTCCCTTATCCAAGACATCTATAGTTGGATGCTAGATCATTATTCACCCATGGAGAGATGCAATCAAGAAACATTTGTTTTCCCCCATAATCTAACTTCTTGGAACTTAGCGTCAAAAGTTTGTGGACTTCCTAGGGTAATTACCAATAGTTTCTTCAACGTGTCTATTCACACCGTGTTATCTTGACTAGAAAGAAATGGACTGGTGACCTCGAGAACCATAGAAATCCTTCCTACAGTCCGAATGACATGTCTTGGGAGGCTGTTATAACCATTTGTAGGCAGGTGTATTATGAAGGCATGTCTTCTTAAAAGATGGAAGGCTCGATCAAAAGTACGTCTCCCCTCCCTCATAAGCCAAAAACCTGCATTATTGCTTCACGATGTCCTGTCCTGGTCAAATATTTCTTGCGCGATCGTCACGAAGCTTGTGTGAGAACTAGGAAAGCTGTGATCGAAGAGTTCAGAAGTAAGAAAGTAAAAAAGGAAGAAGAAGACGCTCACTGATTGATGAAAAACTTCACTTCCATTGATTGATCAAACATACAAGATCTCTGTTTTCTTTCTCTCTCTTCAGAAACTCTTCGCTATTCAACTTCTATGTATTATCTTCTATATATTTGTTTCCGGGATACAACTTGAGCTTCTAGAGAATATCTATAACAGAAAACTAACTAGGTTAACAATCAACTCTAGTTAATCAACTTTGGTAAACTCGGACGTCTTCAACAGCTTGCTCTGTACGCAGCTCTTCACTTCATTTCCTTTCTGCTTCAATACTAGCTTTCTTCATGTTGCGTTCATACTTCAAATCGATTATGGAGAGATCACATGTCATACAGCTGCCTCCTTTGACTTCTGGCATCATCGTCTTCATTCTTGTGAAGATTGACTTCCTCCATCATCGTCATTGTGTTATTCTCAACATCCCCCCTCAAACTAGGTACTAGGAAGAAGCCCAAACCCAGTTTGGTGTGAAAATTACAGTGACTAAATCGAGATAAGGACTTAGTGAAAATTTCAGCTAGCTGATTTGAGCTGAAAGTATACACTACACAAAGAACACCAAGTGAAACTTTCTCTAGCTCAACATGCTTTGTGGATAAGTTCGGGTCAAAGAGTTATGGAACAATTAAATTCACCATGATTCTTTTTGCAAATTGAGATCTCTTAGATTGATGGACCGTGACAATCTACAATGTATTGCCCACGTGTGGAAGAGGCTGCAGCGCTGTCTCGAGATCCTAGAAGTGAGATCATGCCGCTCAATCGAGATTATATATGAAAGCGACGCGACGGTTGCGGAGATTGATCAATTGAGGAGCCTCATTTTAGATGATCTCAAAAACTTGAGGCACATTTGACGGTACGATAGTCTCACCAAACTTGGTGACTCGGAAAAATACCGATGGATTAGTCGAGGCTTTCCCTTAGTCGATCTTTTCCCTTGCCTTCTAGGGCCTGTTTTTACTATGGCGGCACGGATCCGGCACGGATAGTATGTGATGGCCACAATGTTTCAGGACAGGGAATGTCTCATCTTCTGTTCATATTTGTGTCCGGAGAAGAACTGATGGACGCCCACGTGTCATCCGTAAAATTATCGAAGTTCGCTTGACCGCAGTCAACGATTTGTGAAATCTTGATTAATAGATTACAACATAATTATTTTGTGTGTGTGTGTGTTTTTTTTTTTGGTCCTCCGCCCAAACTTGTATGACATGCCTGAAATTTCAACCAATATACTCATCAATCGGCCACGAAATTCCAAATGAAGGATAATGACTGAATTTGGGATTGTTTGAGCAAGTAAGGGAAATTTTATAGAATTCGCAACTGTCACAATGTTATCTTTTTATTTTTTATTCTCTGAATATTCAGGAACAGGAAAGATGCGACCGCAATCTTATATGTCTATTGTGAGGGGAGAGGGACAAAATTGAAGCGAGTCATTATGATTCAACCAGAGGGTGTTGTCTTCTTGAGGAATTTTGCACTTTCATTTTTTCACAAACCAACTTTTATTCTCGAAAGATCTTTTTGCGATTTTGCTCTTGCTTCCGTCAGCCCTTTGAACACTTTGAAGACTCTCCAACGTCTACTTTGGACATTGCAATTCTTTAAAATAAAATAAAAAAGATTCAAAGCTTGCTGAAGAATTTGGTTACCAACTTCTACAAATTTTACAAGCGTGGTTCATAAGCTATCAAAATTATGAGGAATTTTACAAACATACGGATGGATTAGTAAATTACCAACTTCTTTTCAATTTCACCGGTAAATTATCAACAATTCTGGGGGCATTTACTAATATCCACATAAATTAGACTTAGCAATGTCCAAATAAATTAGCAAATTACGTGCTTCGTTATTTGCATAGACGCATTAGCAAATATTAATACTGTTCCAAGCAAATTTATTACATTTATTTTTCCGATTTTGAGTTTGCTCTATTTGAGGAACGGTTGATTATAACCATGGAGATGAAGGGTATACTTTTCAAACGTCGTGGTTGTACAGAGCATCTAAGTGAAAGAAAGACACATAGGGGAGAGAGAGAGAGAGAGAGAGAGAGAGAGAGAGATTGGGTTTAATGATCCCGTAAACATACAGGTAGTTACATACGAATAAACTTTATATTCACTTGTCCCATTAAGAACTAAGATGCAATCCTTGCGTAGTTATTGGACTAAAAAATAGTTTTAATTAGCTTAAATATTGATATTAATAGGGAAATTGAGCGTGGATCTTATCTCGGTTACATTTTGTCAAATAAATCGAGCACTTTCTGCGTTGTTGCTTGGTCACTTGCACACTTGGTCCATATGTGGTTGCTACCAGAGATAGGAGCTTACATGCATGCTCGATTGAAGAATTATAATGCTGCTAGAGTCGGATCTATTGCGGTTGCATGATTTTATCATCGTATTCACCCTTCAATAGAGGATTTCACTATAATTAGCACATCTCACTTTTCTATTACATCTCCTAATATCAAGAAAAATAGATTATACATACTCAATAGCTATTCATTGGTCAACACCCAAACTACCAATAAGGACTCAAACAATAAAAGTTTCGAAGAGTATGATCCACGTCCCAACACAAAAGAAAAACATAGCTCTTTCACACACGAAAGGAGCTCAGCAAATTCTCTCTAGCCCTCAGCGAATCCTTTGATCTTTATTCCCTCTTGTTTGTCCTCTTTGTTGCCCTCCATCCACCATCTGCCACCGCTGGCCATCACAAGACATGGCGTGCTGAGAAGTGGCAAGAATGGAGAGCATTGATTGAAAGCAAATATTAGTATTCTAAACCTTTCCTCGTAGGCTAACCACCAGTTCAGTCATGTCTACCTTCATTCTTTTAGGTGTGATGTTTATGATTATACTAATAACTTAAAACAGTTTCTTGAAATATTCCTTAGCTGCCGTGACCTCCCCGAAGGTGCACCACCTAAGGATGCGGCTAATGGATTGCTAAGTCTAACCTAGCTCGAGCTCTTCCAAGCTCATACCAATTCACGACTTAGGTTTCAATTCTTAACATGCAAGATTGATTTCAATTGGAGTCGCCACTAATCTATTTATAGTGGGTCGATTAGAAACCCAAGTAAAATACTGGGAGTAATATTTTATCCCTACGAATCAGAGATTTTGAATTCGGGGACTTGAGAACTATTTTCTTCTATTTTAAAAAATAATTTGCAGGCAGCTTGAATTGATTTTATTCCCTAACATGCATGGTGATCACGCGGGTGCGCAAACAATTAATTAAATGCTTAATAAAACAAAACAATGGACAAAGATGACCTAATAAAATCAACCAACAAAAGGATTTTTGGTTTTTTTTATATGAATGCAATGTATGTAATGATAAATTAACTCTATATGCAAATATCTTAATGCAATTCTAAATTAATTAATGAAACTAATTACCTATAGTTAAATAATATGTAATCTAAAATAGGAACTAAATCACGTTAATCCCTAATTTAAACTAAAACCTTATTTTAACTACGGATAATATTTTAGAATATGAAAGCTAAACTAATATGCAAATGCATGAAGGTCTAATTCTAATGCAAAAAGGTATTTTTTAGGCTTTTTCTTATTTATTTAAATGAAAATTCGAAATTAAATAAAATATTAAAATGTAAAAACCTAATCTAACATGATTCCTAATTTTTTAAATGAATTATTCTATCATGGTATAAATGAACATGCAATGACATCTTAACTAAATTAATTAACTATATGTAACTATCTAAATGATGCATGAATGACTTTTTTAGTTTTATCAATGGAAATTCAAGATTAAATAAATGCACAAATTAAACATGTTATTAACCTAATATGGAAACATTTAAAAAATGATCTTATACTAACATGAACCTAAATCTAATATGACATGCATCAAATGACTTTAATTCTAATGCAAATTTGACCTAATAACATGACTAAAAATGTAATTCCTAAATAACATGCATGAATTAACATGAAATTCAATATGCCTAAACTAAATGTTATGAAATGACTAAAAATGCGACCTAAAATGAAAAGAAAGGCTTATGCTATGATATGCATATGTTTTTTTTTATTGACTTTGAAATAAAACATGAAACCCTAATTTAACTATGCAAATTATATTCTAAAATGCAACCTAATTATGCTATGCAATACTATCTGAATGTTATTTAACCTAAACATGAAAAATGTAACCCTATCTAACATGCAATTAACATGAAATGCATTTTTGGTATTTTTTTAATGATAAAAGAAAACATGACAAATTAAACAAATAAACCTAATTATAGAAATAAAACCTAAATTAAACAATGAAAGATCGCCAACAAAAATCAATAGATTGATCTTAAGCTTTAAAGATCAAAATATCAATTCTGTCGACTCCCGTGTAATTAATTACCTCGTCTAATGCCTTATTGATGAAATAAAAAATAGTTTTGCGGTTGAGAATTGAAAATTTATTTCCAATTGATAGACCTATGACTCAAAGCAAACAAATAATAACATGAAATGAATAAGCAAACTAACATACTAAAAGACACTTTTTATTGTAGAAATTTTCTTTTCTTTTTTTAATTATTAAATAACTATAAACAAAAAAAATTAAAAGAACAGAATAAAATTAAAAGAAACGGGTCAGGAGGCCGAACCGGGTCGGTTCGGCTTGCCCGACCCGCGAACAAACCCAGAGAGGAGGCCCGCGAGAGAAGGAGACTGGACTGGGCCCGCGACAGGCCCGGTCCAGCTCCTTCTTTTCTTTTTTCTTTTTGTTTTTTTTTCTGGCCCAATATCCTTTCTCGCGCATGGGCTCGCTCTGTCTCGGCCCAGCTTGGCTTCTCCACTACACGCGCGGGCTTGGCCCATCTCATCCTTGTCTCTGTCTAGGCTCGGTTCTGGTCTTTCCTCCACGCGACCTGCCCATGTTCATCTTCTTCCTCGCACATCCTTCCTCCATAGACGACCTGCAGAGAAAAACTCGGAGCGTCTTGCTCGCGGCGGAGCCACGACGGACGGCTCCGAGGCGACGATTCCACGGCGACTCTCCACAATAATCAAATGTGACCGGCGGCACGAAAACTCGTCGTCGAGTCTCCGACGCCAACCCAACGCAAACCAACCACGAAAACATACGAAGAAAGATCAAAAGATAAGGCTGGTTTTCTCAAGCAAATCGCCAAACAAGTGGCGTGCAAGGGGGAAATACCCGCTTAGGGATTCAAATAATTGATGAAATCTAAGTCTACGATGCATCAAAGACATGCAAACACAAATACAAGTCAAAAATGAACAGAACGGGAGTTCAAAGGAAACAACCGAGCCGATCGAACCCCTCAGCTTCGAAAGAAAAACAACCCAAATCGCAGGGACCCACCGGCGAGAAGAAAAAATGAGCGCGCGAGTCACCAAGGCCGAAAATCGAGGAGCGTCGCGGACAGATTGCTGGACTTCAGGCTTCGGACTCTCTCTATTTCTCTTTCTCTCTCGGTTTCCCTCGTGTTCTCTCCCTTTAGAACTCTCTCAATCTCCCTCTCTGTCTCGAGAACTCTCTCCACGAAGAACCTAGAAACTTCCTGTCTCTTAGGGCGCGTTTGGTAACCATTCTCATTCTCAGTTCCTCGTCCTCGGACGAGTTTGGGATGAGAAACCTGTTTGGCAAATTCTCATTCTCATTCTGTTCCCGAGATGAAAAAATAGCTGGGGATGGGTTTGGGACGAGAAACGAGAAAAAAAAATTTGGTTCTCAATTTCTGGGACAAGAATGTACAGTACCAACTCATAAGCTAATTTTTTTATATTTCATTTTTATCTCTTGCCGCCGACGCCATTCACTGTTTGCCGCCACCGGTCATCGGCCATCGTTGCCGTCGGTCGACGGTCATCGGCCGCCGGCCACCGTTGTCGCCCGCCACCGGTCGTCGACCACCGTCCCTCCCGCCATCGGTCGTTGCCGCCCACCGCCGATCACCCGCCATCGTCGCCACCTGCCTCCGCTATTGGTCATCGCCATCGGTCGTCGCCGTCAGCCACCGATCATCAGCCCTAACCGCCGATCGCCGGTCGCTGTCGGCCGCCGGTCATCGGCCCCCGCTGCCGATCGCCACCGGTTGCCGGTCGCCAGTCACCGCATTTTTTTTATATTTCTAGTATTGGGACGAGAAATTTTGTGCAATTACCAAACATGTTTCTCTTCCCAAAAACTCATTCGAGAACCATTTCTAAAAAAAACTCATTCTAGAAAAAACTTATTTATGAGACGAGAATGGTTACCAAATGCGCCGTTAGTCTCCCTTTGAATCTCTCTCTCTACGCGCGTATGCATGTGTGCGCGCGCTTCCTTTTGTTTTTTTTTTTTTTTCTTAATTTGCTCAAAAAGTCTCTCAAAGGTCTTCCTCTCTCTGTGTACGCGTGTCTCCCCTTTTGCAGGTGTACGTCCTCTGTTTATAGTGGGTAGAAAGAAAATCTTGGAAGATTTGACTTAGCTTCTTTTTACTTTATTTCCCTTCCTTGCTTTACTCTTCATCGATCTCCTCAATCTTTTTCACTTTCCTCATTTCTATTTTGTTTTGGGATCATGGACGATTCATGGGCAAGAATGGCAGCAATATTCGGTCAAATATTAAGAAGATTTTGACCAAATATTTTATCAAAAGACCCCCTATTTCGCTCCTTCGTGGCCGAATATCACCTCCCAAAAGAGAAATCCATCCTTTTATATTGCTCCACACTTCCCTTTTTTAACCAATTTCCTGCCAAGACAATAAGATTTCTTTCATGGATATCGCCCAAAATATATTACCGACAATGATCCTTATATCTAAGTTTGTGCAACTAAATCTATACGATTTATAAAAAATTTAGGTGTCAACACTGGTCATATAGTCCATTTTACTTGTTGATAGACATTTTGCTCTAAACTCATTATGACTTAATGTACTGAACGAGCAAAGAGCATTGTTATTATCATATGTTACCAAGAGATTTTCCTATACTTTTCTCTTGACAAAGCTCTACAAATACATTTGAAGAGGAAAAATATTCTTATTTAAATATCAATTAATTTAATATGATTAGAATCAATTTTAGCATAATATATTAGATTTTTAGGCTCTTTCAAAAATTGACAAAATATATTTAACGATGTTGCTAACTAATAATATACTTTTAATAATATCAGTTAGTTTTTTGGTCTCACGAAGAAGATGAAAACGGGTTTCTTCCTTCTGGATAAACCTATTGGAGAAAAACCTTATGATCAACAAGGCAACCAAGATTTTTTTTTCTTTTTTTATGATCTGAAAAAGCTGGCTCTTTTCCCTCTAAGAAGTTTGTGCTATAAATCTAACTTAGCCAAAAAAAAATTGACAAACCATGCAAAATTATCTTGATGTTCATATAATAACATCAACTAATCCGAAGCATTTTATACAACAATGGCATCACATGTCCTACTCACAAATTGGTTTAATTCATATAGAGTGTCTATCCGAATCGCAATTTATTTTGTCATGCTCATCTTACACATATTTCTCAATTTCAATCATTCAAATTACTGTGCTTAACCCAAAATCACTTGAAAGTTCTGGTGCATATCATTGCATTTGCGCTCCCCAAAAATTGAATGTGACAAATTTACATATTTGATCATGTTGTGAGAGCATCGGGAAGAGTGGTGGGCGATCCGAGGATTTTGCCACCCACATCAGGAAACGTTTCGAAACCGGCCAAAGGACCGACTTTACCATCCCTACTCACACGAATCGGATATTGCATCAGGTGCCCTCTCATTTCCTTTGGATTATGTTGGTCCTCATCCACATAAGCTTTCCAATTCCGTTTGGCTATTTTGTTCACCCTCTTCACACATTCAATGCTTTGAGGTTCCCTGAAGCTGTCCTCTAAATCTCCCAAGTGCTCTGCCCAAAGCGACATCCTATAACCGTAAACCTGTCCAGCATAAGTTGATACAATTATCAACAAGATTAAGTTATTAAATGAATTTCACTGCACTCGCTCGATTGTTTCTCCTAAAATATGCTATTTAGAGGAGAGGCTAATGCGATGTAGCTAACCTGGCCACGCGGATGTCTCTTTTTCCCGGCCCAAGTGTGATGCGGCTGATAACCGCCCATTGCGATTTCTGTGTCTCTTGAGCCATCCAGAGATCTTTGGTTGATATTTGCTGATCCAATGATCACATACTCATCATCTACTATCATCCCCTTGGCATGCACATATATCATGAATCTGCGAAACTTTTGAACAGACGCCTGCATGAATGGAAACCACAACATTGTTTTAAAGCACAATCTTTTTGCCACTCATGCAGAAACCATTGTTCTCAATTACTCTTTTTTGTTTTAATTTTTTAACAAATGATTCAAAGGAAGAATCCATGAAAAGAGTATAGACATATACCACGGCATTATTTTCGGATTGTTGGTTCATTGCTTGGGATGAAGGTTGCGAAGAGGAACAGGGCTCCCGCTTGCCTAGGCAATAGAAGTTCAAGTAATCTGATAAATTGTATTTGTCTGACAACCCAGCTTTTTCAAGAGCTTGGGCGACAATTCTGTACATCATCGTCATGGTTTGTCCCTGTCCACATAATCAATTCACATTATCAGAATGATGAATATTAGTCTTTTCATATCATATCTTGGGGAAAACACTGAAATGTTTTAAAACGAGGTCGGATCTCAATTTTCTCCCTTAAGTATCTTGGTCTAATTGGATCACTTTGTCTTTTACTTAATTCCATCAGTCACGTAGTTTACTTTCAATTTGTTAGGATGTCATAAAAATTGAAATGCCACTATCAATCTGCATGTGTCTTCAATATGTTTAGACTAAAGAGTTTGTACTTGCTCTAACCTGCCAAAAAAGAATCTCTTGCACGGCAGCACTAGTAGGAACACCCTCCGGCCACATTGGTATCACTATATATACACAGAAGCGCTCGTTAGCACTGATCTTGCTTGCGATCTTCAATGCCAGCTCCATCGGCACTAAATTGTTTGCACCTGCTTGTCAAAACCAAATCAAGTATTGGTTGCATCAAAACTTGAACTCAAGAAATTAGATAGGCCGAAACAAAAGTAGAAGATGGAGGAAAAAGAAATTCACAAAGTTCGAAGACTTGGTCTCAGAAATATAACGCGTTGAATTGAAATTCAGTTTCAATATCTTATATAGTGAGTTGTAGCTATTATTATCTTTTATATTTTCTCCCGATGGAGTGAAGTCTGAATCCTCATTTTACGGAAGAGGTTGTCGAACACTCTAACTTAGTTAGTCAAAATGATTATAAATGTGCATACCGTACCTGCATTTTTGTATGATGGCCAATGATACGAAGAGCCAAGAAAATATTGGTTTTCAATGTAAATGAAGTGTTGCGCCGATCTAATCGCTTTCACGTATGCCGTGTGAATGCTCTTGTCTACTTTCAAGTTCTTTCCGCATATAAGATTCTGCAACCATGAACATTGTTATTGTGGATTTCAATGTCTATTCAGAAACACTAAAGATTATGCATAAAAGAGAAGAGTGACTAAGTAATATAAGGAAAGCTTTTTAAGTTATATAAAGGCCAGTTGCAATTCTATAAGTAGCATAGTATCAGTAGCTAATACTTACTTGCTTTGCAGCTTCTTCAACGCTTTTCGGGAATCCCTTCACAGATCCTGAATCAATCGACCTAAAGACCTATGCCAACATAAAATACAAATGAAAGACGCTCGTTACACTTCATTTTGTTTCCGATTGTAAGTTCCTCGAACATGTCGATTAACTTTATGTAAATTCTCCCGACCTGCACGTGCCAATTTTCCGGGTCGCCTTCATCCCTGACTTGTACTTTTTTGTCGCCATCGGGGCTTGTCGAGGGGCAAAGTATCCACGAAATCCGGTCGAGCCTTAAAAGAGCATTCTCCTGCCAATGCCGGACGTTTTTCAGCTTAAACTCACGCCACTTCGCCGCCTTTTTCCATCTCTGTTCAAAATTCTTCAATATGTCATACGCAGCTTGTCCCTCAACTTTGCAGTGTAAATCATGCCACGGTTGCCTTGGGACATTGACAGTGGACTACATTCAATCATAAATAAAAGCAATAATCATATGATCAGAAAAAAAAAAACATATACATGTTATTACAATGCTAAAGGTAAACATTAGCTTAATACCGTGAATGTGGGGTTGTGAATGTCATTCTTAAAGACAGTATCGAGATCGCTATAGAGCCTGTGCTCAGGAGTGTCGTATCGACCATCACATAGGTCCAATCCACCAATGAAAGCCGTTATTTTGCGATTGTTTCCTGAGGCCTGAGTGTCGAGAACCACGCACTTTTGGTGGTGCGTGTACAGGGTCCCCACCACCTGGACTACAAAAAGATCCATACGCCAACAAATTAAACGAAACATTTTCGTAGATTCATGTTGGGTTTCAATCAAATGGACATATAATGTATTACTGTAAAATTCCCTATCATGACTGTCCTAAATGCATGTCATTAGGTTACAAAACGCATGATATGCATCTAGGATTGCAGGAGACATATCAATGAACTTTCGCAGACTGTCTGATGAAAGGAAAACCTTTTCTGTGAAACTGTACTTGATTGGAATAATCAGGTAATATACAGCACAAGCAGTGATTTTGATGCAATCTAACGATGAGATTTTAATGAAGAATTCACTTGAACGTCTCTGGGTACATACCTTTTGCTTGAAAATGCTAAGTTTGGGGCTTGCATAACGAGGAGAAAGCACACAGTGGACGCCGGAACGTCGGAAAAACTTCTTCGTCTCTTCATCATGGGTTTGCATCACGCCGTCCTGTGCGAGAACGTGGCCCATGCCAGAGTCTCAATAATGAGAGATCTCAAGAAAGAACTGTCTTTTTCTAAGACAATGAACATACAGATTTTCTGTAACAAAGAGCATGGATCTGAAATTTGGCCAAATGGTGGGCTACACCAGAAATTGATATCCTTATCCAAGAAAGAGCCGTCATACAATGTATTCTTCAATCGCATTTTGCAAAGGCAACCCGAGAGAAAGAATTATTGGAGGTCAAGATTTTAATTAGTCCATTCTTGTTGTCGGGAAAAAAAAGTTTTTGTTCACAGGAAGCATCTATTATTCTGTAAACATTCATCAAGTCGACGGTAAAAATAAGAAAATCCTCCATTAGATGCGATGCCGGTAGAATAGAAAGTTGTTCCCATGCGGCTCTCGTCACCGTCGATGCATTAGTTGTGACTTCCTGCCGCTCTACTACACTGGCCAACTATTCAACAGTGATGGAAGCCGCAGGCAGACAAATTTTTCTCGACTAGGCGGTGTTCCGATCGTCCCAAGAACCATAAAGACATTTCCACGTTTTAGCCATGCTTAGTTACATGTGAGTATGGTTCAGTCTTACCGTTTTCAAGAGGAACTTGTCGTGCGAAGTCTTGTCGTCCCAAACGAGCACGACCACTCGGACACCTTCCTCGGACTTGTACTTCAAGAGCTCCCCTAGAGAAAGCTCTCCTCCGCTGGGCAATTCCCTTGTGGGCTCTCTCACAAGCCTCACAGGATGATAGATGGACCAACCAATGATGTAGATCAAGTGGTGGGCCTCCAAAATGGCATGACACATGTCCTCCCAACACTTGCCTTGCTCATAAATCTTCCCATCATCAAGCAAGATCTGAGGCAGCTTGCCATCAGGTACATGAGCATCTTGGTACAGGGTCACATCCCCCCCTTTCCTAAGTGGAAAATACGTGTCTGGGACACCCACATAGTTTGGCCCCACCCCAACACCATCCTTGTACAAGGGGTTGTCGCTGACCGGCCTGAATTGGACTGAGATGTGAAGTTCCGGATAGGGCTTGAGGGGACTCCCAAAGTTGCCCATTATTGGGAACCAGTCATTGATCACGTCGCCAGACACGATCTTGGCCACCGGTATCTCCACTACTCCGATGAGCTCGGCCCCAAACACATCGTTGTCCTTCACATGGAACTCCACCTTCACGACCGGGTGCGCCACGGGAACACAGAACCGCTCGTCCCATAGGGGGTTTTCGCAGTTCGGGATCACCCGGGTCCGGGCGACCGTGGCCCCCGCCAGGCAGACGGACACATAGGGGTCACTCGTGATCATTGAGTGCTTCCCCGAGGAGCGGGCTGTGACGGGCCGCTGCCCGCGTAACGCAGGCGCGCAGGGTGGCCCGAGCATGGAGCAGCACTGCCTCATTCGCTCCGAAGCCAGGTCCATGTTCGGGAGGGATTTGGCCTCCACTATGTACATGTCCAATTCGCCGTGCAAGAAAATTGGCCCCGTTGTGACGTTAAGCCCATTAAGCTTCGCCGGTTCATCGTTTGCGTTCCCTGCTACGTCATCCTCGTCGCCCACGCTTCCTTTTGCCGGGTGCCGATCTTCCATCTTCTCAATACTTCCTTGATCACATCAATTCTAACCCAAAGTTGTGCAGACTTCTGCACCTAATAAAAGTTGATGCAGCCCGATAAATTGAAACTCAGTTGTTCTAAAGGGAAGTATTGATTTGTTCACATAATTTATGAAACCCTCGACGAATTCGATCTCCACAGAATTAGGATCCGCGGGTGCTCCTTGCTGAAAATTGATACAAAATTAGGGTACGGCATTTTTCTCGCGCATGAAAATATATTATCCCATTAACAAGTTTATTTAAAGAAGAAAAACAAAATCTTCAATAACTTCTCCATAGAAAGGATAAACCGATCGAGAACAATATTTTCAGGGATTCCAATCATGTAATTCAAGGGAAATTATTGATAGGTGAAAACAGTACGGCCGAAAATATGAAGCCATAGGAAAATCAAAGAAACTGATCACATTCAAACTGAGAGCTTGACGAAAAGGGAAAAAGAGTAGAAAGGAGATTTTACCTGGTGTTGAAAAAGCAAGGAGAGAGGACCCAGAATTGGGGTGACAAAAAGATGGAAGACGATGAAGAAGAGCTTTGCAAGATTTTCAATTCGTTGGAGAAAAGAAAAACACAGAGAAAAGGTCAACAGACAGCACGACATTGAGAAAATAAAGGTAAAATCAGAAGCGAAGATGG
Organism: Melaleuca alternifolia; assembly: GCA_019926035.1. Taxonomy (NCBI): domain Eukaryota; kingdom Viridiplantae; phylum Streptophyta; class Magnoliopsida; order Myrtales; family Myrtaceae; genus Melaleuca; species Melaleuca alternifolia. Next base: position 1,592,819 of record JAGKPW010002418.1, on the reverse strand, counting down.
TGGGAAACCTCAGATGATGATGTTTAACCATTTTTATCTTAAGGAGTCGTTTTAGTGACTCCTTTTCCGAATGTAATTAGATGACAAGTACACTTCTTAACTTTTGAGGGTTGAGGGGAAAAAAACTGAGTTACTTGTTATCTTTCGGATCAGTTCTCGTCAGGAATTATGGGTCAATCGAATGTCCTTCGATTCATCCTCACAAGTCATTAGCAAAACTCAATAAATTAACTTTGACATGTAATTAACTTTGACATGGTCAGCTAGAAAGGAAAAGAAAAATGCCTTTCCAGTATAACACGCTAAGAAAATTCCTCCGTGTATGAGTGTGATCTAGAAGAAAATGGCAACAAGTTCCCTCGAACGATATCCAAGTATCTAGTAAAGCAGTTTATTCCCCAGTGGTGCAACAGAGTGACGACCCGACAAGGCGTAATTTGAATGAGTAACAAGACCCGGCAACCGAAGGTTAGTCCAATGAAAGAGATCCGAATTTTCTGGAAGAAAGCAAGTGCATAGTCCAGCTTGCAATCACATTAACTTGGCAAGGGAGATGGGCTATGCATTTTGTCGTGAACATTATTGATTCCATGCAGGTTTGCCGATCCTGTACTCCCATGCATGCAACTCATAAACACATCAGGATTCCATCTCATACTTATAAAGAGTACCACGAGCATAAATGAAAAATGAGATGATCTAAAAGAGGACTCAGTTCTCAACCTACTATCCGGACCATGTGAAATATCATCGCTCCTGCAGGAACCACATTAGATATATCCTCTTGAAAGAAATCATGTAAATCACCATCTTTGCAAGTCTTGCCATCCCAAGACCCCATTTGAGCTCTCTAATATCTCCTCTGCATAAGACAGTAGTGTTGAGGTATGTCAGAGGCAGCTTAACGAGAAAAGCTCACATTAGACAGCTAGAATGTGCCAAGTTAACACTCCCCAAACAAAGCAATGGGTCATGTCATGGCGAAATTGACTAGTAGAAGAGCAACTACATTACTGGACATTACAAAATTATTTCTTTTTTCTTCTTTTCTATCATATTTCTAGGGCAAAGCAAGGGGTGAAGAATCCCTGTGAACCTAGCTTTGCCTGTATACTTGGAAAGGCTAACCCCATGGAAAACAAAAATAACATGACAGACAACAAATATTCTCATGGTCGAGACTGCAATGCAGAAGTATGCTTTAGCCCAGGAGCCAAAATTAAAGCTAAAGTTATGACATGCAGTGCAAGCATGTATCTCCATATAAATATGTTCAATGTGCGTTCCTTTGGAATAAGCAGCAGGATTAACTCCGCGCCCCTCAACAGCCCACTGTAAACCTATTAAGTTTACACACAACAGAGATCAACCGCTCCCTTATCCAAGTTAAGTGGAGGATCTAGCTAAACATCCCACTTAACACCCCTCTCAAGAGTAAAATGGCAACAATTAGATCCAATGTTTCATTATCTTATGGCAGATGCATAGCAAAGTACTCAATTGCATGAATGCATCACACAAACTTGGCATGGTTTAAATCTCATACAATGAGAAACATTTTACACATGGCTAACGAGTAATGACTACCATACTCTGTATATTTTAGTCTACTCAAAGATCTATATCAATAGACTAAACTTGAATAACTTACTTGGTCAAATCCCCCTTGTCCTTCTGGTCTGTAGCTCCTTTGGTCTTGCTGCATGCTCCATTGGTCTTCCTGCACGCTCTTTTGCCCCGGTGGTGTGAATCTTTGTCCTTCGCCATGTCCCATGTAATTCTGTCCATGACTGGGATTCATCCCTTGCCCATGTGCACTACCAGTACTCTGCCCTTGAAATCCATCAGAACCCTGCCCATATGTTCCCCCAGGTGTAGGTGCATAGTTCCGATTGTCTCTCCTATAATCATTCTGCACTGGAGGTACAGAGCTCCATCTATCTCCTTGTGGCATGTCTCTTTGTTGCTGATAGTAATTGCTGTTATGGCCTTGTTGATTGTAGTTCCCCTGATATGAAGGCACCGGATCTCTCCTCTGTCCTTGATATGGATCCCTTCCACCAGGGGCATAATCCATATTGCTCACTGGCATGGGATTTCTTCTTTCACCTTGCCCCTGGGGACCATAACTTTGCTGTGGAGGATAATTTTGCGGAGCATCCCGCTGCATAGGTCCTTGATAACCAAATTGGGGGCTCCCTTGTCTGTTTGGCACTTGACCACCTTGCCGGTCATATCTAGGTTGGTCATAGTTTCTATTGCGGTCACGAGTTCTACCTCCCGGCCTCCCATACTGGACTGGTGGTGGTCTATGTGTGATTACTCCATTTTCATATTTGTCACCTAATAATTAGTACGTTCAACGAAATAACAGGTGTTCCAGGGTCAAAATAAACATGTCACAGAGTTGGGATTAAGAAATTAGAGGATGAAGGGACTAAACGACTGAAAAAATTGTGGCAGAAATCTATAAATTCCTTGTGGAGTCATGCCATACCTCCATACTCCTTGTTTTGGGGATCAATGTAGGAATCAGGTAATATAAAGACGACTCCAGGTAGATCTGTTTATAGCTCAATAGGTCAATGCAGAAAGACAATGAGATACTATCATTCATTGGTTCCGATGAGAAACTCACTAAAGACACTTGCCTCTAAATTGCTCTGACTCTGCTTCAGTCATCACAGCCTGAAAACCCTGATAAGTGGTGGTGCTACAGGCATACATTCTCTTTTTTGCTTCTTCCAAACTGAAACACAAATATCAAATGCCATCTCATTCAGCACACAGAAAAATAAGAAACATTGGCAATGCTTCAACAAAAACTGACATATCTAGCGTAAATGAAGAAGAACAAATTTACTTACCGAACTTTCAACTATGAGAATCATACAGTTGGTATTTAATTAAGAAAATTACAATATGAGAAAAAGCCTTAACATGACATTCCTAAGTAAAGCAGGGAAAAAGGCCCAAAAGCCAGATTAGCTGTCAAATGGATAAGAAGGGACAATGAAACTATCCCTAAGCTTTGGCTCAATATCATACTGAAGCTTTTAAATCATTCGATGTAGTTCTTGAACTATTCACAAAAGTCCAATGTGGTCCTTTTGTTTTACCACACAAAAAATCAGCGCAAGTATCAAATTATTGGGTAATGCACAACATGGTCCCTCCAATTTCAATTTGTTCAGTCCAATCCATCCACTTTTCATTACAAAGTCAAATAAGTCTCTTGTACTATTCACAAGGATCGCTAACTAGAAACCTATTTTATTTTTGATTTAGAAAATGAATTGAAACAAAAAGATAATCTTAAATTTGGGAAATTCTAAAATTATGAAAACTTGTGAATGATACTGAATGACCAATCTGATTTCGTCATGAAAAGGTAAGCAACTTAATTGAATAAATTGAAAATTCAAGAACTAAATTGCACATTATGTGATAATAAAGAGATATGTATTTGACTTCCTCCGTTATTTGATCTAACAAAAGGACTACATTGTAACAAATAATTGAAGGACAGCACTGAATAAGTTAAAAGTCAAGGATGAAAATACGCATTGGACCAAGGTTTAGGGGCTATTAGTATCATTTTCCCACATAAGAACTACTCAATTCAAACCCTAAGCATTTTTTGGCTCATTTCAATGCCAATTTCCAGTCTGATTAATTTAATCATTCCAATTGGATTTCTCTGTGCAGCCCCTATCAGGTGGAAAGGCATAGACACTTGAGTAACCTCAATTAGTTTTGAGAACAAATCAAACCTTTAGCCAAGGGGCTGATTTCCCCAAGTTGCAACCACTTAGGGAAGAAAGAAAAACTTCAGCCTCTTCCAAAATCACAAGATCAATCCTACCAGTTATGTCACCTTATGCCACTGACATTCTGACTCAACTCCCATAATCACCTTTTCCCTGCATCTGAAGAGCCTCCCAATTTCCCACAAATCCCTTTTTTTTCTTCACTGTTGAGGAGGGCTTCAGTCCCTCCCATAAATTAGAGTCCATTAGACTTCCTGCCTATATTGGCAATGCTTTTCAGCATCACCTGACTTATTCCTTAGCATTTGCCGGTACTGAGACAACCATTAATCTCTAAGCAAAACTCATTTTCAAATTATACATCTTATAAATTGAACATAAAACTTCAAAGCCTCTCGATAACCAATTCCACCTCTGTCTTCAATTGACAAAAGGTACCATTTGTTACTTAAGTTTCCAGATGGATGAGGACAGACACACTCTAAGAAGAAATTCTTCAAAGCCTATCTATGTTGTAGATGCATTTTGGGCAGCTCCATCTCTGTACTGAGGTAAACACTTCGGACTAGATCTAGCAATGTATACTCCATATTCTGGCCAGAGAAACAATTAAATAAACATGTCACCTAATTCTAAGGGAGATGAATTTCTCCCAGGTTTAAGAGCGTGGAAAAAAAGAAAAGGACACACATATAAATGTGCATCTGGATGAAAGGATGCATCATAGAATGGGAGAGACAGCAGGTGATCAAGAATTCCTGCTGCTTATTTATTGCTAAACTAAGAGAGTTTGGTAATATTACAACAGTTTTTATCATGAAACCAAGGCATAGACTTAGCATCCCATGTTTGCTTGCTCAAATTAGTTGATACTACACGTCATTTAGCATTTTCCCTACATACTTCCCTAAAAGCCTAATACTGACGAGACGCTGCATTAACCCAAAAGAACATAGCGTCATCAACCAAGCAAGTGAACTATAGTCTCAAACATAGGACGCAATGCCTACAATAAAGCGTGCATTAGCAGGCATGAATGGATTACCAACCAGGAATAGAACTAATGTATTAAGATATTTGTCAGGCTAACAGCTCTGAGTTTTTTTCTTTGAGCCAACTCTCTAGTTGGTTCATGGTCCCAAAAACTCATCTACTCCATAAAAATTTACCCTGTCTTCAATGAGCTTGACTCAATCGCAGAACCATTTCCGACGCACTGTGCGGAAAGAAACAACATAATTGAACAGAGAAATCAAAACCTGATGTTGAGCCCTTTGGCGCAAGTCTCCTCGTAGGTGCGAACCATCTCCTCGGGAGTGGGCTTGGGGTCCTTGGGGAAGTCCATGGTGATGAGCCAGTGGTTGAAGTCGCACCCCTCGAAGAGGACCGTGTCCGGATCGATCTTGTCGCCGCCGCCGTCGTTGTAGCTTCCGGCTTGGTAGGCCAGCGATCGCGAGAGGAGCAGCGACGTCGCTGCTCCCGGCGCCGAGGACCGACGTCGCAGCGCCGTTGCAGTTGGTGGCGTTGCTGGCCGCGACGGAAATGGCGCGAGCGCGGGGTCTGCGGAGGCTGGGGAAAGCGCGGCCAGAGAGCGTCGGAGGGTGGGCGGCGCGGCGATGACTCGCCTGAAGCGTACCAAGCGCATCGCCATGGCTGCTATTGAAGAGAGAGAGACAGAGGGTTTAAGGGGTTTGGAAGGGTTTCTCTCTGGCTCAATGTGTGACTTCCGATGAAGAAGCTTGCTCCTCAAATGAGCGAAATCTAATTTCGTGATTTTTTACTCGGAAATCTACAATTTGGCCCCAGGTTTTTAGGCTGGTTATCAATTTGCCCCCTCACTACTCATTTCTTGGCAAAAACCCCTCGACAATTTTCAAATTTATTTTCAATCCCCCCCCCCCCGGCCACCGATTCCGTCCACAATGTCCCCTTAAAATTGATCACGTGACCATGGGCGGTTAGGACTTCGAGGGCGAAATCGTCCTTTTACCGCAAGAGCTATACTTTCGCCCTTAGATTTGTTACGTAGTTGTAAATTAGCCTCCTGATGTTTCGATTTTTTTGCAACGTGATCCCCATCTTTTGAAGTTAGTTGCAATCTTCCCTATTAATATAAGTGTAGAAAATTGACAACAATTAATTTCAATGAAAGAAAAACGATACAAAGCGAAACATATAAATCTAATGACGAGACATCACATAAATCCTTTTCAAAAAAATACTTAATCTATTATGTCCAAAGCCTGTCTTGCCCCTCTATTGGAGAAATCTTCCATAATCCAATAAAAGGCATATGCTCAAATTAAAAGGTCACCCTTGCCCCTCCCCCTCATGTAGTTCACTTTCATTTTTTGTTTTCTATAAATCTTATTTAATTCTATAATCAAAATGCTCAAGTCAATTTTAGGTGAAAAACAATTTGATAGTTGAAGAAGGAGTCAAGGCTCTCTCTCTCTCTCTCTCTCTCTCTCTCTCTCTCTCTCTCTTCATTTTATTTTTTATCTTTCTTTCATTTTCTTTATTCAAACTAATTCCTTGTGATTTATCGTTACTATAAAGAGAAGACTGAGAAGACTAAAAGAAATTTACAAAATCATCAGGTACATTGCAAAGCTTTGATACATGTAAAGGTAATTTGTAACCATGTAACGGATTTCGAAGCAAAAGGTAATTCTTGCCCTAAAAAGACGATCATGTGACATCACTTGCTCGATTTTTAAGTGAGAATGTGGTCGGATGCAGCTCCGGGGACTTTAAAATCAATAAGAGATATGTACCAATATTGATTGGTTGGGAGTAGGGGCGTCAAACGGGTGGGTCGGGTCGGGTCGGGTTTGGGTCGGGTCAAAATATAGGTCGGACCGTATTTGACCAATTTAACCCGTTTTGACCCATATTCATGTAGTGTAAATATAATGACACATACCCGACCCGACCTTGACCCGATCCGTATTGTTAAAAAAATAAAAATAATCAAATTTTTATTTTTAAAAAATAAAATAATTAGAAGATCAGAATTTTCATAGTCTAAAAATGACTTGTTAATAATATTTAAAATGATTTGTTAATAATACTTAAAATTAATTAGGTAACTCATTTATGACCCGTTTAGAACCCATTTAAGACCCATGAGGTTGTTAAGTGACCCATTTTTGACCCAACTAACTTTTTAAGCTAACCCATTTATGACCCATATTCTCAAATATGGGTTAAAATATGGGTCTTTGACCCATTTTGCCACCTCTAGTTGGGAGGCAAGTTGCGGCGACCCTCACAATTTGGAGTCCATTTTAAAAGAGACCGGCAAAAACCATGCACGTGAACATATAAGTGGGAATAAAGGATGAGAGTTTAAATTCTTGAATGAAAAATTATTACATAAACAGTCCATTACAGTTGGAACAGAAAACATTAAAGTTGAAATTGTAGTGAACTTTTGATTAGGGACGAGCACCGCCAATTCTGGGCGGTTTTCGATTCTAAAAATTTGAAATTAGCAATATTGAAAATCTTGTAGAGGAGATGGTAAATGTCTAAATGATTGTGAAAGACACATCTTTTGAATTTTACATATCCGAGACCAGAATAAAATAATTTTACACATATTTGCTCAAACAAAAAGGGAGAAAAGTTAAATTATTGATAAAATAATTATCAATGTTGAAAATCTTGTAGAGGAGATGGTAAATGTCTAAATGATTGTGAACTCTTGATTGTTGCTTCTCTTTCTCCTTAGAACTCCCCAACTTGAAAGGGCGATAATAACAAGTGTAACATAAGAGGAATCAAACTTCACTTAATTTTAAGGAAACGGAAAATAAAAAAAAATAATTGGTTCCGAATTGACCCTAAAATTGGCCCTAGAAGATTTATGATCAACAGGGTTAGTTTCCGGTTCCATAAAATCAAGAAATGGTCCTAATTGGGAAGGTTCTAAGTTCTTAGATGATAACTGATTCATCTTAAAACCGATCATTCTTATTTTTTATATGACTTATTTAAGAAATGACGTCTTCACATATTAGCATTTTAGAATCTAAGAATACAGCAACATAAATAGTCTTTCAAATTTGTTCATTAAGTAACAACAAAAAAATTGATGAGAAAGAAATTTTTTGAGTTTTGGCTAATTATTTTATCGAAGAGATAATTTTCCTGTGAAAACCATATACTTAATAATTATTATTATACAAAGCAAACAAGACCGGTTACTTTTAGAAGACCTCAATTTTTTTTCTTCCAATCCCCCTTAGCTGCTATTTTACAAATATTGATTCCACATATGCGGAAGTTAATAAATATAACCTCTCATATGTCTTATTTTAAAACTATAATTTGAGATCTTTTCTGTACAACAACAATTTTGCTAGACAAATCCTTTAATGTTATTTAACATTACCTTTGTAATCTTATACTTTGTTAATAGTTTTTTTTTTCATTTTTTACTAATTCAAATAGTTAGCAATAAAATCTTTACCAAAAAAAAATAGTTAGCAATAAAATAGTCTTGATTAATCTTTCAAATGTCTACTTTTTGCACAGATGTGACTCGTGTACACATTTTTTTCATTATATCTGTACAGTTTATTTGTACTTCATCAACACAATATTTTGCGTTGACTAATAACTCAAACGTTCCTTATCATGCTTGGTGAGTTTGTGAAAATTTGCTTGACATGTTTGATGGGACGACCGGAAGTTCTTTGCGTGTACTCGGGAAAATAACTTTGAGATTGAAGGCTTCATTGCCATAGCATGATAGAATGTTCCGTTAATTAAAGATAAATAACTTTGAGGCTCAACACTAAAACATCAGATTCAAATAAATTTGAGAAAAATTCCCATGCATTATCGAATAAAATTCAAACTCTTATACTTGAGAATGCGCCTCCTATTTACGAAAAGGTTATGACATAAGAGATTAGAAAATATTAAATTAGAAGACCTACTCAAATTATGAAAACTACCTAAAAAAGGATTCTTACTTGAACTAAATAATCAACCTTCGCGACTTTAAAAAAAATTGGAATTAAATTGATTTTTTGAAGTGAGTGTTTACCAGGGCCAACTAATAAAAATCGTAAAATCTATGTTACGATTAAGGTGTATGAGATCATATATTGTTAATGTTGGTTTTGTACAACCACTGGGTGATTTTTATAGTACTTGCATTGCTTTTTCATATTTGGAAAAAAGATTATTACTTGACTTTATTAACTTAAGCATTGGACTCTCTCGGAGAGAATTGACTAGTTCTAAGGGTGTGTTAATTTTGTGAAAATTGAGTAATTTAGAAAACAGATTCAGAAAAATGATCTGTTATATCATTTAGAAAAATAAATGAATGGAAAAAATGTTCATCTCTCAAGAAAATAGTTAAGGCATAGATTATTATCAATAGATAATATTTTATATTGACTAATTTTCCTAAACAGCATAAGTAATAATTTTTCAGAAAATATTTTTTAAATCATTCATTTTCCTTGGATAGAACTACCCTTTAAGTACAAAGTCTCTTCTAAGGTCTTGCATTAGTAAAGTTTATAGTCTCTAATTTTCCGTGCAAAAATATGACCACAACCAATTGAAATAGAAAACACAAAAAAATCTCAAAAATGTTACGCCAATAATAAGGTAATTTTTTATTGGGTAAGGATAATAAGGTAATTATTGATGCATGTTTAGATGAAAATAAACAATTCGAAAAAAAAAATTATACAAAAATGATCGTTTGCATCCTTACAAAACACACGAATAAAAAAGTTCGTCTTTCATAAAATATTCAGATTTAAATTATTATTGATAATAGTAAATTTTTATTGACTAATTATTCCTAATAATGCAAGCAATCATTTTTAGAAAACTATTATTTGTATTTGTGATATTCTGAAATTTGACCCTGTTTTCGAGATAAATGAAAGGATGTATATTTCATTGATTGTGTTTTAGTTAAATTTCACTCGAAATTGATCACTCTCGAGAAAGACTAACCAAGAGAAAAATGCTAACTAGGAATTGTTTATGTGGACCTAAGGATTCGAACATGGATTAATGCTTGGACCATAAAGGTTGTTAAGGGAATATCTTGGGCCATCATAGATCGATCTAAGATTTATTTTAGAACGATTTGCTAGTGTTATACAATTGGTTCATGTGTGACTCCGTTTGACCATAGTATAATTTGCGAATTAATCTAACCTAGAGTTCTAATGATCGCAATCTTCAGACCAAGTGATTGTACCTTACGATTACATGGAAACCAATGTCAACATGATTAGAGCAAACTAAATGTGACATGGTTTTGAATCAATCGCAGGTCGATACACATAACACCTAAAAAGACGTCCGTTAATTTAAAATATGCTAAAATCGCATTTGATCGATTTTGATCACGAATTGACCTCCGAACTTGGGTATCAAACTTCCAACGTCTTCAAGGAGTATCTGTTGGACAACATCTTATTTTGTTAATGATTTTGATGGTAAAGTTTGAAAAGTAGAAAGAAATAGCGCGACCAGCCCGAAAGTTAGAAATTACTATTTTGCCCTTAGTTCGGTTATTATTTCTTTCTCGATTAGATAATTTACCTTGTTAATTATCTTGTGGCTGATTTATTATTGGGATAAGAAGCACAATTTTGCTTTACTAGTTTTATTTCTTAAGGTTAAATCTTAGCCATTGAATCTTCTTTTTGTACAAGATTGATTCTTAGCCTTTGGATTAACTTTATCACTCTTTAAAGAGAATTTTCAGCTTAGTCTCTCTCTCTCTCTCTCTCTCTCTTCACCATTTCATACGGCTACCATCTTCATCAACTCAAGTTCTCTAAAAAAATCTCTCCATTTTTCCTTGCTTCTTGCTTGGTTTTCACCTTCGTCGCAACCACCGCTTTGGAGTAGTGATTCAAAGCCTATTCCGTCTTTGTTTGTGCACGTTTTTAGCTCACTTTTGAAGTAAGTCTCTTCCTAAATTTTGATTAGGTTAAAGAGTGATTTTTGGATGCCAAAACTTGGATTTCTTGTATGTTCTTGATGTGCCATCATGTAGTATAAAGATTTGAGTGAGAAAAACGTGAGTTTTGTCGGCTGCCAATGTGAGTTTCGAATTTGAGTTAGGTGATATCATGGTCAAGCATGATGATGTCACATGTGCATTTATGAGCATTTATGAGTATAAGGTTATGGATGATGCAAGGAGAATATATCTTGGATGATACAATGAGGAGATATTTTAGGATTTATGATATCATTTATGATTAAAGATTAATTAGGCATGTGGTTCGATTAGTAATCGTGTGGCCGTGAATGATAATCATGTGGAATGTTAATTAATCGTGTGGTCCGATTAGTAATCGTGTGACCGTGAATGATAATCATGTGGTCCGATTATTAATCACATGGCCGTGAGCGAGAACCGTGTGGTGCATTTGCTAATCGTGTGGTCTGATTATTAATCGTGTGGCCCTGAACGATGATCGTGTGGTGTTTTTGTTTATTGAGTGGTTCAATTATAATCGCATGGCTTAAATTGTTGATCATATGGTCTTTAGGGCCTGAACATGCTAGTTTTTATAGAATTAATTGGTTGCATTACCTTGAGGCGTTTTACGCGGGGTTGAGATTTAAGCTTGAGGCGTTTTTACGTGGGCTACCTTGAGGCATGTTTACACAGGGTTTAGTTGAGCCTGACGAGGCCAATTATCGCACACCTGAGGCGTGTTTACGCGGGTCGAGAAATAACGAAAATTCGGATTGAATCATGCATCAAATTGTGCTTAGTATGGTTGCATGCTTTTGAGGGTCGAGAAATATCGAAAATTCAGATTGAATCATGCATCAAATTGTGCTTAGTATGGTTGTGTGCTTTTGAGCATACTGTCTTTGAAGTGAATGATAGTTTATGCCATATTATGTCATTAATTGGAATTTTTGATGTTATGATTTCATCTTTGTCATTATTGCGATTGTCTCTTATTATGAGTAGAACAATATGTTACGGTAATCCAAAATAAGTTTTACCCTAGTCGGGTTTAAGGATTTGACTTATAGAGATAAGTGTATCTCATTCGTTGTTTACAAACTATTTCAAACCCGAACTCTTGAAATGAATGCTCCATCGGAATGTTTTGGGGTGCCTATGAACATAGATTCCATGGAGAAAGCGTACTGGGTAAGGACGATGGCTATGGTCAGATTGAGTAGTTAGACTTTCGATACTATTGACCCCCTTTTGATGTAAGTGATGTTGTAGTCCTTAGCCTCCAGTAAGACTTGTTTTAGTGTTCATGTATTAACGTTTACGTATATGTATATATGTTGTCTTGTTGTTATTCGAGACTCTTTCTTCTTGTCCATAATATTTACAGTACGGAGATTGTATTTGATTTCGCATGTCCATCTTGTTATTAGTTTATGTGGGTCAGCAATAATCCTGGGATGTCACATTTCATATTCATCAGAGTAGGATGTTCTCATACTCGTAAAGTTTGAGGTGTGACAGTATTAATGTCAACTTGACAAATATACTCTCTTTAATTTGCTAATTAATCACCTCTATTTAATGTGATATATGGTGTTACTTACTCAAATTCAATAAATGGATTTTTTTTTGGTAACCGAGGTATTCGGACCGGCTTGCACGCACCTCGACTATTTCTCGAGGAAGACTAGCACAGCAATCCACCACCATGGCCCTCCACTTAAATTACAGGTGCTTCCTTGGAGAATCGAATCTAAGACCTCAACGAAGTCCAAATTCGCCCTAACCAGCTGGGCTACCTATGGGTGGGTTTAATAAATGGATTTACCTTCCACAATAGGCATTAATTGGTCACCCTTGTGCATAATGGCCCAACTAGGGTTCAAAGTACGTGTCAAATGCTATCCAACTAATAAGGTATTGACTTAAATGGTAATGAAATCCGATTCTCTTCTTATCGCCTTGGTTTAATCTTCTTCTAGAGTATTCCAATAACAAAATCCTAATTGTACCGAACTAATACAGGGAAATGCACCCTTTATCTTGAAAATTGGATCAAGTCATGCGCGAAAGCATTTGAACACCATCAGGCCACAGAGAAAAAACCCACCATATATCATCCGAACGACCTTTTGAAAAATTGAGTCGACAATTACAAAACTTATAATGTCATAGACTGAATTAGCAATATGTGAAAAAAAAATATGGGGTGGGGCAATATGACTCTGCCTTTTATTTAGTAAATTATCTTATCAAATCGATCTCTAGTTTCATATCCATAAAATCCACCGTTGGATTTTTTGGTCATTAGCACAAGTTGGCCATTTCCCTTTTGCTACGCTTTTTTTTTTCTTTTTTTTTAACTACAAAATAATTTTCATTTCATAAATTTTCCAATAAAAAAAACTAAGGTGATTATTGACGCATCTTTTTAGATGAAAATGAACAATTGGAAAAAAATTATTTAAAAATGATCGTTTGCATTGCTTACAAAATGAATGAACAAAGAAAATTTCATTGTTCATAAAAATATTCAGATATAAATCATTGTCGATAATAGTAAATTTTTATTGACTAATAATGGAAGCGATCATATTTAACAAAAATATTGTTATTATAAACTTGACAAATATACTCTTTTTAATTTGCTAATTAATCGTCTCTATTTAATGTGATATCTTGTGTTACTCACTCAGATTCAATAAATGGATTTACCTTCCACAATATGCATGAATTGGTCATCCCAGTGCATAATGGCCCAACTAGGGTTCAAAGTACATGTCAAATGCTATCCAACTAATAAGGTATTGGCTTAAATGGTAATGGAATCCGATTCTCTTCTTATTGCATTGGTTTAATCTTCTTCTAGAGCATTCCAAATAACAAAATCCTAAATGTACCGAATTAATTCGAGGAAATGCACCCTTTAAATCGTCTTGGAAGTTGGATCAAGGCGCGCAGAAGCGAATCAAACACCAACCGACCACCAAGAAAAAACCCGCCAAATATCATCCTAACGACTTTTTGAAAAATTGATGTTACTAAACTTATAACATCACGGACCGAATTAGTAATATTATTAGCGATGCAGCTTTACCTTTTATTTAGTGAATTCTCTTTCACTTATCAAATCATTTACTAGTTTCATATCCATCACTCCACCATTGGCTTTTCTGAATCATTAGCACAAGTTGGCCATTTTCCCTTTTGTACGTTCTTATTCTTTTTTATTTCTATAATTCAATTTGCGTTTGACACTTCTCCAATGTTATAAACGGGAAGGTAAGCAGAGCTCATCGGCATAGCTCAATCTGACGAGGACGGAAATGGCTAAATTGAAAGGATCATTCCGAGGGCGAGGACGAAATTGAACAAAAATGGTAAAAATCCTCTCCTTTCCCTTTTATGCGAACCGTTTTATAGTCTTGTGCAGCGGCCCCTCCATTTCTTCATCTTTCGACTTTCAAACCCTAAAATCTGTCCCCTTCCCTCTCCCTCTATCTCCCTTCCTCCCTCCCAAGCGTGGCCAGCGACTCTGCTACAGTGCACGGCGTCTCCGGCGGTGGGCGGCGGCGGAGCAAAAGCCTCGCGACCTTGGGCGGTTTCTAGACAGCGTCCACTAGCTCGATCCTCTTCAGCCGGGAATTTTGCCAGAGGTTCGTCTCTTCGTTTTCCTTCTTCGGCAAAGAGTCCTGCTTGAGATTTACTTGGGTTCTTACACATGGAAAATGGTCGGGATTATCAATCTCGGTTGCGGAATCGTGCATAGTTCCGAGTGGTAGACTGTTAATCTCGGTCGTCTCAGTCGTTTAGTTGGCTTTTTCGATAGTTAGTCAGTGGCAATTGATCCTGTTGCCAACGGTAGATGCTCGTGTTTGCTATGTTCTGATTCACTGAGGTTGATAGGAGTCCAGCATTCATCTTCCCGTGTTCTTCAGTTCTCTGGTAGCTCTCCCATTTTCTCTTATTTTAGAACTCTGGGTTTGCCGTTGTTTCTTAAGAAATAAGTAATTCAAAGGTTTGGTTAGAGATCTTGCGTTGAAGGTTACGCAGGACACCTTATTAGTTTTGCCAAGATGTGTAATCCTTAGTCATAGATATCAACTGCGGATTTCAAGGAGTTTGACAAGCAGAATTTGAAGAGGACCTCTTGAAGGACTCCTATTCATTTGAGGTATTTGAAGAACTATTAGTAGACGTAAAAACGAGAAGGAAGAGGATTCAATGGCCTTAATTTGATTCATGTGTACGTTCCTTAGTTGAGTGAAGTGTTTGGAGTTAAGATGACGGAGGGTTTAGTGGACAAAAGGATCCACAAACAGCAGTGCTTCCTTTTTTGTTTTTTGGGGCCAAACACAAGCAGCAGTACACCAGTCGCACACCTTACAATTGAACCGGTTGAATTTATAAAATTTGTCACCTTTCCTAGTTGGCTTTTAAATAGTTGCTTAGTTGTGATCAATTCTTTTCTTCATCATCATCATCATCATCATCATCATCATCATCATCATCATCATCATCTCTTTCTCAGTCTCAACTCTAGTTCTCTTTTCTTTCTTGAAAGTTTTCCCTAAGTTTTTCTGCTAGCATCAGCTTCTAGGTGTTTGGGAAAATTTTCATGGCTGTTGATTTTATTTTGGTTAGATCTTAGATGAAAGTTAAAAGTTCATGTACTATACTTTAGATCTGAGAACCATACTAACCAGGTTTTGAATGATAGCCAATTCTGAACAATGGAAAACAAAAATTAGTTTGTTTCACGGGTGAACATTTCTTTTTTCGTTTAGGTGGTTAAAGTTGTGCATTTAAGGTGGTGTAATTTTAATTGAAAGGTTAATTTTTTCGAAATTACAGTTCATCTAGGGGTAATGGCATAAGCCTTGCAGCTTGTAATTAGATAATGTTCAGGAAGATAATTGTGGTGAACTTTCAATGATTCTTTGTTACAAGCATCCTTGCCAATGGCAATTGCGGACATTAGTAACTTTGTGGACATGATAATGTTGATAACAAGGAGCATCCCAAACCACTGAACTCCTTGGTCTTGTGTTTTCATTCATATCTTTGTGGTCTTAACAATAGGTTATATGCTTATGTTTGCATACAACCATGTTGACACAGAAAGAGATTTTCCAAATTTTTCTTTACAAGTCACCAAGATTGATCTGCAGGAACCTTTGGTATCCCTCTTGATCTTTTATGTGTTAGGTTCTATTAGATCCATTAAGATCTATAATAGTAATTGAGTTGGTTTTGTGGATATGATAATATTTTTGGTCACTTGGTTTGTTGTGATATGGGTCTAATTGCATCGGTATCTATGTGAGAAATCGTATTTCATTTAATATGATCGTTGTATATGGTGGGTATGGTTTCTTGCGTCTTTTATTTTTATGTGCCAAAGTTTACAGCATGGTGGGTCATCGTTTTTTTTGTTGCCTCTTAAATGCTACGTTGATTTTATTCTGCAGTAATGCAGTCATCTGATTTAAGTTTTTTTTTTTTGGTTGCCTCTTAAAAGCTACATATCATTCTCCAGTAGTGCGGGATCAAATTTAAGTTATATTTATTGCTTCTTGATTTGCTCTTTGTTTTACTTTGTGCGATGAGTTCATTAAATGAGCAATTATCTTCTCCTTGCAGAATATGAGCAGCTTGGTTGAACGGTTACGTGCTAGATCAGTTCGAAGGCCAATTTACAATATAGATGAATCAGATGACGACGATTTTGTTCCCCGAAAACCTGGGGTGACTCAGGACAAGCTAGAAAAGATAGTCAGGGATGATGCGGTCTGTATTAGATCCTTTTTTTCCGTCTTTCCTATTTTCATGATTGTAGCATGTTTTTATCAATGCTTCTCCTTTATACTTGAGAGTATGCACTTAAGATGGAAATAGAGGGGTGGACCGGAAAAGATGGAAAGTAAAGATTGCATAATATTAATTAATCAACTTTGTGACTGAAAGCAGCTTCCTATTGTGCTGTCATTTAGATTTGGCTGTTCACTGTGCTTTTTTCTGGTGCTTGAGATTTGTTTTATTTTCTTGTTCTTATATCTTTTGTAGTATTGCAATTCGAAACATGTGTTCTTGCTTTGGGCATTTTTATTATCATTAGTCATTTAACAATACTACTATGTTAACCTAATTATTATATTTTAATTTTCTAAATGAAAGAAAGATCATGGCTGTTTCCTTAATGATGTAGTTCATTTCTGAACTGTTTATCTGCTTTTTCTGATTAACAGAAGGGAGATTCTTGTCAAGCCTGTGGTGAAAGTGAAAATCTTTTGAACTGCGAGACTTGTAATTATTCTTACCATGCCAAGTGTTTGATTCCACCACTCAAAGCTCCTTATCCCAGCAGTTGGAAATGTCCTGAATGTGTATGGCTCCACTATATGTATTCTCTTTTTGTTCTTCTTCTGACAAGGTCTCAATCGTTATATGTGAGAACTGGTATGTTGTGATTTCAGGTTAGCCCCTTGAATGATATTGAGAAGATTTTAGACTGTGAAATGCGCCCCACTGTAGCTGGCGATAGTGATGCTTCTACACTGGGTACAAAGCAAATTTTTGTGAAACAATATCTTGTTAAGTGGAAGGGATTGTCCTATCTGCATTGCACCTGGTAATTTTAGGTTGCATCATTTCCTTAGTAACGAAAATTGCCTTAGCAGATTGATTACTTCTGTAATTACACTTTTATGTCTCTTTTGCTATTGCTGGGAAATCCAACATTTTGTTGGGTGTTCAGCCTTGCTTGTTATGCAACTTCCATTGTATTTTTTGTTCAGGATCCCTGAGAAGGAGTTTCTAAAAGCTTTTAAGTCAACCCCGAGGTTAAAGACAAAGGTGAACAACTTCCACAAGCAAATGGCATCAAATAATAATGCGGAGGATGAATTTGTTGCCATAAGACCAGAATGGACTACAGTTGACCGGATTATTGCGTGCAGGTTTGATTATCTTGACCTCCATTGCTTTGGGTGATCTCTTACTTTGTCTTTAGGCAATTTGTTTTTTCTATCTAATATGCTCTTGAGTGATGTTTGATTACTAGTGCTCCTAGGTAGAATGTTGTTTCATCCGTTGTGTCACTAGTACTTTTCAATTTTTTCCAACTTAGACTGTAAGAAGAATTGGCTTCTATATACTTGGCGATGAGGTTAATAAAATATTTACTTTATGATCTGGTTTTATTTATTCCTCAGTTTTCATGCTTTGTTGATCTTTTCTACATTCCTAACTGGTTTTTTATTGTTTTTCTGAATTTTGAATTGTGTTATTGAGTGCGGTGTCATGTACTGAATGCTGTAGGGGAAGTGATGATGAAAAGGAATATCTAGTGAAGTGGAAAGAGCTTTCCTACGATGAATGTTATTGGGAATTTGAGACGGATATTTCTGCGTTCCAGCCAGAAATTGAAAGATTTAATCAAATACAGTCCAGATCTCGTAGATCATCTTATGCTAAACAAAAGAGTAGCCTTCGAGACTCATCTGATCCGAGGAAGAAGCAGAAGGAATTTCATCAGTATGAACATAGCCCAGAATTTCTTACAGGAGGTATATTTCTCAGTATTTGTTGGTGTTGCATTCTGCTGCTTCGATTTATCTTCTGTCTGTTTCCTTATCTTTGTCAATCTGCTGCTTGTGATAATGAAGGTTCACTGCATCCATATCAGCTTGAAGGTCTTAACTTTCTACGGTTCTCTTGGTCTAAACAGACACATGTGATTCTTGCTGATGAGATGGGTCTTGGTAAGTCTTTGTCATGAGGAAAATCTATGCACCGAGTCTGCTTTTTTGTCCTCTATGTAAGCTCTTCTTTATTTTTTTGCAGGAAAAACTATCCAGAGTATTGCTTTTTTAGCATCTCTGTTTGTAGAAAATTTGTACCCATTCTTAGTTGTAGCTCCACTTTCTACTTTGCGGAATTGGGAACGGGAATTTGCTACATGGGCACCTCAATTGAATGTTGTATGTATATTAAACTCTTATTACATCATATTTATTAGCAGTACTGGTGACTGTTGTTATGTAATGTTCTACTTTTCTAGGTCATGTATGTTGGCTCTGCCCAATCTCGTGCCATGATACGAGACTACGAATTTTACTTTCCTAAAAGCAAGAAGCTCAAGAAAAAAAAATCTGGCCAGCTTGTTAGTGAGACCAAGCAAGAGAGGATAAAATTTGATGTCCTCTTAACATCGTATGAGATGATTAATCTGGACACAGCATCATTGAGGCCGATACAGTGGGAATGCATGGTAAGACTTGGTCGATAATTGAACTCATAAATATTATCCAACATGATGTAGGCTTGACACAATGTTTTTCTTCAGATTGTTGATGAAGGTCATCGTTTGAAAAATAAGGATTCCAAATTGTTTCATTCATTGAAGCAGTATTCAAGCAGACATCGAGTCCTATTGACTGGAACCCCTCTTCAGGTGAGTTTTTTATCATATAATCCCGTCCTAATTGCTAAATGACAGTACTACCGGGTATTATAGGATTCACTTGAACAACTATCCAGTTATAGCTAGATCTGCATTCACTTAAATCTTGTGGCTTTTTTTCTTTTGACAACCTCATCCTTGAATCCTTAGCTTATAGAAAATTGAAGCCTTTGATAGACAAAATCACATGTCCATTATTTTTTTCTAAGATGAGGGAGGGTTACAGTTTCCTTGTGGTGGAAGGCAAATTTCATGAGTTTATAACCCATATCTTTACAGCATATGGCCTACTAATAATGTCTACCTAATTCATGGAAAGAAAAAATGTTATGCATTACAGACTGGCAAGATAAGCAAACCCAATTTCATTTGCAGCTAGATTTAGCTTATTTATTTATTTAAATTCTGCATATAATCTTTTTTCCACCTCCTTGTGATGTTTCCTGAAAACAGTGTGAGGACAGGTTTTACTAACTAAATTGGAGGTAGGTTTTGAGTGTCTGAGTTTGAAATTCTGATTGAGCTTCTTGGTTAAATTGTCAGTTTTTCCTTTTGAACATAGGTCTCTGTGACTGAACCACATGAGATTGCATTCTATTTATTGTTTCTGTCATTTTCAATAACGAACTTGTAGTATCTTTCTATTCAAGGAATGTCATGGAGTGCTTTCGTTGATACGGGTCTGAGTTCCTTTCTTTTATTGGTGCAGTCAAGACGAGTGTTAACTTTGTGTGTAACTAATTTAGAAGAATTACCTTGGATGGGTGGCTTGCAGTGAGTAAACTTTGGATGTTGGGTTAGAGCATAGAATAGTTAACAAAGAACCAGTGTCTTTGTTATGGTAACAGAAGTCAGGAGTAGATATCTTGTGTACGGATTTATTTTCCTTTTCTAACTTTTCTTTTATTCTTGTCTGTGTTTTGTACTACCATTGTTTTACTCAAGTTATTGGCAACAATTACTCACGACTGCTTATTTGGTGCGTTTTCAGAATAATCTGGATGAGCTTTTTATGCTTATGCATTTTCTCGATGCCGGGAAGGTTCGTCTGAATGGATATTTAGAAAATATCAGAATACTTTGTCTAGATCTATGATGGATTTAAATCCAGCTGATACTCCCTGTTTGATTTTGGCGCATGCAGTTTGGAAGCTTGGAAGAATTCCAGGAAGAATTTAAGGACATCAATCAGGAGGAGCAAATTATAAGACTTCATAAAATGCTGGCTCCACACCTTCTTCGTAGTATGACTTCCAAACTAGTGATGCAAATGTTTTGTGTTTTAGAAAGGAGAAGAAACCATTTTTTGTCATCACTTCGTTGAAAAAGATAGTTCATCTTCTTGGCCTTTTGTAGACTTCATAAAATGCTGGCTCCACACCTTCTTTGAAGTGTGACTCTCAAACTAGTGATGCAAACGTTTCACATATTACAAAGGAGAAGGAACTATTTTTTGTCAATACTTTTGGCTGAAAGAGTTATTTCATCTTCTTGGCCTTTTGTATCCCTTGTTTTTTCTTCACTTAAGCGACAATAATTATCCCTATGAGGCAATTAAAGTAATGAATCAAATATTTTCTCTTGGTGAAGTTAAATTTGACCGACATCCTGGGTAGGGTTATTGATTGGAGACAATAGCTCTCAAGTAGAAACTTTGTATGGCTGTCAGATGTACGGTATAGTAGACATATAGCTACCATATGTAATGGAAATATCATTTTCAATGGTTTTAGTCTTCTAATCGAATGTGAATCAAATTTGCGTGATACTGCAGGAGTAAAGAAAGATGTCATGAAGGAGCTACCTCCAAAAAAGGAACTTATTTTACGTGTTGAGTTGAGTGCCAAACAGAAAGAATACTACAAGGCCATTCTAACTCGTAATTATCAGATACTAACACGGCGAGGTGGTGCCCAGGTAGAGTGGGAGATTTAATGGAAGGAGCTATTCTTTATATCCAATAACACCAGTCTAATTGGATTTTGTTCTAAGTGGCAGATATCTCTTATCAATGTGGTTATGGAACTACGGAAACTGTGTTGCCATCCTTACATGCTAGAAGGAGTTGAACCAGATATAGAAGATAGCAGTGAAGCGTACAAGTATATTGTAATCTCTTTTTTTTTGTATCATGTTACTGAAGATGGCTCTAATGTTTGCATTTTGTTGAATTTTATGTGATTCGCTGCCTAGAACACTCTGCATAGTTATGAGAGCAGCTATGTCCTTGATCTGATATTGCAACGGTCAGCTTGTTCATTGTTCAAATTTATGAATTTCTTTTTTTCTGCTTCCACTTTGCTTTCAACAGACAACTCCTAGAATCTTGTGGGAAATTGCAGCTGTTGGACAAAATGATGGTGAGGCTAAGAGAGCAAGGACATAGAGTGCTCATTTATTCACAATTCCAGCATATGTTAGACTTACTTGAAGATTACTGCACTTACAAGGTATCCATCTGGTGTCCGTACATTGGACGTTGGTTCATTTCGACATGTAATTTGTGGAATTTAGCATTCTAATGTCATCATTTGCCGATATGGTGGGCGTGTTTGCATCACATTTCCCACACAGAAATGGCAATATGAAAGGATAGATGGCAAGGTTGGTGGAGCGGAGAGACAAATACGTATTGATCGCTTTAATGCCAAAAACTCCACCAGATTTTGTTTCCTTCTTTCTACAAGAGCTGGAGGCTTGGGAATAAACCTTGCTACTGCAGACACCGTAATTATATATGACAGGTAAAACTGTTGATTTTGTCCTAATTTCTAATTGCATTAGAGAGTTTGCACTGGATAAAATTTATTAAGAGACTCAGCACCTAAACTGGTAAGTTGAGAAATAGTACATTGGTTATGTATGTGGCAATCTGTGATTTGTTGAACTAAAAACTTCTAAAAGAGAATTTGCTTTATTACCATATCTCCTGTTGGATGGATGACGGTGCTTCCCTGGAGATGCGTTTTCTCTCCTACGGTAATTAAAGTTAAGTGAAATAGAGGGAAGCGAGAATCTATTTTATTTGGCAACAAAAGATATACCTGGGGCTAACTTTGGAGGAGAGTCGCTTGTGAGAACAAGGAATTCAATTGGAGGGAGGGTTTGGGCATACGCATTATGTTGTTTTTGTAAGCATATTATGGGAATAATCTTGTTTACATGGCGTGTTTTGGATGAATATCAAGTATTTGATAGTTGATAGTGAATTGGACCGTGAAAATATGAAGTTTCTTATTTCCTTCTTTAAGCAGTACTCTTTTCCCCCCCTTTAACCAAATTTTTATGGATCAGAGATCTTCTTTGTCGTTACTCTCTCGGTACAACAGTTTCTCATTTAATTCTGGAATCTATTTTCTCTCGTTGTTATTAATTTTGATTATCGCTAGCTCTGGAACCTGTGCTTTTGGCAAACATAAAAAGTATGTTCCATAAATGAATAAGAACAATGTGGGTGTTTATATTATGACGTTGGATGCCTGGTTTTATTGGACACCTGATTAATTTAATTAGGTCATGACACCTGCCATCATATTGCAATCAGATATTTTTTTTGTGCGAATAAGGGCTTGTTTTGTATTGGGAAGCAACTTGTGGATTGTTAAAGATATAATTTGAAAATGATAATTTTCATTTTCCCTAAACATATTTGTGATTCTATGTATATCTTATTATATCGAATAATGAGAAGAAATTGGTGCCAAATTAATCTATTGTCGATCCTTCTGCAGATCACTTGTAGTTAATCACATTTTTTTGGGAATCTTCTATATAGGCAATTTGTTCCTTTAAGCTTCATAACAAAAATTGGATTAATGAAGGATTTTTTGATTCTATCTAATTTTTATGCGTTTTCTTTAATATAATTGAGAATTTGTCTTGAATGATTTATGCAAAATGTATGTGCAAATTTTCTTAAAAAAACTATCATATTCTTTCATGCCTGACATTTTACGTACTGTTATTTGTCTAGTGCACTTTTATTTATGCAGCTTTCCTATCTTTGTCCACGTTTAACGCTAGGCAATATGATCAATATCTATGTTCTGTTTTTACATAATTATCGGTCACCTACATGTTTTTTCTGGTGAAGTTCTATTCGTATTTCTTTCCCCTCCCTTCTGCTAGGTCTCATAACTTGACGTCTCTTTCTCCCTTGGGTTTCACTTCCTGCTCAGGCCCCACCCACCCTCCCTCTCTCTGTCTATTTATGTTCAAGTACAAGATCATTAGATCTGTCGAAAGCTATATGCTATAAATTTTATGGGCGGAGAATCTCTTAAGTTTTGAACAGAGACTGAGGATTTATCTCATGAGTAGGAGTTGAAGGATCTTTTGAAGGCAGAAGCCATTATTTCTCCTATTTTTTGTTATGAATGTCCAAATGCTATAACCAACAGTTAGATAGACGCAATAAAATCACTCTTCAGTTTGTCTATTCCAGCCATTTTGTTGGAGACTCTTCATGAAATATTTCTCTATTTAGAGTGGGCGATTGCCTCAATTTTCTGTACTTTCTTTGGTTCCGGAGTTAGTTGATTGTGTTTATGATGAGTCTTTATTTATGATGTGTTTAAGGCATTTAAAGTGGTCGAGTTCATGTCAAAATGTTTTATATCGCTAGTGATAGGCAGCTTTCCTTTTGCGGCCTGCATCTATTTTTCACTTTCTACTTATGGAATTCCGCTTTTTGACAGTGATTGGAATCCGCATGCTGATCTACAAGCAATGGCCAGGGCTCATCGACTTGGGCAAACCAACACAGTTAAGTGTCGTCATTTAGATATACTACATGATGTTTTTTTTGGTTGTCTTATGACTGGTTCTTTTTCCTTTGCTCAGGTAATGATATATAGATTGATTACACGAGGTACTATTGAAGAAAGGATGATGCAAATGACTAAGAAAAAGATGGTTTTGGAGCATCTGGTGGTCGGAAGGCTAAAGGCCCAAAACATTAACCAGGTAGACAGCACCTATTCTCACAGATAACCCCCTCTCTCAGAATTGAAAATATAAATTACTACCTTTGAGCAGTTCAGATGTAGGAAAATGAACCGTATGTTGTTGATTATATCAATAGTGCCGGTTCTCTATATTGTTGACTATATGGGCCTGTTTAAACACTCTAGTGTTCGCTGAATTTCTTTTTATGTGATGCGTAGACTATATCTCTGAAATCATCATCAAAGTAGTTTTAGATCTACTTCAAACTCAGCATCACCACACTTCAGTACAACCACCCCCCCGGGCTTCTTTTCTTTTTTCCATTCCACTAGTGGTGAGGGTTTTGATATGCTATTGTCTGGTCACAGGAGGAGTTGGATGACATAATAAGATATGGCTCGAAGGAGCTATTTGCTGATGAAAATGATGAAGCTGGAAAGTCCCGCCAAATTCACTACGACGATGCTGCCATAGATAGGTGAGCTTCCATCTTTGTGTTATCTCCATTATGTATGTAATTATAAATAACCAATGTGAGATTGTTGCACTTTATAACAGACTACTTGATAGAGAACAAGTTGGAGGTGAAGAGACTACAGTGGAAGATGATGAAGATGATGGATTTTTGAAGGCCTTCAAGGTTTCTTACTTATCATTAAACCTTGAAGATTATAGAACTTTTGTCTTTTGTGTGATGTGATGGGAGAATTGTCTTTGTTTAGTTTAGATGTCTAATTTCCGAGAAAGAAGTGGCGTAGGAGTTATGAGACTCTCGCACGGTGTTTCTTTAATCCTCGATGAGAGATCATTCCTAGGTAGGATAAGTGACGATAAAACTTTGAGGTCCTGTTTGGTTAACATGACCGAGAAGTTGGGAATAAAAAAAATTAGATAGAAAAATATTGAGAACGAGAATAATAATTACTCGCTAAGTTACCTTATTTGATAATGCTTCAGAAATGAATGTATGGTCTAAATTTTGTAGGTGAATTACTATGAGACTAAATAATACTTGGATTTCTAGGATGTACTTACCAGATTGAGTTTCCTTTTATGAAAAGATGCCAAATAAAAGTCCTAAGTATCGGTCCATTTATGAAGTTACGATATTCATCAACTTAAATTCATTACCACCTCATTCTCATTCCATCGGCCCTATCCCTGGTAGGGCTTTAGTATAAGACAGCCAAGCAGGCACCTTTTTGTTCACATCCTTTGTCAAGAAAATCCATCCTGCTTCATGGTGCAATGTCTCAAGGCAAAGAGGTAGTGAATCACAACCATGAGAGATCTATATTTTCTTTTAATTTGATGTTATTTTCCTTTTCGAGGGAGGAAGAGGGGGATGGATTGTTGTTGTTGTTGTTGTTTTACTTCAATGGGATGCTGAATCACACATCCACCAAACTTCCTTGCTAGGACCAGCCTTTCGACAGGCATGAGGTCAAGGGCTGTGATCTGATATACTACTTTGTATATGACAGCTATTTGATGTTTCACTGTTCTATTTTTCCCAGGATGAACCATATGTCCTTTTGAAGAAATAGGTTTGCATTTTCTCAATTCTAAAACATTGCATTTGGCCTTGTTGCACGCCTTTTCAATCAAGGAGAGACGGTGGCTAGGATGTGACCAAGATCAATGTCCTTCTAGGATTTTCCTTTTCTATTCCATATTTCCACAGGCCTTCCTTTTTTTTTTTTTTCTCAATTATCACAGTCACGTGTAATTTTGCTTCTGCTTTTTCTCGTCGGGTAAATATTTTTGGTGAGTTCCACTTGGATGTGGAAGTTTTTCCTTCTGCGTTCTCTAGCGGGGTAAATATATTTTCTTCGTGGGTTCAGTTCCACACTCTCTGATTTTTTGTAAGCTGGCAATGAAGGCTAGGTTGAGCATTAAAGCTGATACTTTGGGAATGATGCTAAACTTCACAAAAATAAGAAGATTACACACAAGGGAGTCCTGCATGTCTCGAGTTTGCTTATTCTAGATATCATCGGACTACCAACACATTTTCAGATGTCTGCTATTAGAACTTTGGTTTCTCTATTTAAATTTATATAATGCGACATTCTTCCATTGCATGTGCTTCTGTTATTGGTGTTTTTATGATTTAAACAATTTGACTTTTCTGCTGAGGGCTTCATGTAGTCAAGCTCCAAGTTAAGTTCTTCATTTTTAGGGCATCATGCTATGAATTACTAACAATCCTTTATGTCTAGGTGGCGAATTTTGAATATATTGATGAAGTAGAGGCTGTAGCTGAAGAAGAAGCGCAGAAGGCTGTTGAAGAGAGTAAATCTACATTGAGCAATTCAGAAAGAACAAATTTCTGGGAAGAGCTGCTAAAAGATAGATACGAAGTGCACAAAGTTGAGGAGTTCAATGCCCTTGGAAAGGGAAAGAGAAGTCGAAAACAGGTTTGTACTATATATTTTTGCCTTGACATAAGAAACTGGCTTGGGCGTGCTGTTGATGATGATTATTGAATGAATTAAGCTCTAGAGAACTTTTTCTGTTAGGCTATCAAAGCATTTCTCATTCTTATAGGAGTTGCGCTATATCTTGTTGTGTGGTTGGAGGTTGAGAGTGATCATTATGACACAATCAACCTGAACTTTCAAACGCTGTTCTATTCAAAGTGGGTTGTTGTGAATTTTCTAGATGGTGTCTGTTGAGGATGACGACCTTGCTGGTTTGGAAGATGTGAGCTCAGAAGATGAGGATGATAACTATGAAGCTGAATCCACTGATGGTGAAGCTGCTCTTCCTGGAAATCAAACTGGAAGAAGGCCTTATAGGAAGAGATCTAGGGGTATGTAAAATTTTTTATTTTCTGTGTTAGCTGGTGCAGTTTGTGCTCGATTACCCTACTGTGTTATTTCACTGAAGTGCTCATCTTTGATCATGTTTCTGCAGTTGATAGTACGGAACCACTTCCTCTTATGGAAGGTGAAGGACGGTCATTTAGGGTCCTTGGCTTCAATCAGAATCAGCGGGCAGCCTTTGTGCAGATTTTGATGAGGTTTACTTCTGTATTTGCAAAATTCAATCATTAATATGTTGGGTTCAGATTAAATGCTGCAAGCTCAGTGCAGTGATGAGCAGACAATTTCTTTTTTTTGGATTACATATCAGATTTTAGATTTTTTTTATGTGTTATCATCGATTCTGCATTTTAGAAAGTGAAGCTTATTGTACTATTATGGGTTAAGAATAAACTTTTACACTGAGACTTACTTGGAGCTCTGCTGCAGATTTGGAGTTGGTGATTATGACTGGAAGGAATTTGCCCCCCGTTTAAAGCAGAAGACGTATGAAGAAATTAAAGAGTAATGTGTTACCATCTTACTTTTTAGTTTTGAGAAACTTGGGATTGTAACATGATTCTAATATTTTGCTATTTTGTTTTCTAGTTTCTCTATTCGATATATTCTGCTGGATGAACTTTTGCAGGTGCTGTTATGTGTTGCTGAGGCAACTCGTACACTTAAACAGAATGGTTTACTTTTTTCAATTTTCCATGAGAATTGAGTATTGGTTTTTATCACTTTTTTTTGTTCCCTGGATCACTAGATAAAACAGGTCTGCATGTAAATAGGCGATTATCATTTTTTTTTATTGTCATATGGGATGCTTTAAGCATCTCAATACCGTCAATGAAGTGGATTGGAGGATTGACTAATTGAAGCTTATTCCAGGTTCTCAATATAAATGGGAATACTGAAAGTACTTGGTATACTTATGGTGGGATTATTCGATTTAATGTTGAGTTTGGGCCATCGCTTTTTCTTTTGAGAGAGAGAGAGAGCAAAAAAAAAAAAAAAAAAAAAGTGGGGGTGGGGGGGTTGGTCGATAAAAAACACTGAGGTTCTCTGTAAAAGGAAGTTCCAAATACATTACAATCACTGAAACTGGAGCAATGTTGTGAGTTCAGTGCAAACACGTTCAGCCCATATTACTGCTTTGTCCTTATACAGTGCGTGTTTGTATGGATTTCATTGAATGTAGATTGTTGCATTTGTAGTGTTCCACTTATTTTGTCAATTTTTATTAGAGCTCACTATTTGCATAGTTAGCTGCGTATAATGCTAAAATTCTATTTGTCTGTAGCTGTCAATCGTACTACACGTTGGTATAATATCTGTTGTATCAAGACATTAGTTTTTGGTATATAATTGGTTGAAGTTATCACTTTTGGATTTTGGATTGATATTTGGCATAATAAATGCGCGCCATACATGTTCGAGTGGCATCTAGCTGTAAATTGTTTTCCTTGAAAAGCTGTACTTGTTCTAGTTATAATTGGCGTTACTAAGGAGGGGAGTCTGTTCTTACAGATACGGAAACCTATTCTTGCATCATGTTACTGAAGAAATGACGGATGCCCCAATATTTACAGGTAATTAGTGCTTGTGACCTCCGTTTTCTTAAATATAGAGGATTTTTTATGTCACATTTTGTTAATTATCTTGCTGCTTCTTGTGCCTTGTTTCTGACTATGGTTGATTACAGATGGTGTTCCGAAAGAAGGACTTAGAATACCGGATGTACTTGTCCGAATTGCTCAATTGATGCTGATAAAGGAAAAGGTAATTTTGTCAGCAGTGCTCAAATCTTTCTATATCAGACAAACATATATTCAAGTCATTAATTGACAGGTGGACTGCATTTTTGTGTTTGTCTTTTGCATTTGTCTTGTTAAGTGACACTGGAATCAATTATAGCATATGCAGAGATGGTGCATTGGATCTTCATTAGGTTTAAGGCAAATTGCTTGATGCTTGGGCTATGGTCAATGTGATTATCTGAGTCAAATAATAAGCTGATCTGGGGCAATTCTCATGATTTTGACAGACATCAAGTTGGTCTTTGATAAGTGTACGATATTAAAATGCACCGTTATGGTTCCTTCTATTTGCAACCTAGAAGTTGGAAATGATCTAATTAATGGAACATCCCTCATTTTGAAAGCCTGCCTATCTCTCTCCTCCAAATAGTCCAAGAAAGGGAAGCAGGGATTTAAGACAAAACTTTCCATATTGTTACAAGAGTTCGACCTTGACCAAGCTAAGAGTTACCAGCTATCAGTCTCTGCATATGGACAAACTAATTTGCAGGAATGATATAGCCACATTGCAAAGTCTCTGAATCTCAGGGCAATGGAGCACGTGAGAAAAATTATATATACTGCTTCCAAAAAAAGCACCGGCTGGCCAGCAGCCAAGTGTTCCTCTTCAAATTTTGTGTAGTTAAATTTCACTCCCTGGACTCCCACACAATATCTGCAAGTTTGTCTACTTATCCAACAAATCCTGCAGGGAAAAAGTTGCCAACTTCTGCTGTGTACAAAGCTCTTGTAGGCTCATATGCCGGAGAAGATCCCATGATAGCTATGTCATAGTAGCATGAGATTATCTCTGCATTAAATGTTTGTTTGCAAAGGGATTTTGGAGGTCGATGGCTTATGATATTGGCTGTATACTGTGGTACTTTGTGAACAGCTCATTTGATTGCACCAAACACATATTTCATTGGCCTATTAAAAATATTTCTTTGGTCTGATCCTTGACAAGGATAAAAAAAATACCCATGGACAGGATTTATGTATATTCTATAGCTTGGGCTTATCATGTTGTATAGTCACTTTGGTTGTAGGTCTTTCTTAATGTTTGTATGGAAACTGGAAAGGTTTGGCCTGTTGGCCCTTTTATGTGTGCTGCTGATTCTGCCTATATAGCTTTCTTCCTTCTAATGGTGCACAATTTCACTTTTGGTCCCTGTATTAATGTTTGCTCTTATTGATGGTGGTTGCAGTTTGAAATTTAAAGTAAACTAGTTTCATCATGATAGTTCATATTGAACGATCACTTGCTCTCTCTGGCCTGATCTTGAAGAGTTTTTTTTAAGCAAATCTTGAAGAGTTTGGTCATATGATGCACGTCTTTAATCATAACTAGAAGAAGCTGTAAGGTGGTGTCTAAGTGCAGTCTTTAAGAACCTGTACCGAACAATGTCCTAGATTCATTAATTCAGTTAGGCATATGAAGATTTACAGAATAAAATTGTTTAATTGTAGGATGTTTACCTACTCACCAATAAAGATAACATCAAACTACAGGGGTTTTAACTTTTAAAATAATGTAAGTTGCCTTTCAACGGAAATCAAGGAGATTTCTGTTATTGTTGACTTCTGAAGACGAAGATGCCTGTCTGCTAAACAAACTTCTGGAGTTTTGCATAATATTCTGACTCAATCAGTTGGATGTGCAATCTTGATGTGAGTTTATATGATTGGATTATCATACATAGCGTTGCTAGGGGTTGTTTCATAATGCATTGTATTTATATGAAATGGACATCTTGTTTGTTTTTTCTCTCTTGAGCATTTCTTGGCCCCTGGACTTTTGTTCAAGCTGAATAGCATCAGTTCAGCTGTGAGTCATGTTGATAGCATTGTTTATGATAATGCAGGTGCAGTTAGCATCAGAAAATGTTGGGGCACCACTTTTTTCAGAGGAGATAGTATCGCGCTTCCCTGGATTGAGGGCTGGAAAATTTTGGAAGGAAGAGCATGATTTATTGTTACTGCAAGCTGTGCTCAAGTATGCCTTTTTATCTGGTCATTTACTAAAGTAATGCTTCGACATTTGGTTTCATATGTTTGGTATGTATAGAAGGAGAGGCTCTCAACTGGTGCTTCAAAATATTATGTTTTTAAAAGCGCTTTTCCTGACACCACTTCAGTGAATATCCTATCATTGCCTGTGGTATATCTCCAGGAGACTTCATGCTACTTTTAGTAATGGACCAAGCCTTTCATTGGTGATCAAACAAATTACCAAAAAAATTTCCGATATTTTGGCATCCTGATGTGACTAAGGTTCCAATGGCATTCGTCGGACCAGTCGGCATGATAGCAAATGATTCCAGTTGCCAAAAGCTAGGTCAATGTAAATACCTCTTTTTATGAAAGCATTTTATATTAATGCAGTCGATTCTCTGTCAAGTCTTTTGAAAGATCTAAAAAGTCCATGTCTTTTTGAATCTTCTCCTCCAATGTTGGTTTTCTATACCCTATTTAACCCAGTTCTTCATCTCATCAGCTCCTCATAGGAGCGTCCAGAGGCCTCCATTTCACATGGCAAAACAGAAGGAAAGATTAGCTCTTATCTGTCTTCAGTTAGCCCTTCACCCAAATTTCCTCGAAAAATTTCATTTGTAGTGTGTCTTTCCTAGAGTGTCAGCACATCCGCTAAGCATTCTCATCTCTGCTACACTCAATTTGTGTACCTGTTGATGTTTAAGTGCCCTGCATTTTGGTGCCATGAAGCACTGCTGGTCATATTGTCACCCTATAGTTTTTCCCTTCTGCTTTAGCGGCATTTGCCAATGCCAAAACACATGTACATCTTCATTTAATCCATCTTTCTTTTTTTCTACTAGTAAGGTCTTTGTCAATCAGCATCCTTTTCCCAAATGGAAGCAAACCCCTACTCTTACTGAATTTATGCTCTACCTAATCGAAAACCAGCAGACTCCAACCTTTTTCACCAGAGTTCAAGCTTCTCATATGCAGGAGCAATTTATTGCTTTTTACCAGAGAAGAGTGGCTTTTTTATATCTGTTTAGGCTTGCTATTTCTGAAAGCATCATTCCAATTAATTTCTGTTTTAGTAGGGATGTCATCTTGGATTGCTGGTTTAGGGTATCATGTGTTCCTGATGAATGAGAAACTAACCATTGTGTTCATATTAATTTGATTATCGGTGTATCATTTCTGTGCTTGAATATGAAGGCACGGATATGGACGATGGCAAGCTATTGTGGATGACAAGGACTTGAGGGTTCAGGAGGTCATCTGTCAGGAATTAAATCTTCCCTTTATAAATGTACCTATCCCAGGACAGGTTCCTGTTCATCCTCAAAATGTCGCTAATAGTACTGATGCAACTGCAAGCAACAACCAGCCCCCGGGAAATGGCAATGGAAGCGATCCAGCTGTTAATGTATCACAGAGAGCAACTGAAACTGCAACCCAGGGACAGGCGTATCAAGATTCTAATCTTCTTTATCATTATAGAGATACACAGAGAAGACAAGTTGAGTTTATCAAGAAAAGGGTGCTCCTCTTGGAAAAAGGACTTAATACAGAGTATCAACAAGAATACTTTGTGAGTTTCAATGTCTCTAGTTTCTGCACACTTTCCATGCATAGATTATTTTAGTGGAAGTTTAGCTTGAAACAATTTCAAGGAATGTGGCTTTAATAGTTCACTGTGTCATGCTTTACTGTCTGCATAATCGAGATTGCATCACACTTTGAAGATTAGTGATATGATTATGTTTAGAATAAACAAATATAGTTGAAATCAAGTGTGGTAGAGCAGATCGAACATTAGGAGTTAAAATTAGAAAGTTGTAGATGCCCAGTACTATTTAAATGGTGTTTACCCCTTACCTTTCTAATCTTCCGATAGAAAATATGAAGGTGTGGTCCCTTGGGATTTCCATGATAAGTTTTTCAGGGTAGTGGGTAATCTTTTGCTATCTGTAAACATCCACCTGATTTCTCATCAGGCAGAGAGAAATGATTCATTGATCTGAATGGGGCAAACTTTTGTTACTAACCTTGTGCATTTTATGTTACTCTGACTTTGCTATTGTGGTCTGGTCCATGTTAATAGCAAAAGACACTTGTCTTGAATGGTAAAGTTTTGGAAGTGACCTCAATGTTATATGCGACATCATCATATCTTGCTGTCGGACTACTTGAATTCCTCACCATGAAAATCTTGATCTTATAAAAATTTGTGGGATGATGACCTTAAGTACAATAATCTAGAGACCCGTTGCAAATTCCATACTTAGAGCACTCTGAAATGACATTTTTATTCTATCCATATATTTCTAGTTTTGATGTTTCACTGTGAGGAATACAAGTAAGTCAGACACTAGGGCACAAACCCAAACTTATATGGCTCATATATGAGTTAAAGATATATCTATCTTTTACTTGTATGTTGAGGCAGGAATCATACTGCGTGTTTTAGGGCTTTGAGTCCCCCTAGTTGTGTTTCTCCCATACTTGAAGTATGAAAGTTTTCGTATCTACTGAAATCTCAAATATCTGATATCTCTGAATATTAGCATTTTAGATGGCCAATTACAACATTGTTCAGATAAGTCCTGTACACTTTCAAGTTGACAAGTCATTTACCTGAAGCACTATAGTTTGATGGAAGCTACATGTAAAGCAAAAGTCAAAAGTTGCAGTTCAAGCCTTAAAGCCACTTCTGAAAAGGCCCTTGTTCTGTTTTCACCTATTTAGCAAGAGATTAGCTGGAGAACTGAGTCTTAAGCTTGGTAAAGACTTTGTCAAGTTTG
The DNA here is from genome assembly GCA_019926035.1 of Melaleuca alternifolia. Taxonomy (NCBI): domain Eukaryota; kingdom Viridiplantae; phylum Streptophyta; class Magnoliopsida; order Myrtales; family Myrtaceae; genus Melaleuca; species Melaleuca alternifolia. The sequence goes on along the minus strand of JAGKPW010002418.1, from coordinate 1,559,272 downwards.
GTCACATATGTTTCCTATAAATGCAAGATTCAGAAGAACTTCTATAATTTTTTGTTATTGTTTAGAGAAAAGCCTTTTCAAATGGTTGACTGAGTAACACAGCATGAACGCCATTTTAGAATTGATGATGGAATAGTTAGTGATTCAGTTTAAGGAATTGATGATTTATTGGTCACTCGATTACTTGAGTTGCCTCTCAACAGTTTGGTGTGATTTCGTTTTCCGATTTTTGTGCTTGACTTAGATAATCTTTCTATGAATCTTGTTTCATGGAATGAAGTCCAAGCAGATGTTCACATAGGAGGATCCATCAAATAACCAACTGTTCAAATAATTAGTACTTAAGATTTCAAATTTGCAGCTACCATATATTAGTGCTCCTCATATATCAACAAATTTTTTCTTGACAACCATAGTAATATTATCTTTATGGCTGCCCTCGTAACATCAAGAACTGTCTTCTCAGCAGAGTTGTTTCTCTAGCACACGTATATATGTGAAGTATAATCAAGTAATATGGTTGACGATCAGAAAAATAATGTAAAAGGTCACCGCAACTGTGGATTCATTGAATCTATCTTTTTGTTACTACAGTGTCACTATTGAAATGCGTGGAACCTATCTATCTGTGATTTTTTTCCATCATGCGAAATAGTTATTGGTTCTGCTACTCTTTGATTTGATTGCTTTATTCTTGCATTAACTTAAGTAGGGGTTGGTGTTTGAATTCAATGTAGCTTCACATAAGGGAGGAGATATAGAGCTAATTACGGCATCAACTGCATCCATCACATTGAGGTTTTGGTTGATTAATGCCTGGCTGATACTCTTTTCCACTGATTAATTAATTTCAGGGAGAGTTAGAATCGAATGGGAATACTTCTGAGGTGCCTGAATCTGAACCTAGAGTGGCAGATGCACCCCCTCCAAGCTCTGATAATGTTGATATGACGATAATTGAGCAGTTGCCTCAGATTAAAGTCATTGGTAAGGAACTTTCCACTAGTTTTCAATGTTGGGTGATTGTTTTAAACTTATGCATGATGTGCACCTCATAATGACATCTTTCATGATTTTTTGTTAAAATGTTTTTTATCAATATGTGTGTGTGTGTGTGTGTGTGTGTGGCTTGTGCAGTTATTTATTTATCGCATACACACGTCTTTAATAAGTATTATCTTTAATAAGTTTATGAAAGGGCACAACCTAATGGCATTGAGTGTATGGGTAGGAGGAAATCAGTATCTATCTTTGGCCCCCTCACATATATGTTTTTTTTTTCTTTTTAAATTTAAATTGTGCAACCATGTTGAGTAGGAGAATGCAGGATTATTCCAAACAGTGGTCGCTGATTTTATGGGTTAACTTGATCCATGAGTAGGCTGCTCAGAGAAGTTGGGGGCTGCTGCTTGTAGTGGTCACTTTTTTTTTTCTTCAAATGTCTTTCCCTCTATTGCCTACTGATCTATAGTTCCATTATGCAAGTCCTTAGATTTTTTTTTATTTAAGGAAACTGGTATATTTTGACTTAAGAGAACCTTGCCTAAGACAGTTAGGCGTATTTACGTGATTAGAACACTGATTAAGCTTTTGAAGAAGAATCTGAGCTTGAAAACTAACCCCAGCTCCTAATATAGTATATTGGTCAAGAAGAACTCAAATAAGTATAGACTATGGGGTTGAATAACATCATGAGAAGTTCTGATATTCTAAGCAAAGTGGACTTATGTTGATAAGTAAAGATCAAAGGTCGAAATTATCCATTTTTAATTTTTTTTTCCATGATGTGCATGTGAAGGAGAGATGATACAACGGAGAGGAATACTGCATTTTGGGCCATAGATGCAGGACATATTTGCATTTTGAACATGGAATTATCTATTTATGTCCACAAAGAAGCACATTAATTAGATTATGACCTTCGTGTCAACTCTCCCCATGTGGTTCATTGTATGTTTTTCAACAGCTGCAGAGGAAATCTCCGCTGCCGCTTGTGATGATGATTCTGACCGAATGGAGCTGGTGCGGATGTATAACAAGGTTTGTCTATTGTATTGGTCTACAATAGCTTTATTTTGGAAAATTAGCACGTTAGTTTAAGTGCGGTGAAGGTGAATTCTACCCATGAAACTTATTGTTCTTCTGAGAAACTGTGCGGTCGTTCTTTAATTTTTCTCTTTTGATTGCAGATGTGCAAGGTTTTGGAAGATAATGTTCAGGAGTCAGTGCAGACATTCTATTCCGACAGCCCAGCCAGTCATAGGTTGCGGAAGAACCTCATTCCGCTCGAGAACACCTTTGAAAGCATAACTCGAATCCTAACAACTGAGTCAGGGGACCCTCCTAAATCAGAAGATCCAGTGGCTGGTCCAGGTCAAGAATCAAACACTTCCAAAACCACCGCATCGTTCACTCAAGAAAATGGCCTCGCTACTGCTGCCACCGCAGACACTGAAATGCGGGAGTCAAGTGCAGATTATTCAACGAGAGAGAGCAGGTTAGCCAACTTACTCAAGGAGTTTGTGCGGGACGATTATATGTCTTCAGATGACGTTGCTTCCGCTAAAAGTGCTGACCTACCTGGGATTGAACGTTTGAGCTTGTCTGGCAATAAGGAGGGAAGCGTGGAAATGAAAGAGCAGAACATCCCTGACGAGGCAGAGAACCCTGAACCCAATGGAGCTGGTGGTAACTCCGAGGGTGTGATCGTACTGGACGACTAGATATACAGCGGCGATATTGCTGACCCCGGCTGCAGGGTCACCCTTTATTAAATTCTTACAAACGATCGTTTCGAACCATCTGAATTTACGTCATTGCTGCATGAGACATTTACTGCTAGACTCTTTGCTTGAGAAGCTCAGCGGAAACGTTGCGCCCGTCTCATTGGGTTTCCGAGGTTTGTTAGTTTCTGTGCCGTCTCCGAATCATTCGGAGTCGGGTTGTTGTTGTTATTGTTGAGACGGTATGAGCAGCCAATCGTATGAGAGGCTGTATCTCTGTTGTTGCCGTTTGAGACTTCGAACATGAATAATGGTCTGTGACGATGTTGACCGACAGGGCGTTGACCATGGAGGAGCAACCTATATGTACATATTTTTCGAAGGCGGAGAAAGTGAGGCCTCACTGTTAGCAAGCTTCTCAAGTTTACCTTTGCAATGTTCACCATATTTCGAAGGAGATGTCTCCTTACGAGTTCTCCATTTTTCTCGGTCTTTATCTTTTACCTCGAGATAACTCTTTTTTTCCAAAGGCTTATTAGATTCGGAAAAAAAAAAAATTACCCGCCACTTACTAAAAAGAAATAGAGAATACTCGAATCTATTTATGAAATGCATGGGGTGCGCGTTAGTTGAGGGAGTCAACCTTTTCTTTCCTTAGGCAAGAGAGGTTGTACTAACTTAGAGTCGACTTTGAAAAGTAAAAGTCATGTACTTGGAATCTTAGGTGAACATCCTGGGTGTTTGTGCGTTTTTTCCTTAAAAAATTATCCTTGGGAGGGTGAAAAGTTTAGGCATGAGAGTAGGCAGTAGGGGTGGTCGATTTTCGGATTGGGCTGGTTTCGTCTTAAAATTGGGAATTGGGTCAGGACTGTCTCGATTCGATTTATAAATTGAGTTGATTCGAGTTCATAATTTTATTAAATTTCATTTTTTTATTCTTTTAAACAAAAAGAAAAAAAATTAGAGAAAGAAAATATTGGCCAGTGCGGTCCGTCGGCTGGTTCGGTCTCGTGCTTGAAATCGGGAATCGGATCGGACCGATTATTTATTGGGAATCGCCCCGGGCCAGAGAGGAGAGGAGAAAAACAAAGGGACGTGCATGTGCAACACGCGTGCGTGCAACCACCCTTCCCTTCTCTCCGGTCTCCGGTCTTCCTCGTAATCATGAGCCGACCTCATCCAAATGGCAACTGGGAAACGACAAATGGTCCTAAGATGCCCACGCGCCTTCCCTTGGTTTGCAGCCCACGCTCCTGTTGATCAGTTGGAAAAAGAGATTGGATAAAGGAAAGAGTATATAATATTTCCGCGTAGAGGTGGGGCTCGTCGGCCTTTTACCAAGAGAGGCCTTTCTTTGAAAAAACTTCGACTTAGCATCATGTACATTCCCAATTCAAGAACCTCCCGAACCAGATCACCGGTCTAATTTTTTGAAGTTTTGATCCGATTTAAGATTCCTAAAAATAAAACTAATTTTATAGCTGTTCGATTCTCAATTTCTGAAAAGATTAGACCGGATTATACTACTTAGATTTATATTAGAATCGATCTAATTTTACTTTTTCTGAATTCTCTCAATCTCAATATCTCTCTCATTTCTTTGCTCGGATCTCACTTAATCAAGATTTTTTTGTTCTAAGTAAATCTAGATTGATACGTCATTCGTTTCTCTCTCTCTCTCCCGATCCCATTAGATCACCCAAGAACCGCACAGGATCGGTCCTAGAACTAGTCGGTCAAGTTAACCTTCTGGAGAATCGATCATCCTAGAAAAGTTCATCACGCTTTTGAAATTAAAAGTATAATTGTGCACTTCACCAAACTTAATTTGGTGAGTGGAGTAAACATTATGTAGTCTGTGCAAAGGAGGTCGTGGCCCAAGATGGAGACCTCCGATAATATCTGATCGAGATCGATGGAGATAAGAGATAAATAGTTTTGATTCGCGATCCTTAATTTATCGTACGATAATGAAAGTAGGAAAGAAAATTGGGTTGCTAAACAATGGCTTTGCCTACTCTCTCCCGCGTGGCTCTTCCTCCTCCGCTGGGCTGCCGCGGCGGACACGTCAATGGATGAAAGCTATCACTTCCACTCCTCACGCGCGCACGCGCCCTCTGCTCCGTTTCAAAGCGTAGAATATTTTTAATTCTCTCTCTCTCTCTCTCTCTCTGTGAAACGCCACCGTTTTTTTGTCCTGCGGAGATTTCGCTCACTTTCATTTCCCTTCAAAATCTCACTGTCCGAACAGTACGCCACTCTCTATCACCTCCTCCTCCTCCTCCTCCTCCTTTGAATACCAAGCTGAAGATCCGAACTTCGTCTCATCATCCCCTTCCGTTTCACGCCTCTCCGAGCTTCCGCTTTTCTGGGCTTTGGTGAGCAACGTGAGGCCTCTTGAGTCTCTTCTGGGATCTGGGTCTTGGAGTGCGCTCGAAGCAACTGCTTGTCTCTTGATCGACGGATTTGGATACGTTTCGTTTCCACAGATAGGTGGAAAGAGTACCCTTTCGCGGTAGCAGTCGTGGGTTAGGCATGGAGAAGTACGAGCTGGTGAAGGACATAGGATCTGGCAACTTCGGGGTGGCCAGGCTCATGAGGAACAAGGAGACCAAAGAGCTCGTCGCCATGAAGTACATCGAGCGAGGTCACAAGGTGCGTGTCTGTGCATTCCTGTTCTCTCTTCTAACCATTGAGTTCTCGTTGTTTCTTTTTTTGGTACCCTGTTGGGGAAAAAAATCAACTTTTGGATGTTGTTCGAGCTTGCTGATTGGATTTTTTGATTGATTGTTTTCGTTGGGTTTGGATTGTAGATTGACGAGAATGTGGCTAGAGAGATTATGAACCACAAGTCGCTGCTCCACCCTAACATCATCCGCTTCAAGGAGGTCACTTTGTGATTTGATGCTCTTGTGACGCTCATTTTTCTGAGCTTATTTCGTGTGCATTGTACGGAGTATTTACTTATGAATGTTGAGTGGACGACTTGAATGCGTGAGCTTGAAGCGGCGATCGATTGATGCAGGTTGTTCTGACTCCTACTCATCTCGCTATCGTGATGGAATATGCATCTGGTGGAGAGCTGTTTGAGAGGATCTGCAATGCAGGGAGATTTAGTGAAGATGAGGTTCGCTTTGTATTTTCCTGATTTATTGTTTTGACTTAACCAATCTATAGAATGTTTAGGCTGTTTATCAATGACTACGATGCAAAGTTGGGTTGTCAGGCCAAACAAAATCACCTTAGACATAGACTTTATGTTGCTAATTGCTTCAGCAACTGACAGATTGAACAAAGGTGAAAACTTTTCAGTTTAGATATGGCCTGATGGAAATGAAGTCCAGTTTGTCATTCTGTTTGGAGATTACATTAAGCTCAGCACATGTGATTTTAAACTCGAATATTTGCTTTATATTAATTTACGCAGGCTAGATATTTCTTTCAGCAACTCATCTCAGGAGTCAGCTATTGCCATGCTATGGTGAGCATGATGTGAAATTGTCATTTTTGACACTGTCTTTCTGCTGTAGCTTCAAACTAATTTATAATCTTGTACATGTTTTAAAGCAAATATGTCATAGAGACTTGAAGCTGGAAAATACTCTATTGGATGGTAGTCCTGCGCCTCGTCTGAAAATATGTGATTTTGGTTACTCCAAGGTAAACTTATCAATGAAGTTGGATGAGAATTGTCCATATGCTTATTCTAGTCCTGTTACTAACTTTTCCTCTTCTTTGTCTATGCATCTATAGTCATCTATTCTGCACTCAAGACCTAAATCTACAGTTGGAACCCCGGCATACATTGCACCAGAGGTTCTCTCTAGAAGGGAATATGATGGCAAGGTATGCCAATTTGATGCTTTTAATTAGGAAGTAGCTCCACAGTGATCTGTAAATCTCCTCTTCAGTGCAATATTTCATTTGGTTTTGTGCTGAATGTATGTATGGATGTTTGGCACTTTATAATTGCCAGTTTTGTTGTTTGTAGTGAACTACCGTACTAAACTGCAGCTTCAAGAGTTCTGGCATCCTTTTTTTTTTACATGCTTTGGATGAACAAGCAATTTTCTCTATATTATGCCATCTCAAGTTTCTTGCTATTAAATTATGTTTGCATATGACCAGGAATGTTGCGGATGGAGGTAAATCCATCCCATGGTTTTCAGTTTCTGATGACCCTTTTGAATATCTGTTTGTCATTGATTTGCTGGAATTCTAGTCCTTGCCAAAGCTCAAGCATCCATTTATAACGTCTATGATCTCTTCTGGGGGCCTCGAGATTTTTTTTTTTTTCCATCTTCATGAAATCTATTCATTAGATTTCAAATTGAACATTAAGTAGGTTGGAGTATCCTGCCTATGGCGATATTGATAACCTTACGTCTTGCATCTCCAATTGCTCCCGATTCAATTATATGCCAAGGTTACTGTGTATGGCTGAGAGATCTGCTTGCCATAGATGAGAACCAGTCTACTTTGTACCATTTCTTTTGTTCTCTTTTTTCTCCTCATGATCATTGGATTTGATTTCATCGTAGCTCACTCTTAGCTTTCCCCCCCTTTGTAATCCATTCTAAGGTTAGGATTAGGATTTTATGCCTTGCATCTGTGGTATTAAGACTGCCTCCGAACTAAAATTAAGAGTAGAAAGAGAATGACTGGAATCTGAAGGAAGAGGTAGTTCCTCAACCATTTGGTGTAATTTAAACAGTTTTGAATCAAGTAAAATAGTACAATTTTGATAAATTGAACTAACCTTTATGTCCTCCAAGATGTCCTATCAAAGAAAAAAATGTTTAAGTCAATTGGGTGAAATGCGAACTCTTAGACAGAAAATTCTGTCCATATACTTCTAAATAGAAATAAAGCAAATTCTTTCCATTTTCTGCTCCAAGATAGAGATGAGAATTCACGTGTTGGAAAGCAAATTTTACTGTCTGAGTTCTCTGGTTGTGCAATAATGTTTCTGCAATGAGGCAAAATATAAGAAGTGTATCCACTGATAGCTCTTGTTGGTTCCTTGAACATACAGACGGCAGATGTATGGTCTTGTGGAGTGACTCTTTATGTGATGTTGGTTGGAGCGTATCCATTCGAAGACCCTCAAGACCCAAAGAATTTTAGGAAAACTATCACTGTGAGTGTACTTTCTTTAAGGCGGATGATTAATGTATTCCATGTCCCTTTTTCTCGCTAAGTTACACTGACATACATGTTTTCTTTGTGCAGCGCATAATGGCTGTTCAGTATAATATCCCTGACTATGTTCACATAACTCAAGATTGTAAACACCTCCTTTCTCGCATTTTTGTTGCGAATCCATCCAGGGTATGTGGATTAAGGAGAGATACCTTTATCTCAGTATGCAATTAAGTGAAACTGTTGCTCGTCAGTGATTATTTTTGAAATAATCAAGTGAAACTGTTGCACGTCAGTGATTGCTTTTGACATAATCAAGTGAAACTGTTGTAAGTCAAAACTGTTTGCATGTCAGTGATTGTTTTTGACATTGCTTTTTCCTTTTGAACTGTGTGCGAGGCCATGCATACGAGCTTCATGCTATTTTGAATGTCATGTGCCTTTATTTTGGCCACATGGCATTGTTGCTTCATCTTTAAACTTGTGAGGCTGGTATTAACCAACAACAAAAGAAAAAAGAAAGGAAACAAAAATCTCAAGCTTGGTGGTGGGAGAAGAGATTGGTTATTACTTTTCTGTGAAGATATAAACTGTATTGACAGTCCTTCCATCTATACTTGTAACTGTTACTGTGATATTATTTCCAGAGAACCACTATCAAAGAAATCAAGAATCACCCGTGGTTCCTCAAAAATTTACCAAAGGAGTTAACAGAAGCAGCTCAAGCCATATATTACAGAAAAGGAAACCCGGGTGTGTGCCTTCAAAGTGATGAAGAAATCATGAAAATTGTGGAAGAGGCCAAAGTCCCCCCTCCTGCTTCCAGAACAGTTTCAGGCTTTGGTTGGGCGGGAGAAGAAGAAGAAGAAGACGATGGAGACTTGAAAGAAGAAGACGTGGTGGACGAAGAAGAAGAAGACGAGTATGAGAAGAGAGTGAAGGAGGCACAAGCGAGTGGAGAATTCCAGGTCACCTAGATCTATTCCTTATGAAGGCCTCTCATCGTTTTCTGTCGGGTCCAACAAGTTTACTCTGTAAATCTGGTTGTCAGAAGTGCTTGTAGGTTTTCGGGCTTGTTTTATGGTCTTGGCAAAAGGAAGTGAAAAAATTACATAGGGTTTCTGGGTGGTCTGAGTTTGGAGGTATAGGCACAAAGCATACAGATTTTGAACAGTCACTTTCATTTGTTCTTCCGGTGTCACATGTTTCGAGTCTTTAGTAAATACAATGTGGAGATATAGGTTTAAGGATACGCGGTCCTCCTTGTATGGATGCATATCCTAGCCCGCCTGTGTATCGTCATCGATCATCGTCGCGAGTGCAATACAGATATGTTGTGAGAGTCGGCTTACCTTGTTTCTGTACCGTCTGTTGGTTTTGAGCGCAATGGCATGGTATGATCAGACATTCTTTACTGGGGTTCTGTCCTTCATTTGGACTTGTGAAGCTTCTATATTGTTTCCTTTTCTTTGTTTTCTTATTAGTAAATACATCTCCAAATTGCCTCTATCATGGGGGCTAAATTGAGTTCAATATGCTGGGGGAGATTAGATGATGTCCAAAGGTAGGATGAGTTTTGCTTGGACAGCAATAGGTGCAATTTGACCCATGCGTTAATCTACAACAAGCTTGGATTTAGGGATTAATCTACAAGAAGCTTGGATTTAGGAAAAATTCTAAATAAGAATTCAAAGTCCTATCGTTTTTTTAAATAAGGACTTGAAACGGACATTTTTTCAAATAAAGGTTTAAAGTGTCATCTTTGTATTAAATAAGGACTTGAAATGATTATGATTATTTTAAATAAGGATCTAAAAAAATCAAAAGATAAAAATACCTTCTCATTTCAGATCTTCACTTGAAATTTAATATATTTTAGATTCTTATTTGAAATAATAAATACACTTTATTCTCTTATTTAAAATAGTGTCTACTTCAGATTTTTATTTATAGAAACGCTATTACTTCGAGTCATTATTTAAAACTTTCGCTTGGTTCTATTTATACCCCAAAGTAGTTTGCATTTGGAATGAAAAAGTGATACTTCACAAAGCACCTTGTTATTTAAAACTATCGTGCGCATTTAGTGTTTGTTTGTTTCGCGAAGGATGTGATCAACTATATTACGAAATTAAATAAATAAATAGATTTAAAAAAATTTATAGTTCATACATGTTCATTCATAGAATAGGTCGCAAATGGTTCTCTTTGTCCACAATCAGCATCGTGATGCACCTGGCGTAACTAAAGCACTGTTGATAAAACATCATTCGATCTGTAAGAAATCACTGAGATTGCGACCAGAAGGACCGACCAAATCACATCCTTAAGATAATTAATTTCATGGCACCGAATTGATACAGATACAAAACCATATCATTCCTTTTTTTTTTATATTATAAATCGTCGAACAAGCATATTAAAGCCTAGTCCGCAAGAGTTTTCGGAATCGGTACCAAAGGCGAAAGCCCTAGTCAAATAGATAGAGAAAAGCTTCATTCTCAAGGGATATCATACCGCACCTGCGTCTTTATTTCACCTCTGATGCTGCCCTCGAGAGCACCTCATAGAGCTTTCTAGCCTCGGTAGAGATGCATTCCCGGTCGAACAAGGCCGACACGACTGCTACTCCCTTGAGATTTGGCAGCCCGAGTTCCATCACGGCATGCGCGTTTGATATGCCGATTCCACCGATCGCGACGACTGGTAACTTAGAAGACAAGCAAACAGCTTTCAACCCCTCCAAGCCGATAGTGGGATTGTTTTCCTTTGTGTTCGTCGGATATATGCCTCCAGAACCGATATAATCGGCTCCGTCCATGTATGCTTGTTGGGCTTGCTCCGAAGTCTTGCATGATACCCCAATGATCTTCTCTGGGCCAAGAAGGGCACGTGCGGTGCGAACAGGCATATCGGATTGACCGACGTGGACCCCATCGGCGTCACAAGCTAGAGCAATGTCGATGCGATCGTTTATTAGTAGAGGAACGCCCCGGGAACGACATACTTCCATGCAGGATTTAGCTGCTTCCAGAAAGTTCCTCGTTTCAGCATCCTTTTCCCTGAAAAAGGCAAGAAAAATCACAGATTGGGGAGCATAGTTATATCTTCTTATCATAAGCAGGTCCCATCAAATGGGCTTCATTGGCCGATCTTATAAATACAGAGAGATGACTGCCTCAAGCATACAATATCCTAAAATGACAATAAGCCAGTTCCAATCACTCGATCAAGCGCCCACCATAGAAGATCAATGACTCGCTATATTTCGACCTGTGTGCATTCGAGGAAAAACAAAAGGAAACAAAACTTACTAACCCATCCTCACTCTTGATTGGATAATTATAAGGGATGTTAAGGACAACTGAGCATCCCCTCAAAAGTCATTTCTTCTCTACTGCCCACTTTTAAGTCCATATTTAGCATTCTCGAAAAAAATCTTTAGTTGTCTTCCTTTTCTCCTTTCAGAGACTTATCAACATATTATTTTCATATCACGCTCCCAAAGTGCCATTTTCTCTCTGATCACCTCAGCCTCAGGTAAGTATACATCAAGAGCCAAACCAGCTCAGCATCGATCATCAAGAACTATAAAAACTTTTTGACCTTTTCAGAACATCAGAGCTTCTTAAATTGAAAATCATGCAGGTCAAGTGAGGCACAAAGTTTATATGCATAAACCTCAGCTGAATAATGGTTGCCCCTCCTTCAATTGCAGCTTTAACAGCATCTCCAATAGATCTGCCCCACTTCCTATTCATCCCCGAATCTGTAACAGCATATAAGAACAGATCACTGGGATCTAGGACCATCTTCTTCCTGAATCTATGAAGCTTTCGGTTCAACATCAGAAAATGATCAAATGGGCCTTGAGTTCCTTTTCCAATACTTATTTCTTTGCTGTAGTCCAAGGCATTCTCAACAAAGCGTTTGGCAACCTGTCAATGTTTAAAGAAATGAAAGCTCATAATTTGCATCTAATCTCCACAAATGGTCCCCTAAGATATACTCTTTAAATTTTTCAATCTCAAATTCGAATGCTCAAGCAAATTGAATCTTGCACTGCATTTCCCTCACAATCATCCAACCCCATTGTCTTACTTTTATGGGTTATGAGTGCCCATCTGAATTTGCATATTCAACTACATCATTCCCAAAAGGAATGATAATTAATACCATCACATAGGTTGTATGATTCATAAGTACACTTTTCTACTTGGAAACACTTTTATGGATTTTCATGTACCCAATTGACATAAATTAGTGATATCCATAAACATTCCTTTTTCTCACCTCTCTCTACCAATTGCCTATCAAGAATAGAATGCCACTAGTATATTGATCCATCTTGTTAGGCCTAGGATATTTATCCTTACTTCATGACACACTTCTAAACCTCAATGCAAGCTGAAAGATAATACGATCAGTTGACATATGTCATATATGCAGAAAACAAAAGATGTAAAATGACCTTTTTGCACATACAGAGTACACTCTTACAATATTCTTCTCCTAGACATCACAAGTATATTCACACATTGCTGTGCTCTATATGCTATTGTAGCAAGCCTCCACCAATGTACTCAACTTCCACTGGGTGACTTTGGCACACGAGAGCCTATTTTGTAACACTTCTAGGGCATCTTCTTCTGCTTCAATAAAGAGGTCGCACTATTGACAGTATGACATGGCAAAAATCTTATTGTATAAGCTAAAGCAGCTAAAAGCTGAATCAATGAAATTTTTTTTCCAAGAAGACAGTTCAAATATGCTGTTTGCAACTTCTACTACTCTAGCTTATCTTCTAATTTACATTTTCAGGTTGATGGTTTTACAGATAATTTTATGATGTTAGATAATGAACCTATCGATGATGGAGCAAGATCAAGCTATGGCTGCTTCTACCCTCCAAAACTATTAAACTGACTCATAGCCTTCTGCTGGTTGATGAGGTTTCCAGCACCGCAGAGATAAATATCAGCAAAAATTGTTAGACAAAAGCAACATGCAAGTACGAACAGTGGTCTCCAAGAAATACTGGTTTCCTAGAAAGTGGCATTCCCGCAATGAGTTAGTTACAAAATGGAAGCAAAATGGGAGACTCAATAAGAATTTCTCAGGCATATGTGATACCTGAACGGCTGGAAGCATAGAGGAACCTTTTGCCAGCTCAGCTGCTATACACGATGCCAAAGTACATCCAGTGCCATGAGTATTACGAGTTTTTACACGTGGTGAACGCAGTTCATGTACTCTTTCACCTGCAAGAAATACGAGAGAACAATATTGGTTCATAATGTAAAGGACTCACACTCTGAAAGTAAAGAAACTACCAATGCAAAAGATACTAGAATCAGACCATCGAAGAAAACATCAACAGCATCACAAGATCCAGGAAGGTCGCCACCTTTGACTAGCACGTGTCTGTAACGAATGTAACTAAACAGTTAAAAGTAGAAAAAAGTTCTCTTCCAGCTCAGGAAGTCCAAAATCTGAATTGCCTTTTCTGTATCCTGGCAATCACTGTACAGTGGTTGCATAACAAGCATTTGCTTAAAGAAGTCCATCATATGAAATCTTGAATTTGTGCACAGCCATTTGAAAAAAGAAGAAAGATCTATAGGCGTAATTGTAGGAGCATCCTTATTTCATACAAAAGCACCGCCAACTTGCTTAGGCAAAGTTCCTAAAGTTGTACCTAAACGAACAAAACTCTGACAGTTAGGCAGGCAATAGCTGAAAGTTCCAACTATAAAAGGCATACCATCAATTCATGAGCCGAGCAAATAGTCATTACCAAATTCTGATGATATAGCATTATTCAAGAGTTTCTTCAGAGCAATAAGCGCTTATCTGGTATGTATGACATACAACAAACAATATTGATAGTTATGAGTACGACTTGTCTTCAGTCAACAATAAGTCTTAAGAATGTGTATGGAGAATTTATCCTTGGCAAAGCAGCAGATTGTTTTGCCAAACCTTTTCACTCTTCCTCAATTTTAGTTGTTTTTTTCTAGAAATTATAACAGAAATTGGAAACTAGATACGGACCATTCAAAATATCGAAAGTATCTTGAAGAAACTAACCTTGGCCCCATTTGATGCAATGACTTCGCAGCAGAATGCATGTCGGCAATTGTCTCCAGTTGCCTACCCCCGAGTAAAGCAGATGCCTCCTTCAAATTTGGGGTAACTAAATCGGCAATAGGAAGAAGCTCTTCTCTGTATCAGAATCAAAATTAGCAACTCCCCAAGTTTCCTACCAGAAAAATTAGTGGCTTATTTATTTATTTTGAATATTTCTGGCTACCTCTAATGTAAAAAGAAAGAGACAACTGAGAACCCCTGCCAAAATAACTACCCTTACTTTTGCACAAGAATCAAAATCTGACTATTTAGACTACGCCTCATCCAAAATGATTTTTTCTCATTCAGTCAAAAAATTAATGATTCTTCTCTTCTTCCATAATCTCCATATAGTAAGACTCCTTCTCTATCTCCACCTTGATGACCTCCCTGATTTTACCCTTACACAGTATCAGTCTGTCATCTATAAATGATATTCATGCCTTCAATTTATTTCCTTCAGCAACCTTCTTACTTTTTCCATGGCCATGAAATGGCGAGAGTTCACAATTCTCAGTCTTTAAACCCATTCCCCACTGAGGATTGCAAAAAGTGTTAGCAATGGGAAGATTTCGGGTACTTGGACAGAACTGAAAATGGATGAGGTAGGAAAGGCGTAATGCCTATCATCTCTCCTCCATATGACCACTGAGATCATCTCCGTCTCTTTGATGAATGGACAGGCACAGATTCTTCAAAATTACATGTTATATAATACTCATAAGAAAAAATTGGTCTTGAACCTACCGAAACACAGCAAGAACAGAAGGACCAGCAAGAACATCTCCACTGGTGGACACCATTACTGGATCAACTACTAAAGCTGCCTTCAATCACATGAATTCAGTCAGCTGCAATGCCAATATATCTGTGATTGCATATACATGCTTTAAGCAGTTTTTATTACAGACGTACCTCGAACTGGAAACTTGTTGAGACTGTTCCTCAGGGTCCTAACTATGCCTGCTGAAGGAAGCATGCCAGTTTTGACCTATTGACATAAGTTACACCTAATATTAATATTCTCAAAAAACAGTAATCTCACTTTTGGGATAATATGATATGAACGAAAAATTGCTCTTAATATGCATAATGACCACTCTTAGCATTAAGAATCCATTTGGATCATAATTAAATGGATTGTTAAGTTACCTTTCTGATTCCTCCAGATGTAAGTGAAAGATCAAACCGTTTACTTAAGATATTATATCTTGCATTCAGTCAATCCAAATATTGAGTCTAAGTCTAGCATCATGCCCATTCCCAGTGGAGTTTATGTGACGAATTGCAAAGCTCTGTAAGTTGTATTATGATATCTATGGAGACAAGAGATAGGGATTCCAACTAAACATAACCATTTTCAACTCGAAGCAGCTGCTTACATCTATAACAATGTCACATTAGTTTTCAAAACCAAATTACAATTTCATAATATATCATCTTCCCCATTAATAGCTCAAGATTCTCTCACAGGTAGCTTCGACTCCTCTTATGAGATTCGGCTCTTTTTCCAGTGACTTTTTCACTTTTACTCTTCTTTTTCTATTGAAAAAGTGCACTAAAAAAAAATTCAAGCTTCTAGGATTATGGATTTCTCAGAATGTCTAAATAGTGCAAATAAGACAGAATGAATGTTTTATATGTATACTTTATATGTATGTACAAACACACACACACACACACACACAAAAGATAGCAACTGTCTATTCTCTTCAATTCCAACTGAAAGTGAAAGTGACAAGCTTCCCCCTTTGAGCTCCCAACAGAACATAAAAAATAAGATGCCATTTCAAGAGCATGGCATACGATCCAGATAGGCTTGAAACTTTATCAAGCAGTAGAAGCAAGTAAATTTGACCAACCTATGTTTTCTCATTAAGTCATCATTTTGACTGAACATCGTCATACCATGGTGAGGAACAAGTTGAATTAGTAAATGACATCTCCAAATGAAGGCCCAGAATAGTCAAGTCCCTATTCAAAAATAAAATGTTGCAAAGCACTTACAGAAATTAAAAAACTTCACAAGATTACCAGCCTACAAGGATTTCTCATCCTAGCCAAAGCTGACATGAGACTGCCTCAAAGATAACTCTTGCAACCTCAAAATCCATAGGTAGATAACTTTATTTTCTTCCATATCCAACGGTATCATCACCTGTCCTTACTCTAGTTGTTAATCTATGAAGAAGACAACTAAATATATCTGCCCTGGACTCAGATATCTTTCACTAGACCTAGAGTAGAAAATTGTCATGTAACAATCTTAAGCTTCATTGAAAAATAAATCCATCCACTTCTCAACTAGCCAGTTCCCTAGCCACTTTGTGTCTCCCACTATACCTGCAACATGCAAGACCTAAATTCTACAGAGCCACGCCACCAGAGGATATTAATGGTCCAATTGTCCGATTCATCAAGTATTTGCTCCTTTGACCCATTCGGTTGAAGTAAAACTCACTGAGGTGAGACTGATAGACATTTGAAACACTAAAAGAGCTCCCCTAAAAAATTCAGGGAGATACAAATCTCTTCAATGATAGCCTCAATTATTCCTTATTTCCACACTCCCGTACTTTTCCTGGAATTCAAAGAGCGCTTTTCCACTAATTCAAAAGCCGAAGGAGACGTAGGTGAAAAAGAAAGAACACTGATTCCGAAACTTCAACCAAACCGCGTGTGCAGATGAGCACAAGGTATAAGCAAAAGTGTCGATATCTCGCAGCAATCAAATTTCTACTAACCACGTCAACTTGCATGTCGGAGAGCACGGACTCCAGCTGCTCCGCAACAAATTCTTCAGGCACATTGTCAACGCCCTGTAATTTCGACTTTATTATTCAACTCAAACATCTACCAGAGAACAGCAAAGACAGCACCACCGACCTCAACCAGAATAACCGTCAAACACACAAACCTGAACTCCAACGGTATTCTGCGCAGTGACTGCAGTAATTACAGTGGAGCAATACACTCCACGAGCCGCACAGGCCTTGAGATCGGCCTGGATCCCCGCGCCGGCTCCAGAATCGGAGCCGGCGACAGTCAGGACGTGAGGGACCTTCGCCATCTCGGCGCGCTCGCTGGCCGCCGACGCGCCGCCCGCCTCCATTTGCCCGAAGCTCCGAATCCAAGCGCTCCTCGAGCAAGACGACCTCGAGCTCGAAGCCGGAGCGCCGCAACACCGCCGGAGCTCCTCTCGGGAGATTGACGGTTGAGTACTCGAGCGCAAGTGTTTCTGAGAAGCGAGCCTCGACTCAGCATTGCAGAATCGCACAAGAAGAGAGAGAGAGAGAGAGAGAGAGAGAGAGAGAGAGAGAGTTACCTTGTGGGGGGTGAAGAAGACGCTGCTGGAGAGAGTTGCAGAGAAAGCCATGAACAGAGAGAGAATTCGATGGGGATTGGCGAGGCGAGCTTTATATATTACGGACGGTCACCGGTGGCCCGTGAAGGGCGCACCTGATTGGTCAACGCTTAATTGAATTGAGTCAACGCGCCAAATGAAAACCTTAAAAAATTTAAAAAGAAAATGAGGAAAATTGGGTCAACCTATTCATGACTTTATAACGTGAGAAATCATTTATACAATCAGTAATCACCAATAATTTCCTAAGGTTCAATTTGATCTTCGCCATCGACCATCTCGACCGCTGAGGCCGAACTCGAGCCCTCGGAAATGAGACTTGAGCCACGGGATTCTCACATATCCCGTGCATTCGGACCTGAAATCTTGACATGAAGAAAACTTGAAAATCTCGATATTAAGAAAATTAAATATCAAGGTACCCAAAATAGTTATAAAAAAATATTCGAAAAGAACAATGGAATATCTTTATGCGATCACTTCTTTGTTAGCAAATTGAAGATTTTTTTTTCCTATTTGTGTTTCCGGAAAATTGCAATGCTCTTTAAGGAAAATGACTTGACTAGTTTTTCCTTGAATGAACTTTCGATTTCAAGCTGAAATTGATTCTTTGGTTCTTATTCGTAGAATATTCGCATTTTATTAATGGGGCAATCATGTGTTGTCATGTCGAGAATATAGACCCAAAGACAAAATACGAATGCATTTGACTCTCAAAAACTTTACTTATTTCGCATTAGCCCCCCAATTCCCTTTGGTCATTGCAGACTCAGTCAATCGCGCTCGACCTTAGACCAATGGTCTTAGGTCTCATTGGTGTCATTCTATCGCCGCCCGGTGGTCATCGAATATCCACCGGTCATTGGTCATGATTAGACATATACAGAGAGCTTGAGGTGGCAATGGTTGCCACCGCCAAGGACCCGCGAATATCGCCGCCTGCAAGTGTCGCCCTGTGTCACATGACTCCGGCGAGGCGACGCTGTGGTCGAATGACCTCAGCTCCCTCGATTGCCGACGTCGAGCATTCCAAACAAGGCAGATATCATTTTAGGTCGACCCAGGCTGTTACAACCCATCACCTCAGGGCCGCTCCCTAGCCCTTGTCAAAGTCTTCTCGAGCTTGACCCTGTTCCTTCTGCTTTGTATTTTAGCCTTGTGTTCTCTCGATTCTATTGTTTTTCGTTGGATGTGTTCAGTAGGATGATCAGTTGTCGTTTTTTAAAGGACTTGAGGGAACTTCTTAGATATATTACTGAAAAGATCATGCTTCAATCCTCTTGTAAAACTTCCGTCATTATCGGTACATTGCACGATTCATTGCTGACGGGATTTTACTTCTATATTAAAATGAAAATCGAGCGACCAATTACATCCAATCCTGTTGATGCTAAACAGTAATTGAAGACTGAAAATTTGAGTTTTTCATCCTTTACATAAATTAACAATTGAATCTCTCGAAATAATTTGAATTGCGATTTCATCAAGTAGCGGAAGTTTTCCAATTACCGATTAGCAAACGTTCTTTGGCTCTTTATAAAAGTACTTTGAATCATTGTCCTCTGTCTATATCCAAATTCATAAAGTCGATGGCCGACACACCATGCCGCGTCTTAAGGATTGGTTCCAAGTCCGAGACTAGAGACCCAAGTCTTCAGCCACCAAATATCTTCCCTCGAGTATACGACGCGGTCGATATCAGCAGTCCAACCAAAGGTGAATCCGAAAAAGGGATTCCCGCTTTGTAAAAGCTGAAGTCGGATTGTCATTCCATGACCTATCGAAACAATTTGCACTAACTAGATTTTCTAGACGACCCGAGGGAAAACACATTTTGAGAGATCATCTTCCCGGAAACCGAATGAAATAGACAGCATCAAGATTCTCGCCGAACATTCCGCCCGAGTGAATGTGGCGTCATCGTCAGCCCGGAACAAGAAATCTGGCGTGATTAGGCCGCCATGTACCTGTCCAAGAGGCGCTCGAAAGGGCCCCCTTAAGAAACGAATCACCAAACTTTTCTCAAATGCAATGATCAAAACGTGTTTCCCTGAAAAATCACGTCCATGAGACGCCAAATGAACAGCTATTCGCGTCCCAAAGCTTGGCCCGAAACCGGAGAGCATTGGCCCGTACGACACGGACGAGTTAGGCGATCCGTTCGGGAGAAACTTTTGGAAGTCGGACACTTCCTTCATTCTTCAGTGAGATTTGGTTCGGAGATAACGCATTTTGTAATTCGAAATCTCGTATCGAGATCATCGTTCTGCCTCTCCCGTCGACGTGGACCGCCCGCCCATCCTACCATCAATGGATCATGTAGCGTACAATCGATTATCACCATCCTACCCACCAATAACCGAGCTGTTAGTGGCGATCATCGCCCACCATCACCACCACCATTCGTCCTCTGCAAGTTTGTCGACCGTTAATATCCCGACCAAAACTAGACGGTCTCTTTGGGCCCTGTCGCCGCTGTAGGACGTTCGATGGTTGATTGATCCTTCGTCACTCGTTTGGCTTTGATTGCTGATGAATATTAATGACTTTCAAACACTGTTCAAGAAAATATGTCTTCTCATGGGCATGAACATGGAGACTTGACTTGGAGACTCATCGAACCTCCTTCATATCCTACCATAAAAATTTTGTAGGACCATACTATTGCAAAATACATGATTCATGAAAATAAGACCTCATTCCTTCTCTATCTATCTTAGTATCACATACATACTAATATTCTCATGAATGACCCAATTTTATTTCGAATTACAAGTTCAACCAGATTAGATTATGAGCAGGGAGATGCGAAATATAACTTATGAGAAATTGTGGGGCATAAATATAATTCCCAAGAAGTTTAGGGGGTCCTCCTGACCCTCTGGATCTGTTATTGGAGGAGTTCTAGGTTTTTGGTAATATGTCTGGTTGGAACAAGACCAATCACGGTACGTTTGCTCATAAGCAGGTCTAGAGAAGTTCTAGGTTTTTGGCTCTAAGAGAAACCTAAAAACTTCTTTGATTCTTTCAAGAAGTCCTCTGTGTACAACTTAAGTATCTCAAATTTTTCGATTTTTCTCGCTAATTCATGTTCTGTAAATATACAATTTCAGATGGTTTACTTTAGAATTTGCAAATTTTATATGGTTTCTACACTCATCGTAATCTCTTTCTTAAATCGATCTGTTTTCTATTTTGACTTTCATTCTTGAATTTTGGTTATATGGGGATGTGTCTTTCTTACATTAGGAACTCAACACCACACCATGAATGCCAAATAGGGATAATCACAAGACGAGTCATAAGACTTGTTTAACTCCGTGTAGTTTAAGTCCTAATATTTCATTTTGTTTACTTAAGCTGCAAAGCTTGCCATTTCTGACGCCCTTTGAGTCATTCTTTCCGTGGACAAAAAGACTCAATTGGACCAAAAGTTACAAGCTTCAAGACAAAAGTGGCATGAACAAAAAAATTTGAAGTCCTAATCAGGCGAAATAGACAAGTTTTAGGACTTACCCTGCAATTATCCCACGCCAAATACGTGACAAAATATTAAGTAAAGAATATGTGAACTTATGAATATGATTTTGAGGCTATTCCGAAAAAAGTTTCTTTCTTTCAATCTATACCATTTTGTTCAGGTCACTTTCATATAAACACCAAAAGATGTTCCAACACATTATCACAAAACCTATCTTTTTTTTAAAAAAAAAAATTTGGAGTCCGCAGAAATTTGGCGATTGAGTCCAAATTTTTTTTATTAAACTCAAATCCCAGACTGGATAATCCCCACTATTCAACCTGGCACTATATGCCAGCTTCTTGGGCATATCTGAGGTACTAAAATTCCATTTTGACTAGGGTTCTTTCTCCTCCATAGAAAAGTGCTGTACAGACATGGTGACTCGTGATGTAACATTTATGTAATGTTGTGTAGGATTCCTTCATGCGTCTCTCACAGAGAGAGAGAGAGAGAGAGAGAGAGAGATGTGTCATGGCCCTGAGCTGCACACAAGGCCAAAAGATTGCTGATTGCAAGGCCACATTCCAATTGCAAATCTTATCAACAGAGCACATCAAGTCATTCAGACTTTGCAGGTGCTCTCATATTGCATGCACCTTCCTGCAACATCCCCTTTTTTTCTTTTATGCAGGGTCACTACAAAAGTTTGAAAGAGAGGACCACCACCACCACCTACTTTCTCTTCCACACACACTAGAATCATCAATCGTATTCGCAAATCTTGCTCTTCTTTCATTCTTATGCTCCTCCAGCACATTAAATATCATTGCAATACCACACCCACCTTCCCTCTTCTTCTCACAGTCAAAACATTAAACTAAACAATCATCTCCTCCTCCTCCTCCTCCTCCTCCTCCTCCTCTTCTTGCACACTTGTAATGGAGCCGAAGATCTCTTCATGCAATGTTGAAACGAAGCAGGATTCCTACCAGAGCAAGAAAGAGCCCAGAAGCAGACATAAGCACCATCAAAAAGAGGATGACTCAAGTTCAACCAACTCCCTCAACTTGAAGAACCTCTCCAAGCTCATACTCCCACCACTCGGCGCTTCAACTTATAACCAGAACCCGATCGAGTCCCGAGGATGGATCCTCTCCCCAATGGACTCAAGATACAGGTACTCCAGATTATCAGAATCCCTTCAATCATTCAAAATAGGCAAAAACTGTAGTGCATACATGCTCATTTGCATTCCGAGGACTTTGGCATGAGGTTTTTGGAGAAACGTACATTTCGATCAGATGCGTTTAGTTCTTGAATTGCGCAGGTGTTGGGAGACGTTCATGGTGGTGTTGGTGGCGTACTCGACGTGGGTGTTCCCGTTTGAGGTCGCATTCCTCAACTCGTCGCCGAAGCGAGAGCTGTACATCGCGGACAACGTGGTGGATTCCTTCTTCGCGCTCGATATCGTCTTGACATTCTTTGTAGCCTACATCGACCCTCGGACTCAGCTCCTCGTTCGCGACAGCAGAAGGATCGCCGCCAGGTACCCTGCCACATAGACTTCCATCGATGCATTAACTTTAACTGTCATTAGCTTTTTTAACACCACTAGGATTAACTTAGTGATCAAGGAACCGACGTGTCCATGTGGATTAGATGGTACGTAACGTGTTTGATTCTCCGCACGACTTAGTGGACACAGATCTTTTGTTTTGGGGCGTGCGAATGGGTAATATCAATTCGGAAATCAACCTGGTCGGTTTAGTTCCAAGTCCATATTCGAGAGATCGATATGCCAACCGGTTTCAGAAAAACTAGAGACTGGCCTAGCAGTATAGAATAGTTTTGATTCCTGGTTCGAGGATGTAATTAGTTTTGCTCAATCAATCATGCCATTAGAAATCAACTTAGAATCCTTCGGTTCGAATTTTGAATAATGCCTTATCCAATTCATCGGAACAATCATAATCTTTAATAATCGATGAGTTCACCTATTTAGGTGGGTTTTTCATAATTAAAATATATATACTGGCTCTCATTATTGCATTATGAAATAATTTATTGCACTTAGCTTGAAGGGGAAAGATGAGGAGGCTTGAATGATTTACCCGTCGCCCTTACAAAGTTCGGCATCAATCTATAAAAAATACATCAATTGTCCAGAAATAGAAACCCCAGATGAGTCTAGTTGGTCCTACCCCCACCACATTTTCCCTTTAAATAGTTGAACTTTATAATTCAAATCGTTTGATTACACTATGCAAACTCTATGCAAACAAAGATTGTTTGAGACGTGTCGGATGCACGATCTGTAATGTAGGGAATCAAAAGGAAGAAACTGAAAGGCAAGTTATATAGTTTAATCAATGTGAAACCATATCAGAAGGATAGTTCCAAATTATACGTGATTGGTTGTGGGATGTGCAGCTGGATCAAGAACTAGAAACCTATCAAAGCTGATTCCCGATTGCAATTGGAAATCGAATCGGTCGCTTCTGAGATCAACCTAAGAATGGGCATAACATTATGTAATACAACTATTATTCTAGGAAAACATGCTATGTGAACAATATATGACATTGAAGTCAAGGCATTGATAGATTTGCCTTGGTGAACAAGCTTGATCATATTAGAAAATCGGGAATCAAACCAGACAATCCCGGTTCCCTAAATCTTTTTTTTATTATCTAAAAACCTACCGAATACCCATAAAAACCGGCATAAAATCAATCGGGTAAGGTCTATTCGATTAGGTACCAAGTTTGGAACAGCCTAATTACTCACCCCAGTGTCCAAATCATATAAAGCAACCTTGAATGCCGGTCATAACTTTAAGGTTAGAATAATGCAGAATTTGATCTGATTTGTGGACCAAATGGCCGACCCAACAGATATACCGATGGAAATGGTTGGGCCCGCTTCGTTGATGGGGCTCCAGCTCCACTACTCCCTCAAAAGGAGACTGCCAATGTTGATCCCAAACCTGATTTAGACATCAAATCATTAATCACTACCAAGCTGAAAATCCACGCATTGATACAACATGACTTTATTATCTATTGCATCAACAACAATGATAGTGCAACAAATTGTTTCTTAGGCTAATGTAATCCACTCGACAATCAAGCAAAAATATTCGGCCGTGAGGAAAATTTTCATCTGAAAATGAAGTTCGATGAATGAATATCGATGCCAAATTGCTGAAATCGACAGCAGATGTAGTGTGGCGATTCCTGACTTTGGGAGAGCCATGACTTGTGCATAGGTATCTGTCGACATGGTTCTTGATGGATGTGGCCTCGACGTTGCCGTTTGAGGCTTTAGGCTACTTGTTCATCGGCAAGCCTAAGGTGGCTTTCTCTTACTCCCTCCTCGGCATCCTCCGGTTCTGGCGTCTCCGACGTGTCAAGCAGTTCTTCACCAGGTTCTTGCTCATTCAATCTCATTTACCACAAAGAGCACTCTTCAAAGAATTCACTGTGACTTTTGTAGCTCTGTGTCTTCCGCAGGCTTGAGAAGGATATCAGGTTCAACTATTTCTGGGTCCGTTGCGCTCGGCTTCTCTTGGTACGTCTGATATAGGAGGTCACTACGAGCTTATAGGCCAGGTGGTGCGAAAGTCATAATGTGTAAAAATGGCACCTGTGGTCCCTAAAGTTTGGCAAACACTTGCAATTTGATCTATGTTCTTTAAAAGCCTAGAATTTCAATCCTACAACTCATGTTTGATTGACTTCGGGTTAGTAGCTTTCAGTTGCCTGGAATACGGTCCACAGTTAAGATATCTTAAGAGAATTGATTTGATCTAGTCGCATGAGTCAGATTGATACTAAATGTTCTGGTGTGCGTGTGCTGTCTTAGGTGACGCTCTTTCTAGTGCACTGTGCCGGCTGCCTTTACTACTTGCTGGCTGATAAATACCCGCACCAAGGCAAGACATGGCTAGGCACCGTGAATCCGAATTTCCGGGAGACTAGCCTTTGGATCCGCTACATCTCGGCCCTCTACTGGTCTGTCACCACCATGACCACCGTTGGCTACGGTGACCTCCACGCTGTCAACACCGTCGAGATGATCTTCATCATCTTCTACATGCTCTTCAACCTTGGCCTGACTGCTTACTTGATTGGTAACATGACCAACCTTGTTGTCGAAGGAACCCGTCGCACCATGGAATTTGTAAGCACGAACATGTCAATCAGTATATGCTTGACACCATATGTATACAGTTGTCTAAACTCGTCCTGTTAGGTTAAAATGATGGCAGATTTAAGCAAGTTAAAGAATTGATTTTGGCATGTCAAGTAAATTGATGCTTGCATGATTCGGTTTTGGCTTGTGATGCAGCGAAACAGCATCGAGGCAGCAAACAATTTTGTGTGCCGGAATCGGTTGCCACCAAGGCTGAGGGAGCAAATATTGGCTTACATGTGCTTGAGGTTCAAGGCAGAGGGCTTGAACCAGCATCAATTGTTAGAGCAGTTGCCAAAATCAATCTGCAAAAGCATTTGCAAGCATCTGTTTTTGCCGACCGTGCAGACAGTCTATCTGTTCAAGGGTGTTTCTCGCGAAACGCTCTTGCTTCTGGTACATCGCATGTTTACATAAGAGCTTAAAAATCACAAAGTTCTGTCTCATAAGGCGAGTGAAGCCTATGGTCTATCTAAAAATCGAATGCTAGATACACGAATTTTTAGTTCTAGCGATTCATGAACTTTTGTTACTCAGGATGCAAAATTGGTGAAATCTTTCTGTACGTTTCTTTTGCTGCATGCCAATTGCCCTGAAAATCTAATGTCATCGGGGTAGGTTGCCAAGATGACGGCTGAATATCTGCCGCCTAGAGAGGACGTTGTTATGCAGAACGAAGCGCCCGAAGATGTTTACGTCATTGTGTCTGGTGAGGTTGAAATAATCAACTGTGAAACCGACAAAGAACAGGTAGTCGGGGCTTTGCAGTCAGGGGACATATTTGGAGAAGTTGGTGCTCTCTGTTTCCGGTCTCAGGACTATACTTACCGGACCAAGTCCCTCTCCCAACTGCTGAGGCTGAAAAGGAATGATCTCATAGAGGCGATGCACAGCCAACACGAAGACAACATAACCGTGATCAAGAATTTTCTACAGGTTTGCCGCTAGCCTAGAGTCCGCGATTCATTTGTTAAAAATACCTGAGGCTTATGTTATGACACTTTGCAATGCAGCATCACAAGAAGCTTAAGGATCTATGCATAGAAGACTTCCTCACTGAGGGAGGACACGAGCATGACAACCTCAACTTGTTGACCCTTGCGAGTACTGGTAACGCTGCTATCCTCGAGAAGCTTCTCAAGGCGAGGTTGGACCCTGATGTCGGGAATTCAGAAGGGAAGACTTTGTTGGTACGTCTTCCTTAATCTTCAACGATTGTCTGCAGAACATCCGCTTCGATTTGGATTGAATAATGATTGCCTCGCAGTTTATGTCCAAACAAGAATGCCGCTTACACAAACAATATCGGTTTCTATTTGTCTGTAAATGGAAGTAATCCTTATTCTCTATGAAAAACATTGCATATGGTGACTTGAAATTTTGAATGTACATAAAAAGGTTTTGTTTGGAATGCTAAAAAATGATGATTTACAAGTTCACCGCTCATTTTATTCCTTAGAAATGTGAATGTACTGACAGTTGCTTCTTGCTCATATGACTCTGCATCAGCACATCGCAGCATCACAGGGCCATGAGGACTGTGTCTGGCTACTGCTAAAAAATGGATGCAACATACATTTACGAGGTAACACATTATCGCCTCACAACCTCGGCAACTATCATAGATACATCTGCTCCTTATATCCTTAATGTCCTGAAAATTTTATCGCATACGCAACTCATGAAAAGATGGCATGATATCCTGCATGACAGACCGGAATGGCAACAATGCATTGTGGCACGCGATATTCTCTAAGCAACACTCAATCTTCAGAGTCCTGTACAGCTGTGCCGCCTCTTCAGACCCTTGCACAGCCGGCGACCTCCTATGCACTGCGGCAAAAAGGAATGACCTCGAGGTTATGAAGGAGCTCTTGAACCATGGATTGAACATCGACTCCAAGAATCACCAAGGCTTCACGGCTCTCCAGATTGCCATGGCTGAGAACCATAAGGACATGGTGAATCTACTCGTGATGAATGGCGCAAATGTTGCCGACTCGACATTGCCCGGTTTTCCTCCAGAAGCAATGAAGGAAATGCTGAGAATGAGAGAGACGGGGCACCGTATTGCTGTGCCCGACGGTGCCACATTGCAGGAAATGCCAATGGGAATGCACGAAGTAGAGCGAGCACCGACTCGGGAGAAATTGGACGTGGCAATCTGTGCAAGGGTGAGCATTTACAGAGGCCATCCAGTGGCAAGAAGAGAGAATCGTTGCACCGAGGCAGGGAGGCTCATAAGGTTGCCGGGTTCCATTGAAAATCTCAAAAGCCTTGCAGGTGATTTTCATTGAATGCCTATCGTCTACTCAGTTTGTGCAAGAAAATGTCTAGTCTACTGGTGAATTGTAAATCAGGAATGATGAGAAAAAGTCTGTCTCCATTACTCTGCTAAGAGTATCATCAAGAACTCTTTCGTTTTGCAGGTAAGAAGTTTGGTTTCGATGCGACAAACACCATTATAGTGGATGAAGAAGGTGCAGAGGTAGACTGCATCGAAGTGATTCGAGACAACGACAAGCTTTTCGTGGTCGAAGATCCAACTCTTCTAAGTTATTAGGATGTTCAGCCATCATCAAGTATTTCCCATCAATCCTCTCCCGGAAGTGGTTTTCCTTCTGCTTCAAATCATGATGTGGTGAGGGTTCTGATTCTTGAACTTTCAAGAATGTTATGTAGAAACTCCAACGGATAAGTACAATAGAAGTCCTGAAACTTATCTCGAAAATGCAATTGATTCTTAAAATTTTCGAAAGTGCAATCAAGTCATAAAACTTATTACCAAAATACAATGATCTAAGACTTTTCAAAAGTAGTCAAGTCTTAAAACTTTCAACTTATGACATCGATAGAATGACTCGATTGGATCAATTTGATATGTTTTAAAATCTGATTGTATTTTTTAAATTTTATAATCTAATTGCACTTTCGTAATAAGTTTTAGAACTTTCAATGCGCATATCCCTAAATTTGAAGCGAGAGATGACGTGGAATATATATTGAATCTCACACATCAGCCGGGGAAAAAATCTCTATTTCCTTTATAATATCACGGCCTTTTTCATAACTATGAATATGTCTGCACATTTGATTTCATGCATTCAAGATTAAGTACAATAAATTGAAATAAATTACGCGGATATAAATGCAATGAAAAAT
Organism: Melaleuca alternifolia; assembly: GCA_019926035.1. NCBI lineage: Eukaryota > Viridiplantae > Streptophyta > Magnoliopsida > Myrtales > Myrtaceae > Melaleuca > Melaleuca alternifolia. The sequence goes on along the minus strand of JAGKPW010002418.1, from coordinate 1,531,095 downwards.
TAGAATGAGTTGGCAAAAGGCCGACTTTCCTCAAATAGGGCTACAAAATTTTCACCATGACTCGTCTATAAAAGCTTTGTTGTAGTAAACTCTATAGCTAAAGGTTTGTTTGTTATGCTGAAAATATCTTATCGCTCGAAAAGATTTACGAGCTCTCCAATATATGCTCCACGATTGAACTACTATTGACACTTCTCGATGGGGATGGCTCCCCACAATTGCCGGGGAAATCTTTTTCGTTTGTAAAGTTTCCGCTAGAAAATCAAGTACATTATATTTGTCGCCCATGCAATGGTACCATAAAAGTGTTTGTTTATATAAGTAATGCTATTTGAAAAAAGACATTTGCACGATACTCACTTGAATATTATGATTTTTTTTATCACTTGAGTGTTATAATTATCATACATTTTTTTTCCCGATCGACTGAACGTTATAAAACTTTTCAATCGATCACTTAAATATCATAATTTTTTTATAAAAAAGTTTAGAAAATGCATGTCTTTTTGAAGGTTATGGCACTCATTGATCAAAGAAAGTTACAGGATTCGGGTGGACATTGACATTTATGATATAATTATCTCATTTAATTTACATATAAAGCCTCGGATAAATCGAAGTTGTCAATTTCATATCATGTCGAAATTTAAAATGAAGTGACCTAAAACCTTGCCATTTCCTCAAAATAAATATGTACTTGATGTACGGAGAAACAATATATAGACGCTATATATATGAGGGGTGAGGCATATGGAGTTCAAAGAAACATATAAAATGAAAAAGTACATTATTCAATTAATAATGTTTGAGTTTAAATGGAGATGTTCCTCCCTCTAAATTATATTATTCTGACAAAAAGGGGATTTGTTTTTATGGCACTGGGTAGAACTTTCTTTGATTGATTCTTCTTTTGGATAGTAAATAAGATAAGGTATTCTCATTCACCTGAATGCTTGGACTTAAAAGAAATTGCTATCTTTTGTATGGATCTCAATTCGATTGTAAAGTTAAATGTAGTCCTAAATCTTTGAGAATAATTCTATATTTCTCATTTTGATGATGACGCACTTGAAATTGTCGATACCACGGTCTACATATTTTTAGCCCTGTTATGAGGCATGCGAATGGTTCGATGTGGCCAATTTCACTAGAAACGATGCCGTCTTGCTCAATTTTTCTGATTCTTTTCTTTTCTTCCGATCACCGATCATCTTCTCCTTTTCTACGGACCATCTTCAAACTACGAGAACGCCAGTCTTTAGCATATGAGAACGACGATCAGGTCGTAGCCTCCAGACTTGATTCGAACTCAAAAAGCATTAGACGTTGCCGGCTCGGGCCTGCAACATGGCTGGACGAAACAATGTCTGGTCGTGCTCGCATGGATCGAGCGCGCCTGCACGAGCTTCCAAGCCGGGTCGCTCCGCTCGAGCACCTCCCTCTAAGCTCGTCCATCAAACCCTTGGCGAGGAGTTGAACTAGATCGAGACCTCAAGCTCCCTGCGATTGACGTATTTGACTCCGGTGATATATTTCTTACTTGACATTAGCAAGATAGTAATTCATCTCGCGTGACTTTTTTTAGGAGTGTATTTAAGACCAATATGATAAGATCAACGAAAAACTCGACAAAACTACGTTGTACACTAGCCTAAAACATCAGGAGTAGTATTAATGAAGGGTAAATGGTGGTCGCATTCATTCACTCTCTCAATCTAAGGCCTGCAGAGAATGAAGGCGAGATGGCCAACACCAGAGTTGATGGCGAGGATGACGAGGTTGGATCCAGTCTGCGTTAAATCTTCAGCAATGTATAATGCTGCGATCTTCATTTCCTTTTGAACCGATCGATCAATGGTTTCAAAGTGTTAATAGGTCAGCAAAGTTGAAATGGAAGCGATGCATCTTGGTATTCGAGGATGATGATCTCTGTCATCCATTTACCTAAAAATGATCTTTCGTGTCGCTTGAAATAATTAATCAATAGAGACACATTTTCATTATCGATGACAGTTTATATCTATTTTCGAGTATAATAAAAATATTTTACATTCATTAATTTTTTTTTTGTAAGCAATGCATGCATTTATTTCTAGAAATTGTTTTTCTTAAATAATTCATTTATCAAAGAATAAATAAGTTACTTCACCAAAAAAAAAAGAATAAATAAGTCGACTTAAACATTCTGAAATGACATCATTCTTCCAACAAGCCACATCAGAATTCAAATGGTAATGCTACATGAGATTTTCAAGTAAAAAAAGAAAAGGAAAATCACTCATTTTACTTGAGCGTATATTATTTTTGTTTTAACAATTGCTATACCTAAATGATCGTTTGAAAAAGCACAGTATCAAAATCAGCGTCGTGCAGAATTTCTAAAATCATTGTTTCGTGTTTAAAGTGCAATTTGAATAAAGAATAAGAATGAACTATATCTGTACATATGTTATGTCCACATCATGTCTTGCATTTTATGTGGAGGGCAAGGAACGTGAGTGAGTTGATTGATGGTGCCCCAGGACAAGGGGCGCACTGCACAAGTCCATTACCTTCGTAGAATTCACCGATGGGAATGAATAACATCCGGGATTGGATGCTATGAAATGACTGCAACCCCATGCCTCATGAGAATATGCAGAATGGGGAATGGGGTTTGCCCTGTTCTCCCCGCTCAAAAATCTCAGACTCTCACCGCTTTGACAGATTGATCTGATTTGAGTGTGACTCAGTGGGGTTCTCCCATGGTAGGCATACCTTTTTCCATCTTTTGCTATCAAAATAGATTCTGTTGGGGAAAAAGAAAAACTGTACGTATAATAAAAGACTGCATTTTGCATTGGAGTATGAGGGGTTCTTTATTTGGACTTACGAGTCAAGGGGGGTGTCCATGGTTCAAAACAATTCGATTCGTCTCCGAAATTGGGAACCAGACCGATAGGACCGATTCTCGACCTCTAGGACTGCTAGACAGGACCTCTGAGTCCTAGGAAATCTAATAAGACCGGCTGGGAATCAGAAAAATTAAAAAAATTGAGTTTATTTACTTTTGTAAAAAAAAAATTGGTAAAATTATGTAAAGATTAAAACTTTAGAAATTTAAATTGAGTAATTTTTAATTTTTTAATATCTTGCTTTTTACGAAAATATAAAAAAGATTATCGGTCCGGTTCGGACGGTTCGGACATTGGTTTCACTTTGGGAACCAGGGACCAGACCGACACTTTCAGTCTAGTCTGATTTTCAATCGATCCGGGCGGTTCTCGGTTCAGGTGGTCTAAGTTGCTCACCCCTAGACTTAACCAAAGCCAAAATATAAAAATTTGACGCAAATGATCATTGAATTTTACTTTTGTGTCTAATGCGATTTCTGAACTTTTAGAATTCTATGCGGTCTTTGAACTTTTGAAACAGACATATTCAAATTAATCCTTAAGTTATATAAAAATATACAATGTTACTCTTAAACTTAAATTAATAGAATAATAATATTAAATATATTTGTATAGTCCGATGACTAATTCAAATATTTACTAAGTTTTTAAAGATTACCTCGCACATTTCGTTCAATTTCAAGGGCTATGTCAAATAAATTGAAAGTTTTGAAATATTGGATCAAAGTCCAAAAATAATATATGTCATTATTTAAAAAAAAACATCTCGTAGAAAAATAAAATATAATGTTATGTAAAAAAGTAGGAAAAAAATTCATTTATGAACTGGCTTATTAATATTTTTATGTGTCGCAAAAGTTACATCTCCTTCAAATTGAAAAAATAATAATAATAATAATAATCAAGGCACCTATTCCACAAGACTTAAATTAAATAAAAAAATAAAAATCAATCCAGAGAAGTGATCATCTATGTAAATTAAATGAAACTTACTTCCCACGGCAGGCCTACTTCATGTTGCCCCTTCTTTATCCCCTGCCTTGCATCAGGGGATACGGTATTGGGGGTCGTCTGATGTCAGATCAGGCAGCCCCCATTAATATGGGGTTTTGTTTTTTATTTTTTTGAATCGAACCACCCTAGTCCATACCAAGGCACCCCTGTCTTGCAAAGTACGCAGGGCAGGGGATCCAAACTTTTTTTAAAAAGGCACGTACTTTCCATCTTTCCCTAGGAATTAAGGCCGGATGGACGTCAAAAAGCGATATGATCAAATCAGATTAGAACCTTGCTTTCGCGGTCTGACAAGTTCTGATCCCTCTTAAATTGGCATGCCTCGGGCCCCTATGTTGATGGGTTTCGATTTGAACTCTTTCTTATCGATCTCCGGAGTGAGCCGGTGGGTGCCTCAACAGCTAAAGGACCAATGGTTTGGTGAGGTGGGCGCAGCATGTGTGAATCTATGTCTAGTGAGTGTCTCAAGAAAACGAATGTCGGATGCAGCTCTCGATTCAGGCTGCAGATAGCGCACTCCTGCTGAGCTTAGCCAGGTAGAGGCGATTGTAGAGGAGTCGAGGCAAATGTCATGTTCCTGCCGAACATGGCTAAGCCAAGGTAGTTCAAGTTACGACAATGTTGGTGCGGAAGTATACTGGATTAATAGATACATAAGATTCTAGGGGAAAGAAGACCGACATAAGAGTATATGTTGTAATAGGGATTAATTAGCATATAATAATCAAGTCATAACTCATTGGCTTAAATTTTAATGATAACGTGAATCCAATTGTATATGACGACAATTCGGATCTTGAGCTTGTATCGGACTTCGCCGCGGCTCTCGACGACATATTACTTATGAAATAAAGATAAAAATAAAAATGCCGGATGGACGCAGGGGGGCATCTTCCCGAGTACGGCTCGTATCTGCTGTGAGTACCCTTTCTTTGTAAGATTCAATTGCCTTTCCTCCAAAGCAAGCAGTTTCCGTCGCAAAAATCTCCAAGTTGCAATGATGCTGCATTCCAACAGTCTCCCTTTGCCTCATGAACAACGGGCCCCTTTCGATAGACCCCTTTCTTTCTTTCTTTTTCCTGCTTTTTTGACAAAACTTGTCCTCCTGAGGGACTTACATTTCAACAAATTGAGTAACTTTTCAGCAGTCCAAACCCTAAAAAATTCTCTCATCGAACACTCTCGTTCATCAAGAAAAGGTCTTGCGACAGCCGGCGATGTCTACAAATTCGTATTTCGACCAAGTGCTTTTACTTGTGAATCAAGATACAAATGGTCCAATGAAAGTGGGGTTTTTCAAGATCGTTCGAGTATTTCATTTCAACGGAACGAATTTTCATGAATCGGAAGGGCGAGACAACCTAGTTGGCGAGTTTGAAGATTTCCTGCGACCTTGATCCACATTTTCCAAATTTCGTTTTTGTTTAGAGATTTCCTTTTATTTGCCTTGGAGGTAATGACTAATGTGAAACTAATTAGTTGGATTGTTCACAGAAATTTTAAAACCACTAAACCCAGCCGAACCAAGCTGATGAAATTCGCTTATTGATCTGGTTTTAGTGTTGGGATATTTTTTTCTTATTGTTTCATTCATTTGGTGTTGGTTTATAACTTCAAAAAATTGAAAATATCCAGCCATTTAAGTGTAATTACTTTCTTTTTAATTAACAAAAATTGCAGCTTAATATTATGGAAAAATTACCCAAAATCTCTAAACCTTTTAAAAATATATCAATTTAGCCATTATGATCAATTTTGGCTGAAAATTGCACATGTGGATGCTGACTATCTAATGCAGCACAAATGTTGACATGGACAATCTTTTTTTTTCTTTTCTTTTATATTATGGACAGTCTTGTCCAAACCTATATGATGCTTTCGTGGCCAACAAGGGTTCTTGCCTAAATCTAGCAAGGGCCTTTACGGTCAACAAGGGCCTAGCCAGTAGCCACAATTGAAGAAAGAAAAAGAAAAGAAAAGCAAAAAAAATTAAAAAATGACGAAATTGGTCGAAATGTCTCAACTAGAAAATTCTAAAATATTTATAACTGAATTGGTCAAATTGAAAAGTCTAAAACTAAAGTTGATTCAAGCGTAATAGATTTATAAGTTTTTTTTATAATATCTCTTAATTTAACAAAGTAACTTCTTCTTAATTTGACCCGGAGCTAGCTATAATTCTTATTGTTCTTATGCTTAGTTGAATATTAGGGTGGATATATTCAGTTGATCATTGAACATTGGTGGTTTTAAGTATATGTTGAGCTTCTTAATTCTACGTCGGTTTCATGGTAACGGTTTGAAACCAAACCAAAGTTTCTAGTTTAGTTCGAGTTAAAACCTTGTTGGATTTGTTGGATTTGACTCAAAACTTTTCCAAATCGATGGGCGGAAAGCACTTTTAAACCGAATCAAAGCATAAAAAAACCCATACATCTCATGGTATAGAATCAAATACATACTTTAGTTTTTTTTTTCCTTTTTCCGATCGCACAGATGCGCTTTAATTAACAGACATTAATCAAATAATGGTCGATTTGGCTATGTAAGTACAGAACCTAGATGAACCCTTGATCTCTTATGTCGTGATTTTTTTTATCTTAGTCTTAAGAATAACAAAGGGCACCTAATCTTTTGTCATGAATCCATGTAAATGTTTTTTTTTACTTTTTAATTTTTGGTTCTGGCTAAGTACGAGAAAGGAGAGATGCGAATCAAATCCAAGATCTCTCCTTGAACGCTGATTAGGCTTGATCATCATGGGGTCAAACCCCTTTTTCCCCTAGTCACATAATTAATCAGGATAATCGATAGTACCAATTCCAATTTCCGGATGGTGGGCTCAAAAATTTTACTTTTACGTGCTAGACGTATCCGATGTCTAGGTACATTCAATTGTCGTGGAAGCACTCGTATGCTCTTCAGTCTTTTATTTTTTATTTTTTAAATTCAGCTTTAACTAATTAAAAAATGCCTCGATTGAAATGTTGGGTACAAAAAGAAGATGATTCTACATTGTAGAAATCAATCAATCTTCGATGCACAGAGTCCCACCATTCGTACATCGGAATTTGATGATTTCTCTCTGCCTCTCTCATCATGAAGGGATACTAGAGTGTTCATTTTGCCTTTCTCCAACTTCTAAGCATATGCGCTTTGCAAATTACAAGATTGTTGGCATAAACAGTATATAATCTCCAATCATCCTTTGTGGCACGGTGCCACATTAGCAATTTTTGATGAAATTTAAGCAAAATGATTACTGTGGGATTGTACGCAAAGGCGTAGGACTAAATAGATAAATTAAAAAATTTAACTCTGAATTGACATTCATACAAATATGTTTGAGACTTATTGGATAGTTTTTCTTATTTTAACACAAATAATTAGCAACAATTTCTTACGATGAGACATGTAGTTTTTGGAATGTAAAATAAAAAGAACTGTAGCTCAAGTTACAACAGTGGCTAAGGATTGCAGTCACCCTTGTCCTGCTCATGCAGATGTTATGAATGAAAACAAAGAGAATAATTTCACGAGAAACCCTCAAACTTAGCTGCGGATTTCGAATAAATATTATTACTTTGGTGTAGATTATGCTTTTTCCAAAGCAGGTCGGATGAGATGAAATCAACCGATAAATGACGACTTGAAAACATTATGTACAGTCCACAAATTCGAAAGAATATATAGTACATTCGAAGTGGTTGCCAACCGACCAATTATTTTCTGCAAGATTGTCGCCAATTCCTTCATAGATGATTTTTCAATTGAGATGTAATCAACCACAGAAGAAGCTTCATTGTGATTGATAAACACTCGTAAGAATCTTATCATTGAAGGAGAAAAAGAGAATAATTTATTCATTTGGTGATGAACTTTAAATTTATATCTTTAGTAAGAATCTCCCCCGAGGTATAAGGGCCAAGTTCTTTGATACCATCCGGGCACAGGCGGCCTGTGACGGATTCTTCAGTAAATAAAAAGTTCAAATTTATATCCAAATTAATGAATTTTGCAAGTTAAGATTCATTGTCGTTTTTCACAGACAAATGAAGGGTACTAAATTTTATTTTATTTTTCAAAAGAAAAAATGATCTTTTTGTTAAATGTAGCTGTTTGTGTTGGAAATGACATGCTTAGATCAATTACTTTAGGGAGCATGATGCCATGAAATTGAATTTTGCTCACTGATCACATCATTTACTAGATGGAATTGGGTACACTTGTCAATGCATCAAGACACATGTCTCTCTCTCTCTTCCTTCGAAATGTCCGCGAGAGCCTCAAACCCTAGAAGCATAAAGTGGAATGATTTTCCTCTTGTACCACCAATTCGAGCAATCACTAAAGAAATGGTCACAAGAGATTCCCAAATTATCATTCCCTCCACTTCTTGGGAAACACCCATTATTGCACCCAACAATTTAACCCCCTTTCAGCATAGAAACATGTGAATAAGTTCTCTGTTCTTTCAAAACTAATCCGCTTTATGAACTCTCTCTCTCTCTCTCTCTCTCTCTCTCTCTCTCTCTCTCTCTCCAATTACAATTGATACACTAAATATATACTAACTAATAAATTAAATTATATAGAATGATTTGAACATATACCTATTATCGTGAGCACCGACATAGCTTGAATGATTGAACATTCGTTCTCGTCGCACTACATAACTTAATATTGTAAAATTAACTTACCGGTTATGTGAACATAATTTGAAAGATCCGCGATACGGGTTAAATTTAAACAACTAGACAACGTAGCGATCTTGATTAACCTTTGTTTACTCATAATTTTATTAATTCGAAGATACATATGGATTCAAAATACATCCGTACATATGATTTTCCTTATAAATACGCCTGTCCATCTCCATCACCTTTTTTATTATCTTTTCACCATAGCTCTATCTCTCCCTCTGTGTGTGTAACCTCAAGAATGAATCCGCACTCACTATCATCATCATCATCATGCAAGAACACCACCACTTCATCGGTGAGTGGCTTCTACAACTTCCTCACACAAGCACTCGATGACTTGGATTCTTCCTTCCCATCGTCGTCGTCGTCGTCCTCCTCCTCCTCCTCCTCGATCTACGGCAACAACTTCATGTCGATTCATCATCTGCAGCAAGTCCTCCACTCGCTCCGGTCGGTCCACTCTCGGTTGACCTCTCTCGTCCACGAGCTTCGCCTTCCCGTCGGCGATAAGTGGCTCGACGAGTACATGGACGAGAGCGCCAGGATCTGGGAAGCCTGTAACGTCATCAAGTACGGCGTCTCTCGGATGGAGAGGTATTGTGCCACCGCTTCAAATGTCGTTTCCTCGATCCTCGGTTTACATGATCATCACTTGGATCATCGCCAGGTAATTTCTCCATATCTATAAGCATATTGAAGGAAATCGACGCTCTCTCTCTTTTTCACTAGTCGAAAAGATGTTCTTTGAAACTTGGGATGTTTCCTGATCTTGATATGATCGCACCACTCAAAAGACAACCATATTAATTTCGTTCTTTTTGCGTCGTTTGAATATTAAAAAGGTCCTGCGGACAATAGATGAATGCAGAAGAGAAGCACTGGTGTTGGAGGAAGAGAACAAGCACTTGATGGAAGCTAGAGTTCAACCGCTCTCGCTGTGCTTCAATGAGAACATCTCACTGGAGTCCAACTTCAATGGCTTCAGTGGCTTTAGGGGTGCTCTCTACGCGATGAGGAATGTGAGCTCATTGCTCTTGATGGTCCTCCTCTCAGGCCTTGTCTACACTTGGCCGGACTCGATCTTTCACCAAGGCGGGTACCAGGGACACCCCGTGTTCGGCTCGAATTTCATGATCTCGTCGTCGAGGATCCAACAAAGGATGGCTGGTGAGATCGACCGGATGAGCCGGCGGTCGCCTCCACCGCCGATTCTCCTGTACGAGTTCAGGAGAGCAAGGCATGGCATGGAGGAGCTCAGGGGAGTGTTGGAGAGGGGAGAGGAGAGTGAACATCATCAACTGGGGCAGGAGCATGTGCAAGACAAGGTTGAGAATTTGAAGGGCTTGATTGGGTGTCTGAGAAGTGGGGTTGACAGTGTGATGGTACAACTTGATGATTTGTTTGATGAAATAGTTGAGGCAAGAAAGAATCTCTTGGACTTGTGTAGCCGTAGATAGAGAGAGAGAGAGAGAGAGAGAGAGAGAGAGAGAGAGAGAGAGAGAGAGAGTGCGTGTGTTTGCTTTCAAATTTCAAACATGTGAGGTAATCAATTGATTGATACGGAGGAAAAGGTGCAAGAGGGTAAGATCATTAGATTCCCCCACCCACAAAAAAAGGATGGAAGAGGGTAGGATGAAAGTTGGCAAATTGGTATGGTTCCATCGTCTCCCTTTTCTGAATGTTTTTTTTTTTACCGTTATTATTTATGGAAATGTAAAGACAGCTCTAGTAGTCTCACGTTTGCCTTGTCAATAATGCAGGTAAATCAAATTTGGTTGTTTTGGATTCCTCTTGTTGCATGGAATTGTCATTAAGCTGATCAATTGCAGTTTATGATTGCCTAGTGTGTGGGAACCCTTAGAAAAGATATTTGATAATGATAACTTAAGTCGTAAGATCAACGACGTCCGAGTAAAAAGCATAAATCTTCACCATCACATGTACAAGTACTCGCGGCAATTGTCATGAATGTATTATTAGAGAATACTTTGTTGTTATTTTAAAAATGACAAAACTTGGTTTAGTCTGAAGAAGTTTGACTCAGTTAAAGTTTGACGGGGTTAGACTCAATTAAGGTCTAAATGAGTCAGACTCAGCTAAAGTTTGACAAGGTCAGACTCGGGTAAAGTATGAAGATATCAGACTCAAGCAATGAAGTATAACTAATCCCAAACATATCCGAAGAAGATAATCTGAGTGAAATGGTATTCTCATGGATTTGATTCATATGGATCTTTAACAGCTTGCCGGTTGGATAAATGGGTTGGTTATTCTTATTAAGATTATTATGGATATAACTGATCATTTGAAAGGCGAGTAAATCTGGCAAGCACTCACTTATGGAAACCAAAATCCTGATTGTATGGGCAACCAGGATTAATGGACTCTCATCACGATCTTCAGATTGCTTGAGATCTCTCTGATTGATTCTGTCCAACGGGTAAATTGAAAGAACTCCATTAGAAAGTGCCAACGGTCGAGTATGCATGAAGAAGTATATAAAGGAGATACCACTAGTTTTCATTGTAACATGCACGAGAGATAAATTTTTAAAGTCTAAAACTGATCATTTCACTCGTTATAAACTGAGAGCTTATATTGTAGACAAAAGAAAAAGATACATACTAGTTTCATGAGAGCAGAAGACTCCTCATAAAGAAGCTTCGATCTTAAGATTGTAACTCTTTTGATTCATAGTGAAATCTAGCCAATAGGTTGTCAGCGCAAGAGAGTGGACGTAGGCTTAAGCAAAGTCGAACCACTATAAACTTTGTGTTTTGTTGTCTTCTCTTAACTCTCCTTTCATACTTATTGTTTTCGATTGCGTTGACACTTTAAGCATACGCTAAAAATTTTGATTTACTTATTTCCGCAAAAAGTTTTCTTGAACACCTATTCACCCCATCTATGTGTTCACACTAGTCATTTCAATTGGTATCAGAGCACGGTTGATTATTTTTATTGAAGTGTTTCTACTTCTGAGCAAAAAGATCAATGGCTAGTGTCTTGGCTCCAGGTTTGGTTGAAGAATAGAGCAACACCAGACCTCTTTATTTCGACGGGAAGGAGTACAATGTCTGGAAGAATAAAATAAAGGCATTCCTAAGATTGAAAGATCCTCTAGAATGGGAAGTAGTAGAGAAAGGAATAAATCTTGAAGCCACATGAAGAGAAAGAGATGTTGTTGAAGCTAGGGAGATGTCACAAGCTAAATTAACTAAGAGACAAGCTCTTGACGCTAAGGTTATCTATTCTTTATGTTGTGCATTATCTCCTACTGAATACAATTGTATCTCTTCATGTGAAACAACAAAGGGGATTTAGGATAGACTAAATTTCACATATGAAGAAAACAGACCGAGTTAAGGAGACAAAAATTAGTATCCTAATTGGGCAATATGAAGCATTCAAGATGAAGCCTGGAAAGATTATTTCTAATATGTTCAGTCAATTTACTGAAATAGTAAACAGTCTAGCATACTAGGGCTAATCTATTTCTGGATCTGTGAAGGTCAACAAACTACTACATGGTTTGTCCAAGAAATGGAATCACATAAAGACGTCAATCAAAGAAACACATAGAATTATGTCTCTCTATGTAAATGAACTTGTGAGCACACTTCAATCCTATGAAGTAGAGAAATTTGAAGAAGAGGAAGACCCAAAAGGTAAGAAATTAATTGCATTAAAATCTGATGATGATTATGATGATGCAGGGTTAGATGATGAAGAATTAGCACTCTTGATTAAGAGGTTCAAGAAATTGAGCAAAAAAGGAATAAAGTTCAACTAGAAGAAGTCAAGCTCGCAAAGCTTCCAAAAAAGACCAACTGAGGAAAACGAAACTAACAAGGAGGTAATATGTATAGAATGCAAGAAGAATGGACATATTAAACCAAATTGACCTTTACTGAAGAACAAGAAAATGAGAAATGAAAAGTACAAGAAGGCACTCAAAGCTGAAACATTGAGCGATAAAGAGGGTGAAGACAGTGATGAAGTATGCTAATATAAGCTTGATGGCACATTCTGACTCAGACTCAGACCAAGATGACCAGGTTAGTAATATAAAAATTCTTATTAAAGTTTCCAAGTTCATAGAAGAATTATGTTCTAATTTAAAGTCATTTCTTAAAAGAGTTTCTGAGCTAAAGAAGGAGAATTTAAGACTCAAACAATAGGAAGTTACTTGGAGAATAAAGATTGAAAGCCTAAACAAAAATTGTTTTGATTCAAAAGAAAAGTCAAACTCTCTTGAGAAAGAAATTGTTTGTTTAAAAGTAGATATTTTAAGTATTTCAAATAAATTTTCGATTGGTTATGAAAAGTTGGAGAAAATCCTATCCATTCAAAAACCATATTTTAACAAAGCAGGATTGAGTATGACTCCTGAAATTGTTTCTTTAACCGATTTTCCTAAAGTAAAGGAAAGACTCAAGCAAAGATCTTCCAAAACTGTTTATAAAAATCATTTTCAAAAAGTTTTTGTAAAACCTGTTGGAAGAGGTTTTCTTAAATGCTCCAAATGTAGTAGCTCAGAATATCTCGATGGAGGATGTCCCAAGGTATGGAGACTAGTAGAGAGAAATTGTACAAAGTCTACTTTTAACACTAACTCTACTAGACCCAAGAAGATTTCGGTACCACAGAAAACATGAGTGTTTCTTTTGTTAACAGGTTACTATCAAGAATAAAGCTAAGTGGTATCTAGATAGTGGCTAGCCGACGCACATGACTAGTGATTCAACCTGTTTCATAAAGCTGAACAAATCAAAAGGAGGAAAGGTTTCCTTTGGAGGTAACATTAAAGAAAAAATTATTGGATTTAGTACTGTAAAAATTGGTAGCCTGATCATCAAATCATTGGTAAAAGGTTTAAATTACAATATGTTCAGCATCAGCCAACTTTACGACAGTGGTTATAAAATTAATTTCCAAGAAGGTGTTTGCTTTGGATCAAGTAAATATCCCTCACAATCATCTACTGGACAATGGCACGAAAATATCTATCTTTTAGATCTTCTCGATGTGAATCCAGATAGTTCGCAATATCTTATCTCTATTCAAGATTGAGCAAATTTGTGGCATAAAGGCTTGGACATGTTAATATGAAACAAATCGCCAAGATTTCTACACACACAAAAAAAGGATCGTCCGTGGTCTTCCTAACTATGCATTTCAAAAGACGGATTCATGCACCCCTTGTGTGTTGGGAAAACAGGTCAGAAGTACTGTCAGACCCGTAAATCAAGTTTATATCGATCGAGTTTTACAACTTTTACACATGGATCTCTTCGGACCAATTAGAATTCAAAGTACTTGTAGTAAGAGATTTTGTTTAGTAATCGCGGATGATTACTCTCGCTTTACTTGGGTACATTTTTTAGCAAGTAAGTCTGAAGCTTTCTCATACTTTTCAAAGTTTGTTAAGAATGTTTAAAACGAGATCTCAAGTATACATACTGATCATGGAGGTGAATTTGAGAATGAATTGGATATGTCTTCTTTTCCTTAAATGTTAAAATTCAAACAGAAGCAAGTCCCACATCTACAACTCTTGAGATGGGCAGAATGGTTTTCCACATTACAGGAAAGAAAAATGTTCTTACAGATTTTCTTTCCAGACCAAAAGCTTCCATAGATATTAACATGTATGTGAAAAAAAACCTCCGGTCATACACATACCGAACCCAAAACATGCCGATGAATTGGCCCGGTCTTAACTACCCTCCTGAAATTCAAGCTGTCATCCAAGAAAATAGGTTATCATAAAACCTTCCAGATTTTTTTCAGTTCTGTGAATACAACATATTTGCCAATTACGAAGGATTGCTTCTGAAAGCTAGTGGACTCCATCATGAATATCCATTCATTCATCCTCTCACTTGGAATCCAAATGAAGAATTTCCAGAGGAATTAAAATAGTTATTATGGTATTTGTTCAATTCATATACCATAATCATCGAGTTTTCTACTGAACAAATACTTCACACCCTTATTCACACCCTTCGAGAGGATCACCCACGCCATAGGTTTAAACACTTGTTTACACTTCTCACCTGATTTTTTACCTCTTGGTGCGTGGCGTACACTTTTCCAAACTAAAAATCGAAATGTTCGCCCAGAGCCTGAAAGACATATTGTCATCTTTTTTCAAGCATCCATCACCTGTAGGTACAAGCTCATACAAACCTCAATCCCATCTGCAAAAGCATAGTATGTACAAAACATTTCCAAGATGTTTCTCATCAAACCCCTAGTCCTATAGGGCACTTCAGCGGATCCTCTGTTAAGCAAACCAAGCCATACCTCCTGAAGCATGGCCTTCGCATTCAGAAAATGTTTTATGGGTTTTTATCTCTTCAAGAGAATCAATCCAGGAAGCTATGGAAATTTATCGACTTGAACATCTAGAAGATTTTATATCCTCATCTTCCAATACTCAACAGGAGTATCTTTCCACATATTTTCAAGATTCTCAGGACCCATGGGTAGCATATGGACCATTTTCTGACCCTTTCTATGCCAGCTCCAGACGTGAACCTCATCTTGTTGAAGAAGAAATTGAAGCTCTCATTCAAGATTTTAAAAGACAGAAAGATGGCCCAATCTCTTTCTATGGTGAAACTTAGACGCAAATTAATGAAGCTGACCTTTTTTTCTCTCTCTCTCTCTCTCTCAGATTAGTACATATTTGCAAATTCTAGAAACGACAAATTCTCTTGAAGACCTTGAAGATCCACCGCAATATTCACTAGCATATCTCTCATATTGGGAACGTATCTTAAGTACAGCCACTGTTGACCATGACCCAGAAATCACAAGACGTGAAGAATCGGGAGACTCTGCCAATAATTCAGACGATAACACTGAAGAGTTAATCCATCGGCAGAATTCTCCAGACTAGTGTCTCTCGTCTCTGGTGGATGAAAATAGTACGTGTCATGAATATGTCGTGTCATAAGTGCAAAAAATATATGTAATAAATGTATTTGTGCATGTAAAGATGAAATGGTGTCTTCGTCCGGAGACTCAAAAAGTTGTGTATTAAGTGATATAGTACAAGTGCAATACGTGTCCATATTATGGCATTAGAAATGATGTCTTCGTCAGAAGCTTAGAAATTAGGCATTCTGTAGAGTCATATAGTGAGTCATTGACTCATTTTAAATGTAATATGTGGTGAAGTGAGGTATCTTGGCCTATAAAAGGGCATGTAACGTAGTTTAAAAAAACAAGAATTTCCGAAGAGATGTTCCTCTCGAACGAAATCCCAAAACTCTTATGTCTATCTAAATTCTCACATTTCTTCTTCCAAGCCTGGTAAAAGCCTCTAGGAACGGCAGCTTCTTTCAGTACTGAGCACAAGGTTATTCGATTCTGCATTATGCGCATTTCCTAAAGGCGGTCCCTTGAGACTAGAGTGTGGTAGCTCGCCGTGTGGGAAAGTATATCTGGGAATTTAGTAGAAATTCTGTGACGATTTTGGAATTCAACATGTCTTTTCTTTTTCATATATTCTAGATCAAAATGGAGTAGTGGAAAGCAAGAATAGGCCTCTACAATAGATTGCCAAAACTCTTTTAATCGGGAGTAATATATTTTCTCGATTTTGGGCTAATGCAGTGTCCACAGCTTGTTACATTATCAACTGAGTATTTCCTATCTTAGAGAAAACCCATTATGAAATTTACAAGGAAAAGAAACCAAATGTTTCTTACTTTCATGTTTTTCGTTGTAAATGCTTCATTCTCGAGAATCTGAATGATCATGCTGATAAGTTTGATGAAAAATTCGATGAAGGAATTTTCCTTAGTTACTTTTCATCTTGTAAAGCTTACAGAGTCTACAACAAGAAAACTCAAACTATGGAAGAGTCAATGAATGTCAAGTTTCATGAAAATGCATAAAAACAACTTGATCAGACTCAACTTGAAGAATATGAACTTATTCAAGACTTATCTAAGTCTGATGTGCTTGAAGAAGATCAACCTGTTGAAGATCAGAACAAGAAGTTCAAGTTTCAATCAATGCGAGGAATTAACAACCTTCCAATTGGAAGTATAAGTCGAGTCATCCAACAAAACTAACTATTGGTAACATTGATGATGGAATTCGCACGAGGTCAAAAGGACGAGAAGAATCTAGTACTATTGTACTTGTTTGACTTGCATGCATTAAGTGCATTTTTGGCACTTGTTAAGAAGATGTGTAAGTTTTATAGATCAAGTTAATCACATTTTGAAGACCTGGAAACCACACTAGACTCGTTAAAAAACGCCAAGTCCCTCGGGCAGTTTTATGTATTCTTTATGTTTTTTGAGTAAATCTCTTGAATTCTTCGGAAAACAATAACGATCATCAATTCCAAGATAACTATGCTCTTGAGCCCATAAGAGTTGAAATGGATCACCTTAAAATTTCTACAAAAGTAATATATTTATCCCGTCTTCCCTCGCTTTATAGATCCGCAACCAGAATCCACAGTACTTGAAGCTACTAGAAAAACTTTTGCTCTCTTCACACAGAAGAGAAAAATATTCAATGTGGAGAAATCTCAGCAAGTTCTTGGCTTTAAAGAGAAGCAACGTGACTATTCCCGGTAAAGAACCAAAGGAGAATATCTGATCTGCATGCATTTGCTTTAATGTAAAGCAAAATTATCCCGTCACAAGGACAGATTCCTCTCCCCTTTAACGAGAGGAAAGCGATAACGATTCTTCTTGTTTGCTCAGAAAAACACATCTTTCATATTCTTCTTTTGATTAAGATGGATGTTTTTCATTGCCTTTACTAATTATCTTTTCCATTTTTTGTCTTTTCAAGAACAGTTGGGTGGTTTGACCGTATAGTTTTGCTTATCAATGGCCAACATCTTCGCTGGCTGTCATTCACCAAACCTTGTACGTCAAGGAATCTCGTCATTACTCTCTCTGGTGTGTAGGAACATCATCAGATTGCTAAATCTGCTAAGGCAACAGGGTTGTTCAGTCTGCTACCTATGTCTTCTCTAGTTGTTCTGGCTAGGTTTTGCTAATTTTGAACACTCGGCCAACTTGGTCTTTATTGAAAGTGAATTGGTACTGTTAGCATGTAATTGGAGAGAGAGAGAGAGAGAGAGAAAGAGAGAGAGAGAGCGAGAGAGTTGTCAATTATATTTCTTGGTTGCTTCAAGCTCAATAGTCACGTGCCTGTTTTAGCATATGCAATGGCAGCCAAGATGCCATCCCAAATCCTATCCTTTTTCACATTAGCAAACTGCTAACATCTAACGAGATAAATAAACTATAATTCAACATACAAAGTAACTCTTGAAGTCCAATCAATTAACGAGCTCCCCGATGAAAGCAGATTCTTATGTGTACCCTAGTCCATCGAAGCCCACAATCATTAAGTTAGTTTATGATATGACGAGTCCGCAAGACAACGCAAATTAATAGGTAGAACGATGATTCCCATGACATCAATTCGCTGTGTTTTAACTATTTCGTGATCCAGCCATTTACGGATATGCTCAAACTCAGCAAGCATTCTATCAGTTACCTAGCATGTTCAAATTCAACATTACATAGAAGTTCACAACGCATCGTATGACAAAAACCAATCAAATATATACATAATATTGACTAAGAAGTTCAATATGCTCTGTGAGTCGATCAATATAAACAGAAGAATTGTCTAAACCTGTCTGAATTCCCATGCTGTACATTCTCCATCGACAGATAGTTCCATTTTTCATAGGAAGAAATCTGTCAAGTCAGAACGCAGAAAGGCCCATTATTCTCCACGACCACTGAACTCAACCTGATGTGTCGATCCACTGAAACAAAAGTTAACTAATGCGCACATTGAATAATTACACCTCTTTGTGGGTATGGTTCAGTATTTCACCGATATAAAGAGCAATTTCTTTTTCTCCAAATGAAAAATATGATTACCGTTAGGTTTCTCTGAGATTGGCACAAACTCAGATTAAAGTAGACTAGCCAAGATAAGGCACTAAAACTTGCTTCCACTGGCAAATCGTATTGCTATTGCTCTTATATTAGCACAGAAACTATTGATCTGAACAGCCCAAATGTCAAACTGCACTAGATATCTGGATTTTCCTCTTTCAACTCATCATCATAAGACCTTTTATCAATGTCAAAACACTCAGGACTTCGACCATGAAGGAAGCACTCTTCCTGCACTTTCAACATTTGACACATCAACATTAATATCTAAGTCAGAATCCTCAAAATCCAAATCATCTATATATTCTATGTCATCGCCTGGCTCTTTGATGTCTTGATTATTGTAATTTTGGGCCTCAATTATCATGGCTCTTTTCTTTGAGCGACCAGTGCTTCTTGTAAAGTCATCATCCTCTTCAAAATCGGGTTTCATGCCTCCATTTGCCGCTCTTCTCCTTTTCATGGAATCCATACTATCATTGCTACTGCCGCTTTTTCTACTATCTGTTCCCTGGTATTCCCTAATGGTAGTTTCTATGGTTTCTAGCAACCGATCTCCATACTTGCTTACCTTTGCCCTACACAGAAGCATAATAACAATTATCTTCTATTAGGGAAGCGTACGAGATAAAATCTCTTTATAACTTACTTGCCAATGCCATTGACTTCAAGCAGTTCTTCCTTTGTTCTGGGAATTTTTTTGCTGATATGCTGAAGTGTAGCATTGCTGCCCAAGAAGAAAGAAGTGAAGGCTAGATGAATATCCACACAATAGCACCACAAAACAGACAACTTCAGCTTAAACTCATGAAGGAGGTGAGCTCACCCAAATATGTGATATGCCATGACCCCATCCCCGGCTTCCTTAACAAGAGCAGTCCGCAGCATACGCAGTGAAGTGTATAATTTGGCTGAAAGGATCTGAAATACAGGGAGTTCCACAAGCGGTCGAGAACGATAAGCAACTTCATTCTTGTTCTTAGAAGAATGGACAACCCAATGTGCTTATGCATATATTCCATACCAGATCTCCTTGAGCTTCAGGTTGAGCAGAAGTGTCTATTTGAGGACTCAATTTCTCAGAAGTCAACAATCCTTTGACAGGAGTTGCATCAGATTTACTAGACTTAGACATCTTTGCCAGGGAAGGAAATCTGCAAGATATGGTGGCACTACAGTCAAGCAAAAATTGCTTAGGTGAATTTTCCTAGTATGTCACACAGCAAAATAAACATATATTAAGTTCTCAAAACAGATCAAACAAATAATATGGAAAAATTGTGGCCATACTTTGGCTAAATCACCAAAAATATATGGCTTCTCAAAAGACCTGAGAGCAAACATGCGGACTTCATATGGTTGTTATAAGACAAGTATGAGCAATAAGTTTCACAACACAGAGTGATTCAACCTTTCCTGAGTGATCCTAAAGCTTCAAGGTTTTATTTTTCTTTTTGGAAAAGGGTACAAAAGTGGTACTGCCCTAAAGAAAACGACCTCCAGTAGAAGCCACCCATATCAAAATTTACGCACAAAAGGCTGCTTCTAACATTTTCAACAAATTTTGATGTATGAAACTGAACTGTCCTGCTACACCAAAAGTGAAGAGAGTACAACCAATTATTTTTATAAGAATCCCAACTCTTTGAAATGCCCTTTTGTCACTCTCTCCTATTGACCCAAAAGCTAAAAAGAGGAATCATCACTTATCAGTTTCTTTCGACATGAACTGACAGTCCCTCTCCAAAGATACAACTCATGTTGCCAAGCACCTGAGGGCAGCAAAGTTTTTCCTAAAATAGCAACAACCAAAGTCCAAATCTTTTTGATACTATAAGTTGTGTCACACAATAAACCATATCATCCATGTGCATCTAATGATCGATCACACTGGTGGAACAAATTATTCATCTGCAAGTCAATGAAAAAGGCGTCAAATAGCTGATTTGACCTCAAAAACTGGTTTCCATCTGCAAGGACTTACAATCTAAAGGCATGAAAGGTGTAAGTTTCCCACTTAGAGAAAGAATTATAAATGGAGTTCAGGATAAAAGAGCAGCAACAACGGCTGCAGGCCAACCATAACAAGTTGCTCTCACAAAGGGGAATTGACTACATCAATACTTTATGCCACTACTCCTATTAAGCACCATTTTCTCTCTGAGATTACAAATTTAACATTTTTAAGATCTATCTTAATCTTTAGACCCACTCTTCTAGCATAAGATCACATTTTGAACTTGGAACATTTCTTTAAATGATAAACCACTTTAAATAGGTATCTCTGATCTAAATTATAATGAAAGCGAACATTTCTCCAGGTCTTCCTTCAAATTCCCAGCTATCCCTCAAAGCTTCTAGTCTTGGATGCAGTTGCATTATTTATCCCGTATGAGTCAGCATAAAGTAGGTTTGAGTCATGGATATGTTGCAATAATCACTTTACCGGAATAGAGATCATATCCTATGATAAATGTCACCTGACAAGACAGGTACTAAGGGTATGAAATTAAGGAACTAAACTAGTTGCAACCAGTGTTAGAGAGAAAGAGAGAGAGAGAGTGCATTAATGTGAGGGGCATTCGTGGAAAGGAAAGACCTTGGACAAGATACAATTTTTAACACTACTGGTTATATGAGAAAAGACCCAGCATCTACCGAAAAATTTACAGCAGATCCTGTTGGCCACTAGTGGTCAGAACAGTGGGATCATTATAATAGACAGCAGCAAATAAACACCCTCAGAATTGCCCAGTCATATTATATTTTTTTTGGCCAAACATCCTAGAAGGTCCATGACAACACCAAAAACCCATAATAAATTGTTGCTTAAAAATAATTGATGTCCTAAGTAGACCCACAAGATGCTTGCAACCAATATATGTTGATTGTCATCAAAGGCTAGAAAAGGTTATTTTGAAATATCTTTTTGTTAAAAAAAAATTAGGAAAGGCCAAAGCTTTACAAAATTTGAGTAAAACTCATGCGGAAGTCGTGTTAATTTGAACAGGGATGAGAAGATTCAAATGTAGTGTTTCCAATGTGTTTCTAAGACATGAGTGCTATTCAAGCTAAGATTATGGACTAAAAAAGTAATTCAGCACCCTATGAGTAGAATAGCAAATGCATGAGTGGGAACATGGTTGATAAGCACCGTGATATGCTGCTGATACATTTCTGACACTGAAAACAGAAAAATTTATTGGTTCAAATAAGAGATGCCCATCCCATCATCAAGTAAAGAACAGCAAAATAAATGACAAACCTCAATACGACAGATTGCCTCCCAGAGCAAAGATTGTAAACCTTGGATTCATTCACCTGAACAGAAATGAACAAAAGAACAATGTCTCTCGTCTAATAGTGAAAAGCAAGCATCCAAAAAGAGGGAGTAAATCTCAAATCAATCATTAACCATGAATTTCATCGCCTCACAGAGTCATAGCAGCGGTATTCACCTTCAATATTGATGACAAAGATCCATAAAGTTCACTTTTCCTAACATCTTCCACCAGTAAATCTTCGGTAACAAGATGCCGTAGCACCCGCGAAGCTTCTCCCTTTCCTAGATGTTTCCCAGCTCCATGCAAATTCAACTTTTCATGTCGATGCTTTTTGACCTGATTTAACACTCTAATTTGAGAATCAAGCGGACAAAGACCAGAATGACCAATGGAGAATATCTAAGTTACTGTGTCAACATACATATTGACTCAAAGAACCCCTGTAAACTTCTAATATGTGAGCTGAAGAAAACTGCTGCCCGGTTAACTTCACCAACTCAACCTACACAACAGTAAATTCACATTCAATTAAAGCAATACAAAAATCTTAGATCATAAGAGATTGAAGCAAAACGCCACAGTAACTGAAAAAGACAGTAAGCATTCAAACCAATTGCTTTGCAATCTCAGTCACATCCTTCTCAACAAAACTTTTGATCTTGAGACAGTTGTCGCACGTTTTTCTGCAATTATCAGAATCAAATTTTTCTCCGAAATGAACAAGCTGCAGCAGACGTCGACAGTCAACATCATTTTCACAGTAACTGACCTGAAACAGTTGAAATTACTTTCAGACCATCTAGAATAATTGGAACTCCGAAAGCATCATTTGAATCAGTACAATACCATGCGCAGCAGATTGTCAGTATTCGTTTCGAGTATCCTTCCTGAATTCGCCGTATTGGTACGGTTATAACCATTTGAGAATGGACTTTGCTCTACTACTCCTTGGCTAATCATATGTTTTACACGTATCTGTTAAAGAAAGTATATAACACATTAAAGTTCTGTAATTATTCTCCAACGTGCCATAATGTACTTGAAAGGTTACACAAAAAGAAATTGTCAAAGGAATTTGAAGTCTTAAGTACTTTAAAAAAAGAACTTCAAAATATTACCAACTTTTCAAATTGCAAATTTGAGCACAAACAAGAAAAGTTTGTACAACAAAGTCTTGGGCGTTATAATGTTCATAAAAGTGCATAAATTCAAAGAAGAGTTGCTGTATCAGCATAATTACATAATCACTGTAACTGTAGTACAACACGCAAGATGAACGCTGACCATCTCGTCCAGCACGACCACATTCCTGTGATATGGCCAAAATTCAGAAATATCACTATGTCAAGAGCTAAACGCAAAGCATTTAATTACTCACTGATTTAACAATGTTCAGCAATTGAAACTTCCAAAACTCAAATGCTTGAGAAAAGCATCATCATGTTTCAAAATGTACCTGGTGATAACCTTCAATTGATTTAGGGAGGGAATGATGAATTACAAAGCGGACATCTGGCTTGTTGATACCTACAAAGTACATCGTCCATAGTCACAAATGCTATCGCATTTGACTACTACTCAGAAAGTGGTGAAAAAAGAGAAATACCCATCCCAAATGCCACTGTGGCACAGATTATATTGATCTCATCTTTGCTCCACTGCTTTTGAACAAATGCTCGTTGAGCAGAATCCATGCTTCCATGGTAAAATGCTGCTTTATGTCCATATTCCTGAAGAATGCAAGCATTCTTTTTAACAAATTGGGAACAAGTAAATGACCTCTCGAGTCTTAGCTTTTCTTCAACTTATCCAACAAAAGAAAGAAATAAAAAGGAAATATGCTTTGCCTAATGCAGTATGGGGTGTGACCCTAATAAATATTAATTGAAGAATAGGAAATGTCATTTTCGTACTAATAAAACATAGAGGCTGGAAGCATCGACTGGAAGGGTAAGCAAACCACAACATCTATAGAGGATCGATATAATAAATAATCATATCCTTGCTGCATATAAAAATAATACAAAAAGCCTCAAATTTGTCTTCCCCCCTGATACTCTTGCACCACATAGCATGTGTAATATCTGAAACAACAAGATGATAGTGATAGTAATCCTCCATGAATTCATGGTACAATAGATACAAAAACCTAGCATCAAGAATGGAACAAAATTAGCAAACGTTCTGCTACTGCATGGAGCTGACATATCTACATTCAGATATCCTGGAGAAAACATATGCCAATACATGTCTGCATGAACACAAGCACACAGGACATATACACAAGTGAACAACTGAACATGCATTCAATGCATGTGATGGAGACACAAACAAATACGGAGAGCAACTCTACATGAAATGTATGCAATGCCCCTGCAGGGCAAACAAAGCTTCAAGAGTCCCACACTCACCAAAAGAGAGATAATCTGTTTGGGCTTGGTTGAGCAGAAGAAGATAGTCGAATCAGACTTACAAGGAAACCCAATATTTTTGGATAAAAGAGGAAGTGAGAGGGGGTTCAGAAAAGGAGAATGATACAGTTTCTTTAATAATTCGAAAATAATGCTATTTAAACAGACTCAGTGAGTGACAGTAGGAAAGCTCAGGACTGTTTTTCATCCTTTGACAAATAAATA
Source organism: Melaleuca alternifolia (assembly GCA_019926035.1). NCBI lineage: Eukaryota > Viridiplantae > Streptophyta > Magnoliopsida > Myrtales > Myrtaceae > Melaleuca > Melaleuca alternifolia. Next base: position 1,506,608 of record JAGKPW010002418.1, on the reverse strand, counting down.
GTCCTCTCTATTTGGCCATCCATTCAGAATTGATAGTCCTCTCCATAAAATAAAAAATTAAAAAGCTGGAAGCCTGGTACATACTGTATAGTAAATTAATCGTGTAAGAATACTCAACAACCAAAATTGTGATCAAATCCAAGGTGTCGTCATTTTACATATCAACTCTATCCAATCATAGCAAGTGATAATGAAAAGTGACCACATGTAGACGAAATTAGGTCAAATTTCAATCAAGGAAACCACCATCTAGATGAGTCTGAATTCCATCAATTTAAATCACTATAAAAAATCGTAACAACTTCTATTCATATCATCTCAATCATGAAGTTTTAACCCTCATGTCTAATATTTCAGTTGTGTTATTACCAAGCCGAACATAATGCCTTCAAAGGTTTCGGTCAATAGCTTCATGCAAGGTGTGGTACTGAACCCTCATGCTAGATTACTCCAACCAGTTGGAGGTTGTTCTAGCCTCACCAACTAGTCTATTGCTCAACAATTTAGTGACTTGATACTTGAAAAAAAAAATCAAGCTGTCTCCACGTGAATATCATCCTATACAATCAAACAACTCTTAAATATGCTTGCAAATGTCATCAAACAGGACCCACCTGTAACTTTTCCGCAACTTTCTCACAGTCCATTCTTGAAAGACAATAGATTATCCCACATTCATCGAAATGATTTTCTTTAATGAACTTGTCGATGTCCTCCAGACACTTTTTTGTCTTTGGAATGACAGAGTACCTGAAAACTTCCACAATCAGCTATAATTTCCACAGAAGAAGATAAAGTTCATGCATAGATGCGAACCATAAATTCGGACGATTGAAACTCTGCCGGAAAATAATGCAGTTGACAAGAGCAAGAGCCCGGACAACATCTTCCTTGACACTGGCTGTTGCAGTAGCAGTTAAAGCTAACACTGGAGTGCTGGGGAATTTCTGCTTCAGAATACCAAGGCCCTGCATAATATGCAAGATGATTGGCATGAACGATGGAGCAGTACTGGTAGCATAAAACTGAAAAAAACTTTTCCTTCCAAACCTGATAGTCGGGTCTAAAATCATGTCCCCATTGACTCACACAATGAGCTTCGTCAATTACAATCCTAGGAAGAAGTTCACGAGCATGTAAACTTTCTAACTGCCGCAACAAAACGTCACTTCTGCATTAAAAAAAAGAGGCAAAAAAAGCTCTCTGAAATATTCAGAAGAATGTAAAGGAGTATGTTATCAACTATTTGGAGAATTAAATGCTAAACATTCTTTTAAAATTAATGTTAGTAAATATTCAGAGATTAGATACTTCATTCAGCCATCTTAAGAGAGACTCGCATTAAAAACAAGCATCAAAGTATTATCTAATTGGTCAAGCTATTAGATGAGATGTCCCATAGAGTTAAATGCATTAGCACTCCTGCACCTAGGCTGGAACTTTGCCTGAGATTAGGGTGGCAATGGATTATGAGAGGGGAGGTAAAACAAGGGTTAGAAATATTCAAGCTCCGAATCCACTCTAGTGCCATGTACAAATTCTGAGAGCACTTCCATCTTATCTTAAATATTTCACTGCTCGATGATTTATCTATTTATAGATATCTGTTCAGCCTTCATCACCTATGTTGAATTACTAGCCTTATCATACAAAAGAGCAGCAGCACCAATAAGTGATTTAATCCATCCCCTGAGTGGTATGATTTTATGATGTTTCTAATAGTCTTGAGCTAACCAGTAACTTTAAGATTATTAAATATCTAATTGCCAGATGCAGGAGTTTGAAAACCCAACTTTGCTTGCATCATTTGCAAGGAGAATGATACTCACTTGGCAACCTTCTCAGGCGTGACATATAGGAGCTTGAATTTGCAATAATCAGAATTGAGTTCTCTAAGGATCTCCTGTTGTTCACTCCAGTCCATGTTAGCACTTAAGTAAGTAGCAGGTATATTAGCCTAGAAGAAAAGAGTACAGGAGAGCATTAGAAAACAGTCCCAAGAAACCAGGATAACTGAAGATATATAATGTAGACAGAAACATGGTAATCTGGCAAGTTACCTGCAACAAATGCATTATTTGATCTTGAATAAGTGAAACGAGGGGTGAGATAACTAATGTCACCCCTGGACATATTAGAGCTGGAAGCTGTTGGGAGGGGGAAAAAAGGGAGGAGTAAGGTACAAGCTTTGAGAAACTTGATATAATGGAATCAAAGCCATCACACATTCCAAACCATGCACATTAAATCAGGAAGGATTTTTATCAAAGTTACACAGATAGTGGGACAAACATCATATTGAGAGACTGTCAAGTACCTCCATTTCTCTATGGAACTCCAGGGCCAATGAATCAATATAAGTATTTACTGTACTATAGTAGTTTTGCATGAACACAATACCAGACCTAGAACTTAATTTACCTGGTATGTCAAGCTTTTTCCACCTCCAGTTGGCATTAAAACAAAAACATCACATCTACTCATTGTGGCATTTATAATTTCTCGTTGGTTTGGACGGAAAGAATGGTTGCCAAATACTTTTTTGTTATGATCCTGGCAGACAAAGTTAGTAAGCAACAAGAGGTACAAGATATGCAAATAAAAGCTAAGTATTATGTAGGCAACACCTCCAAGCTTTTTGTCCATGGGAAGCTCCTACTGCTCCACTTTTTGTCAATTGAACCTTCAATATAATTAACTTCCACAGGATTTTGAATGTATGAGTCTCTATCCATAGGACCGGATGAAATGGGAAACCTATCCGTAGTGAAAGAAACTGATGGCGAGTTCCATCTGTCATAAGCTCCAGGCTCGTTGTGTGGAAGAACATGGGCCTCTAGTCTAAATGGTTCTACCCTAGATCCAAATGCTCGAGGTGCTTCATGTACTGAAGACATTGGAGGCGCTGTGGATGCAGAAAAATGAGACTTCCTCCTTTCCTCATCAACCGTACGAGAGCGAAGATAGTTCTCAAGCAGCTGAATCTGCCTATTGAGGTATGACCTAACAAAAGTGTGCATACATACAGCATTACAAAGTTATTGCATTCCCCTATTAGAGCTTTTCTCTATAGAATCTATACAGATAGTGGCAATATTAACAAACAGATTTGCATTCCTCCATTTTGCATGCATTAGATTCCAAGCAAAGGAATCACAAAGAGACAGAAGCAGGGCAGGAGCGAACCTATCATGACGAAGCTTCTCCACCACTTCTGGAGTTAGTTCAGTCACATTGTCAAGGAGCTCATTGGATATTGCAATTAAATTGTCCTTCATTTCCCGCAAATGATGTGCAGCGTCTGGGCAAAGGCCTAGCTGTATCCATTACAATATTGATGTCAAGCGCAGAAATGAACATCATACAGCATCCTAATGGGACAAATGAAACTGGCCAACTTACCTTTAACCCATGACTGCAATTCAAACACAGCTCCTCAGGTAAACTACTTTCACCTTGTTGTAAACTATTCTTTTCCACAGTTGGAGTTATAGGTGGAAGCTTATGGATTGATGGTTGAGGTGTTGAAGTGGATTGATAATGCTCCATTACTATCTGGTCAACATCAATACTCTGAAACACACCTCAAATTGATGAAGTACCATACATGGCGAAGGCAACAAGATAAATGCTAATCATGGAGACATCAGATAAATTGAACTAAGGAATGAAGTGTCTGATGACAATTGAACTAAGGCAATAAAATGGTTTATCAACTGACTGAAGTAAAAAGAAATCTTTCAGATTTCTACAATTTCATTGATCAATCATGAACTGTTAATCCAACATTCCTTCAGGATTATATAGCTGATTTTTAATATTTCTAATAAGTATCACGTCTGGACACGCCAATAAATCAGACCTAAACCTATTTAGAGTCAAAATTAGACCAACCTACCAACTTTAATCAATTCAAGTAACAAAACTGATAAGTAATTCCTATTAGAAGAAAGCACTAGTCCTTTCCACAAAGTTTCAGTTTGATCAGCAGCTATCCATTTAAGGAAAGGATTACCTCTATAATGTCATCATCATCTAGCTCATCAGCCAAAACTCCCCCTGATGATTTCATTTGTGCATTAGGCATGCTGTCTATGTTCATTGCCGGTGCAAAAACATCACAATGTGCTTTATTCACCCCTAAAATGCCATTTCCACTTTGCCTAGGTGTACGTCCCCCTGCTGCCTCATAATGGGCCAAAACAACCGGAGTTGAAACATAATTATTTGACACATCAATCCTGGCAGTCAATCCATTTGACTTCTTATTACTTTTCCAAGAATGACCATGTTCTTTGCCACTGGTTGAGACAGTTCTGCTAACTCTATCAGAATGGTCAGCATCATCATCCTTGAATGGCAAAGTCTTCCCAGGTGTTATGTATGTCCTAGAAGATATCTGGAGACTGGAAAGAGCATGCCAAGCCTGCAAATTTAACATGCCACATTTTCATGCCAATCAAAACTTCAAAATATCACAGATAACTGCTTCCTCAGGAGAGATAGAGTCAGATTTACAATTTAGAACAAGCAGCATAGCCATTCAAAACCATAGAGCACATAAAACCATCCTCATTCACAAATTCTATAGCAGGCAAATGATTTTAAGATAAAGGGGAAAACTGAAACAAAATACAACTACCAGTTCTGGAAGTTGGATTGGCATCTCACATTTTGGTACACAGATAAATCTGCTTAAAAGTGTTACCTTGTCGACTTGGTTACTGGGTAATCGTTGGGGACTAATCATGGAGAAGATCATAGACCTAATGAAAAATGTAAACAGTCATTAGGAGATCAATATAGTTCCGAGTGCATAAGCATACAGCAAAGGCACAGGGGCCTTTCTAAGGCTAAGGCAACTGTACATGGTTATCGTATAAATCAGCCAAACAACAATGCCCGTGACAACCTGACATGTGGATTCCAGCATTTACCTCTCAACAAAGAAATGCTGTGCTAAAGAATGAAGTTGATAACACTAGACTGTAGAACCTGTCTCCAGACAAGTTAGTGCAGAGCACCGCAAATTAATACAATGCAAACAGTTCTAAGCAGCTGGGATTTTGACCTAATGCTTTTCTAGCTCAAGATACCATAGCCACCAGAAGACCTGCACATCTGTGCATTCCGTCACTTGAACCAGCAAAACAACCTCATTAAGGAGAGTCTGCAATCCTAACTGTCAACAATCCACTCTGAATAAAGAGCATGGGAAAATAATTATTGTATTATATCTTCATATTCTGTCAGAAAGGATAGTAATTTGTTGATTTTGGATATTCGTATGAAGTAGGACAGGTTAACGTGGAATAGCTGTGACATCAGCAGCAAAAGCTTCTTTTTTTACCAAGTCACCACAACCACAATAGGACCAAGTATGTGTCAAATGGCAAAGAAGGACATGTTAACGACAGTTAACTGAACTGTGATAAAAAGAAGTACCTCGAGCCCATTGATTCTTCAAGGGGAGGCTTCTGGTTTGGCAATGAGTAGAGGAAATTCGAGCTCAGAAACTTAGATTGGTTGGAAAAGTTCTCGTGCGCATTCGCATGCTGCGACCAATTTACTTTCGGAAGCTCGTCATCACTCACTTCTCTTCGTCTGTAAACAAACATACCCAAGCACTACAACTTAAAAAAAAAAAGGAAACTGGAAAACACACAGAAACATCTGTTGAAGCGAAGCAACTCTCACCGTGCTTGCATCTCATCGGTCATCAAGTCCGCACCACTCGCCTACCCCCAGCACGCATTGCGAAGTGAAGCTATCCACAAACCAAAAACCAAAAAACCTCCGCGATTCAATTTCACGAAGAAGCGGAAAATCGAGAGCTGAATCCCTAACCGGCTAGCGAGGATGAAACCGTCGGCGGAAATCGGAAACAAGACATGGACTTGAACCGCGAATCGAACGTTCCCCTGGGTTCCCGAATCGAGATTCACAGTTCATGGAGACATCGCGAGCACTCACGCGATGCTTCAATGGAAGCCGATGCTGCTGGGAATCTTCAAAGAGGCGAAGGGATTCGACTGCTTCTTCTCCAATATCTTCTGCTGCTGCTGCTGCTCAGAGAGAGAGAGAGAGTGGAGGGGAAGATGGCGGGATTTTACTTCGTTTCGTTCGGCTAATAGCGGCAAATCCCAAATTACAAAAAACAAATTACAAAATTAATTAATAGAAAACATTTTCATTTCTTTTTCTTTGTACTACCGAATAAATTAATGCCTCTATTATTTTGGCCCAAAAAGGAAAACAGCAGTGCCAAGGGTTTTGTTCATGCCTATCACAACAAGGTAAATAAACGAGATTATTACGTATCGATTAGTTAATTTCAAAACCAAATATCAGAGCTTCCCGATATGTAAAGCTCCTCGAAAGTTATCTGTCTATATCTATCCATTAATCTACATTCGGATATAACAAAATAAGTCATTTTTTCCAAATAGATAATTAAGAAAGAAAAAGTGAATACAGGTTTCATTTGTTTTATAAAAAAAGGAATGATTCAAAAAAAAATTCCTGAAAATGATAGTTTATATAATCTGATATAACTAGCTAACAAGAAATTTATGCACGACCTTTTCATAGATGGTAAAAAAAATTCACTCATTTGATTTTACGAGAGATATGATTGATTATTTTTAAGAAAGTATTTTTCTCACCTTTCGTTTTTCACGAGACAAATGGAGTTTTAAAGAAAAATCTTTCGGTAATTAGTAAAGTTGATCGTGTGAGGATGAGCCGATGATTTAAATGAATTTAAAAGATAAAAGTTTAAGATTTTAACATATTATAGATATAAAATCTATTTAGTAATATCTAAAGTAATGAATAGGGAGTCGGATCTATGAAAATGAGATAAGTATTTATGTCTATGATTTCACGCAACATAGACTCCATTATTATTTTCAAAATATTATATAGAGGAAATTACACTTTATTGCTTTCAATATCTACTGTAGAGAGAGAGAGGAGAGAGAGTGGACGGTAAGATGGCAAGATTACTTCATTTCGTTCAGCAAATAGCGGAAATCCCAAATTTCAGCGGATTTGGATCACTTAACATCGTTAGTCGGACGGCTGGGATTTTTAAAAAAAAATCGCAATAATTTTTTTTTCCCCAACCGTCCCATCTTTCAGGCAAATTAATGAACAAAAGAATAAGAATAAATAAATCATTCAGATTACTTAATCAAGTAAATCCTTACAATTTATGTTAAACAAGTTAGGACAGGGCCAACCATTCCTTTCAAACAAAAACAGGCCCTCACTAACAGAAGAACGATGTATAAAACAAGCAGAAACAAAGAGAAAACGTCAGTGCCTTTGCATTAAACAAGGCTGCTTCCTCGTCCTCCACACATCCCAACAACCTGTCTCAAAAGGTTTGACACAGAGTATGAGTTTTCACTCCAGCAGTTAAATGAAAATATGAATACAATAAAGCAATCATCTTCCAGAGTCTGCAAAATTTACACATGTCGATTCAGGTCAACCATTGAAGATAAAGAGCTTACTCTTGGCTCTCCATATCCCATGAGGGCAATGAGTCGAACATCAACTCGGCAAATTCGGCTGAATCGATGGCAGGCAGCTGTGGGCCGAGAAGATAATTGAGTTCAGACTCGAGAAGAACGAGTTTAGACTCCAGCCAATTCAACAGAGCCAAGCAATCCTGCTTCAGGCGGTTCAACCTTGGGAGGGAACTCTTCTCCTCTCTCGACTTACCATACTCCTCAATTGCCATTATGTGCTCTTCGGTCTTGCCACATGCCTCGCTCCATTCCTTCTTCACTTCCTCAACAGCCTCCACTACTTTGTCCATGCTGTGAACAATTTTTTCATCAGACAATTAGCTTGAAATGAAAAACGGAGATAGCAAGCGAATTAAAACAATCCCATTCGAGACAGATTGAATGGAAATGCTAAAACCACAAGATTTTCACAACCAATGACTGCAATTTGACTCCTCAAACAGAACCGCTTCACCGTTCTCGGGTTATAGCAGCTCGAATGAAAGGAAGAATGGAGACATTGAACGAATTAAAAGGATCCCGTTTGACGCCGATTGAAAAGCAACGCCAAAACCGCAAGACTTTCACAACCCATGATTGCAATTAAACTCCTCAAACAGACCCACTTCACCATTCTCGGGCTCTAGCAGCTCGAATGAAAGGAAAAATGGAGACACCAAACGTATGAAGACGATCCCATTTGACGCATATTGAAAAGCAATGCTAACATCACAAGTCTTTCACAACCCATGACTGCAATTCAACTCTCGGGTTCTAGCAGCTCGAATGAAAGGAAATCAATCTGAAGGAATATCTCAAAGCCTCTGAACAAGACCAAAAGAACAAAAGCCATAGCTGACTGACCTTCAATCATGGACGAACGCCGACGATCGGGTCGATCGTTTGCGCTAGAAGAGAGTAGTGATCGACGCGGGCAGAGAAACGCCTCCGGATCAAAACTGACCCATTAAACAACCTGAAACCTTCGATCAAAAAAAAAAAAAAAGCAACCTGCAAAACTGCCAGAAGAAGATGAGGAAACTTCTCTTTCTTTTGAAAAATTATTTTTATAATTTTCTTTAAGATTTTGTCTATTTCAGAGAAAATATATTTTTCAGAAAATTATTCTCTTTTTCGAGTGTTCGTTTGAAACTTAAATTTTTTCTTTTTCTATGTTATATATTCACATGCCGTTAGCCACAAACCTTGCCAGGCCTCGCCAACTTTTGAGCTCGTCTCTAGAGGCTATTAGCTCTCTATCGACCTCAGACAAGGTCGAGGCACACTACTAGAAGCCGTAATATTTAAAGATAAACAAAGAAGACAAAAAAAAATTTCATTTTAAAATAAAACTGAAAACGTTAATATTTTCATTAACTATTTTATCTTCTGTGAAATGAACTCCCAAAAATTCAAAATATATCTTCCTAGAAGTTATTTTTCGTCAAACGAATGGAATCTAAGTTTCGAACGAACCTCCGAAAATATTATCATTTTCTAGAAAAATAATTTTTTGAAAATGTTATATTTTTCGTGAAATAAATGGATTTTTAATTCATTTATGCTTGCATTTACAAGATTAATGAAAAACTAGTTTAGCTCATAAAGCATAAGAAATGCAAAATAATTTAGTCTAAACGATATTGGATGACCGTTTTAATCTATTTATAGGAACCTAAAAAGGCGGTTAAATGTCGGGTTCTAAATCAATTGTCATTTATAGATTGATCCGTTTACTGTTTTCTCAGTTCTTCCTAGGGTTTGCAACAATCCCTCTCCCCCCCTTGGGGCAATACATCTTCTTCATCGTCATCATCGTCATCGTCATCGTCATCTATGCTCTCATGGCAGATCCTCGCTCGCCGACTACCGATCTCTCCACTTTGCTTCGACTCAACAACAAGAGCTCGACAGGCATCTTCGACATCTCGAAGGCGTACAAGTTCCTTCACCTGAAATGGAATGGCGAAAAGAGCCCATCGAATAAAGCCGAGGCCGAGCACGACAAGGTAGCGAAAGTTGGTTCCGTCGTGTGCCGACGTTGGCCATTGTTAGAGCAATATTTTCATTCGGGGATCGATGTTTTCACGATGTTTCAGGTTTTGGATGGGAAAAAGAATGATGAAAGAGTCACGAGCAGCGATGATGCGACGACGTCGGAGGGCTCGTCGCATCACAACCGCAGCGTCGACGACAGCCTCTTCTTTCGCCGTTCGTTCATGTCAAAGAGCTCGAGTAGGAGGAGCCACACGCCTACCCCGTCGTCGTTGTCGAGGACGAGTAGCCGGATCACCACGTCCTCGTCGCCGTCGGATTCGACTCCTCTCGCGCGGAGCATGAGCAAGAAGGTGGGATCCGAAACCGAAGCTCCGCCCGCCATTTCGAGGAATATGAGTCGGAAAGGAAACACTCCGATCTTGTTTTCGCAGACGGCAGCACGGCGAAAGCCCGCGCCGATCGAGAAAAAGCTGGAGTGCACGTTGGAAGAGCTGTGTCGAGGATCTGTTAAGAAAGTTAAAATCGTACGAGACGTGATTACTGATACGGGGTAATCATCTTTCCCTCATATCATCGTCTCTATTATATCCTCTCTGATTAAAATGGAATTGTATTAATTATTGAAATGGGTATCTGAATTTTGCTTGAACAAGAACATGGGCGAGAAATGATCATCATGGATATATATTAATAATCACAAAGCCGAAGTAGCTTATCTGAAGCTTTGACGTTTAGTACATACTGATTATCCATCACACAGGATCATCCAAGAAGAGGAGACGTTGAAGATCAACGTGAAACCGGGATGGAAGAAAGGGACGAAGATATCGTTCGAAGGGAAAGGTGACGAGAGACCGGGGTATCTGCCGGCCGACATCATCTTCTCCATCGAAGAAAAGAGGCATCCGTTGTTCAAGAGACGAGGGAACGACTTGGAGATAGCGGTCGAGATCCCGCTGGTGCAAGCCCTCACCGGATGCACGCTCTCCGTCCCGCTATTAGGGGGCGAGGAAATGAGGGTTCCGTTCGACGAGATCATATTCCCCGGGGACGAGAAGGCCATCCCCGGCCAAGGCATGCCGAACCCGAAGGACAACAGCAAGCGGGGCGATCTCCGGCTCAAGTTCTTCGTCGAGTTTCCATACGAGTTGGATGATGAACAGAAGTCTGAGATCCGGAACATTCTCGAGGGTTGTTGTTATACGTGATTCTCAATATCGAGGGTCGTTCCTGTTTCTCAATTTCATGACAGATTGAAGATTCTTGATGTACAATCAAATGGGAATGGTGAGAAACTTGTTTAATATATATTCTTGTCATTTATTTTGGCTGGGAATGTATATAGTTAGGTTATGCATTAGATAATCAATGTTTTATGTAAGTAGCTAGATCCAATTTCGCCAAATCCCAAAGATGGATGTCAACTGACTATACGCATCGAGATTATTAAGTATTTGTATTCATAAAAAGTAAGTTAAATTAGTGAAATTGCTGAACTTGGTGACATCAAAGTGGGGCATATTAATGTTATGACATGAATTGTTGTAATTACATTGGCTCGACAGATGAGTTAAGACTCTTTGATAAACATTAATCTCATTGGCGATGAAATGAACTCGATTCTCACTAAACGAACTAGCACGTCCAATCCCACCCCAAAGTGCAAATCCTCATTTTTGTCCCTAGATAATATTGCCCGCCTTTCTTCTTCTAACGTGACTCGCAGCAGTTCTAGCCACACACACACACAAAAAAAAAAAAAAAACATGACTTGTCTCTCAAATCTCTCCGTTTCCAATCCCCTCAGTAGTCATTTACCGGAGATTTTCAAGGCACAATAGCTGAGGTGGTGCCCAAGATAACCGTATATGCCTTGAAACTTCTAGGGATCTAGAATTTCGTGAGTACTTTAGAAAGTTCCCAAGTGTATTATGGGGAACTAACATTTGTATTATAGAGGGCTTTCGAAATTAACGGAGTGATTGGTAAACAAGAAAATGAATCTACATCGTAATTCATGAGAAATCTATGGTTGTAATTTGAGGGGCTCATGTACAAGTACAGGTCCCCTCTCATTCATTTGTATCAATCCACAAACCCAACACACAAGAAGGGCAGTATGATTTCATGCCAAAACTCCCACCTCTCTAAAGTTTCTCTCTATCATACCGGATGGCCCAAGTGAGCGCTAAATCGAGGGGAAGCCGGAGCTTATGTGACTTTACTCAAATGTCGGTTCGGGACACATTTACCTTTATTTACCTCGCCACCGCAACAGAAGGATTTCCTTAACATATACTATCTAGCAAATATGGAACACTTTATGGCGTGTTAGGAAAATTTGTGGACGTGCAACGGAGGAGAGGTAAAATGTGATTGGAGTTATTTTAGGAATCAAACATAAATTATTGCGCTATAAAGATGATTACTTACATTTAGAATCTGATTGGAAATAATTATTGGATAACATGATAATTATGATCACATTCTGATTTAGTTTGAAATAATTAATCAATGAGATTATCAACAATAATTTATATCTAAATATTTTCGTGAACAATAAAATAATTTTTCACTCGTTCATTTTTGTAAATGATACAAATAATTAATTTTAAATTTTTTTAGGTTCACATTTTCCGCAAATCAAATGCAAGGAATAGAAGAAGTGGAAACTCTCTCCTTAAAAATATGAGAAAAATATACGCAATGCTTTAAGGATTACATGATTAAATGTCTAACATTCATCGCTTAATAGATAAAAAGAAGTTTTGATAAATGTGTTTATGGAAGAGAAGAAGGGAAATGTATTTCAAATATATGTGTTTGTGTATAGATATTTAATCATCCTTATTCTTGCCAGATGGATCTTCATTCTTCACCTCATAGTAATGCTAACTTATTGGAAATTGCAAATCCGGGTAAATCCATATTAAGTAAAATTAGTGAATTAAACAAATCAATTGCAATAATGGGGCCCACCCAACTAATGCATCGGGCCACGTTTGAGAGGGTCAAATCTCATTGATGGACACTAGTACTTTCCCAATCAAGTTAACAAAATTCCAATTTTAGTTGTCAAAACATAAATTTTCAATATTGCAATAGATGCTTTTGTTTTTTTATCGAAATAGGTCAATTCTAAATAGACAATCCATATGGTAATATCTCATGTGGCAATGAGTGCGGGATCAAAGAAACACTTACACATGCCTTTCATGCCAGTGGATTCGTCAAAAATCCATTGAAGGCCGAAAAATTGAAAGTCAAGCATATTTGGATTATCAAAATCGCATTTCCAAGGCGCTATTTACAACATTTACTAAATTTCACGTAACCTAGATGGAAATGATAATTCTCAAGAAAGTTCACCTCTCGCTTTAATAGTTGGCATGATAGGTTTAAGTCAAACGCGTACGGTTCGATGATATTGAGGGCTATAAATATGACAAGAGTTCAAATCCTTGGAAATGCCTTAACTCTTTGCATTAATTCGTGACTGGGATCTGTTCTTCTCCGCCAAAAAAGGAGAGAGAGAAAGAGAGAGAGAGAGAGAGAGAGAGAGAGAACGCGGAAGGAGAAGGGGGGTGGTAAGGAAGAAGGCGAAGAGCGGGAGATAGAGAAAGAAAGAGGAGAGAACGACGACAGGAGGAGGCCGAAAGAACCCAAGAAGGATGGCGGAAAGAGGAGAGACAAGCTCGACAGGAGGGAGCGATGGGACGCAGGATCCATTCACGTCTGCCAAGAAGATGTCGAAAAGACCCAAATGTACTCCTCCCCTTCTTCTCCTTCTCTAGGTTTTAATGGTGTAACCCTTGTTTTATCTTGTTTTTCTTGATCTCTCATGATGGAAAATCTCTCGATCCTTGACTTCTTTGTTGTTGGGTACAAACCCTGCAGACAATTGTCGATGCCATGATACGATCATTCTTAATTCTCGGAATTTGTTCGTCGAGTTTATGTATGTCCTGTGTCCCTCTTGTTCATCAATTCTTGCCCTTAGCCCAACGATCGTATGTGCCGAGTTGGGTTGTTTATATATAACCTAGAAAAGTATGAACTCATGTCCTCGTGTTCACAATTCTTGTCCTTAGCCCAATGATCAATACATAGGAGGTGACTGCACGGAAAGTTTAACAACCAGACTTTACATATATTTTTGAATGGTTTTAAGTTTCTTTCAAACACGAACACCTGCTTTAGCTTTTGTAGGGATACGTTCTTGGATAAATAGGACGGTAAGTTGGCGCTCCCATTTTCTGTTTCATTTGAGGTTCCGGGAGGGACTAGTATGGATAGATGTTGAATCGCTTTTTTCAGTCAACAATAAAAAGGATGGCGAAGTGCTTTTGATCTTAATAATTTATCTCAGCATGCAGAGTTACACTGCTATAAAATATAATAAGACATTTTCGCGGTGCGCCTCAACTCAAAACTAAGTGATGTCGTACTCGGAAAAGTCTCGCAATTGTTTATGTGCTTTAATCAAGCTCTTCTGAGGGATTGGTTTCATTTTCTTTTTTGATAATATAATGGTCCATGCTGAAGCATTTGAGATGTGTTAATCAAGTGAATGTTGATAACAGTGAATAGTTTCGAGTTTTCTGATAATCAGAAGTTTTTTGGGCCATATTATATTTTCTTTTGTTATATGTGTTTAATAGCCAAACTTGGGCAAGTGCTATTGATATAGCTTGAGACAATTCTGACAAAGGGTTTATACTTATTGGGGTTTGAATTATCAGCTTTGATGCGTTTGTCCTCGTTTTCGTTTTTCCAGATTCTAGGTTCACCCAACAGGAACTTCCTGCTTGCAAACCAATTTTGACTCCCGGTTGGGTACAATCTACAATTGGCATTATTGGTTCCTTTAAATTGTGAAATCACAATATATTATTGTAGCAAAATCATCTGTGGATTCTCGGAAACAATTCATCATTTTCAGGTTATTACAACTTTCATTCTCGTCGGTGTGGTCTTCATCCCAATTGGTCTTGCCTCTTTGTTTGCCTCTCAAAGAGTAATGTGTCCATTTTATCATTTCATGGTATTTTGTTCTAAATTAGTTTCTCTTGTTTTTTTATTGTCAAACGCTTGATAGTCTTCTGGATGTAGGTCGTAGAAATTGTGGATCGATATGATGAAGATTGCATTCCTCCAAGTTTCAAGGACAAAGCTCTCGGCTACATTCAAGACAATAAAACTAATAAGACTTGCATCAGGAGTCTAATTGTGAGTTCATTTTCTGCTTACTTCGGAAGTTTTCTTTCGTCGATTCTTATCTCCATCTTTATTTGTGTTCTAAAAGAATCAATCACTCCCTTGTTGCAGGTCCCAAAGCTAATGAAAAGTCCCGTTTATGTCTACTATCAGCTGTCTAATTTTTATCAGAATCATCGCCGGTACTCGCATTCATGTCCAGCTTATTTTCCATCTTTTCTTTGGTTATATGCACAATCATTGATTGAATTTTTTATGCATGATGTCTTTTCTAGATATGTCAAAAGCAGGAGTGATCAGCAATTGCGAAGCCCGGAAGGTGAGTGGAAAACAACCAATTGTGAACCCGAAGCATTCACAGAAGACAAAAAGCCAATCGTTCCTTGTGGCCTAATCGCATGGAGTTTGTTCAACGACACTTACAAGTTTACGGTGAATGATAAGCCGCTAAACATCAACAAGAGGAACATAGCATGGGACAGTGACCGACAGCATAAGTTTGGATCTGATGTCTACCCAAAGAATTTCCAAAGAGGAGGTCTAATCGGCGGTGCAAAACTCAACTCAAGCATCCCTGTAAGCGCTGGCTCGCTCCCATCTGTTCCATGTAATGGTTTGGAGAGTCACAATTAACTGATTTCATTTTTGTGTTCGACAGTTGAATGAACAGGAGGACCTGATCGTGTGGATGCGCACAGCAGCGTTGCCAACTTTCAGAAAACTATATGGAAAGATAGAGGTCGACCTCGAAGCAAATAACAAGATCATGGTGGTCATACAGAATAATTACAATACCTACGATTTCGGGGGCAAGAAGCACTTGGTGCTATCGACCGCCAGTTGGATAGGTGGGAAGAATGATTTCTTGGGAGTGGCATATTTGGCTATTGGAGGAATTTGCTTGTTCTTGGCAATAGCCTTCATGATTGTCTATGTGCTCAAGCCAAGGTGAGTCTCAATCGTTCAAAACACGATCGTTGCAGCAGGTGTTTGAGAAGATTAGCTTTGGGAATTTTGACCATTTGCTTTTGATATGTTTCTTTATTTCTTTTTTCCTTTCTGTTTGATAATTTGGGCAGGCCCCTTGGAGATCCATCTTACCTATCTTGGAATAGGAATCCAGCTGGACACCGGAACTAGTGCTTAAGTTTCAAATCTGAAATGTCATGTCTTAAAAGGATTCATGTTATGTATATTGTGACATTTAATGCTCTACTATTCAGTTGAGTCATCATAAAAGAAGACTACATGTTTGGTAGCTTCCTAAAACTCAGGATGAACTCATATGTGCTTCTAGTACGAGTTTCTATTGTATTAATCTCTCATTGCATACGCATAAACCAACGTAGGAATAAATGTACGTGTTTCGCATGACCCAAAAAACAGACAGGTAAATTTACCAGCTGTGGAGGAAACTATGGCTATGGTACACACAAGTTAGCAACGAAGAGAGGCGCTGATTTAGATGCAAATCGTCTTCCCGCATGTGAATCATCCTAGGTAGATGGCGAAACCGATGGGTTCACACGCGTACTTGATAGGAGTAAGATAAAAGTAAGATGAGCAGATGAATTGTGCAGATGCGAATGCAAGTTATGTTTTGAAGTTGACAGAAAATCAAAAGCATAGACACAGAAAAAATTTGATACAGACGCAGTACATCAATAAAAAATGGCTCACATATATTTGTGATAATAGATCGGGAGTGAAAAAATAGCATTAATCTATTACCATATAGTCGCATGCTACATGAGCAACAGCCCCGCGTTAAGCACAAACTTTGTTTTTTGGTATATAAGCAACACACAATGCGTTAAGCACAAACTTTGGAGCCAAAGAGGGGCAAATTTTGCAAAATTCATTGGTGTCTCGCAATAAATCTAAAATGCGGACTAGGAGGACACACAATGTGCACTTTCTACCATGACCCTACAAAGTCCGTCCCTAAACCTAGGCATAACCATTATGACAGAAAGTATGGTATGTCACTCCATCTTCCTTTCACTCGAAAGTGAGCCAAGTGAGCAGGACCAGGTTGACATATTGAACTCTAACAATCACTGAGAGAAACTCAAAGTTCGTCATGCATAGGTCTATCCAATGGATGATCCAAATTGGGAATTACATTATCAACGATACGGGGGATATTGATGCCCTCTTGGTTGCCTCTAAGTCCAGTCTCTGCTTGTCCTGCCATGCCAGCCTTCAGAGCAGCTGTGACCTTTCTCTGCAGTTTCAGTAGTCCAATGCGTTTCGAAACAACATATAAAACAGCGCACGAGAACAAGATAAATCCAACAGCAAGAATTATCCTGTCAATCAGAACCAGGTATAAGCTCAGGCCAGTTCCATGCAAATATGACATACATATAGAAAAAAAAGAAGAAAACAAGTTTGTCCAAATCCAGACCTGTCAAGCACATCTTGACGTCGCATTGTAGAAAGTAGGCCTCGGGTGCGCATCAACAACGAACGGTGGCCCTTGTACTCACTTTCGGCCTTTATTAAGACTCCAGTTGATTCATCTGCAAAATCCGCCATGAAAATGATACATTTGAGTTTCTTCGAAGGTCATATTTATCTATTTGTAGACAAGATTAAAATAAATAAATATAAAGTTTCACCAAGATGCAGGCACTATTAGCAAATGCGTCACTATAGATAGATGTAGTGCATACGATGGATAAGATATACCAAGTACCATAGCTGTTAAAGCTGTTGGTCTTTAAACTTCACTTCCCTACAAGCGTCCAACCCCAGAAGTGATATTCTTAGATCTTTGGTCTCTACTCCGGTTAATGTCAATACATTGCTTTGCATGCTTTAATCATTACTTTCCCATATTTTTACTGACATTCTAGGAATAAAACTTACGCCATTTTTGTTTGCTGACAGTTCTATCACAACAAACTATATGTGAGTGAAATTTCTCTTTGATGCAGCATGAAGTACATAGGCAGAACTAATGCTCAGAATAAGAATGAGATATACTTTTTCTTTTTCAAAATTTTACACAATAAGGCTAACTAGACAATCTCAGGAATCTCTAATCCTAAGGGTTAATGGTTATATGCCCAATGAAGGTTTTACATTATCATAACAGAGCAAATTTGAACTATGAAACTTTCAACTCCATTAAAGACAGCTAATGTAGTTTGATTGGACTTCCAGTTAATTTTTTCATGATCGCAGTTCGACCTTATTTCCTGTTAAGACATGTTTATACATGAGTACCAACTACCAAACCAGTGTCACATACCAATCAAATGGCAAAACATGTTCAAAGTAGGATAGATCTCATAACTATCTTAATTTGATGATTGACACTACATGATAATGACAAGAAGACAAACTGTTAGCCTTACATATCACTTAACTAGTTCCTTGTCTATCTTCTTATTTGGAGAAAAGCTAAAAGGTGTAATAGCCTAGAAGGAAAAACACATCAAAATCCAAGATCTTGGCCAAGAGCTTCATGTGATAGAAAAGTTATAGGTTGCTTTGAGACTATAACCCTCTTTCCATGACTAATTTTAGCTAGTGGAGCACATTTCCGTAGTGAGAAAGAAACTAAGGTCGCAACTCATGCATTTAACAGTGAGAGAAAGGCCAAGTCAGCAGGATTTGTGACAAAAAGTAACGAAGAGAAAAAATCCAGAGCTTAGCAGTGAAAGGATGATGACATGAATTTGCTTCAGAACCTCTTCATAGGAGCAAATAATACTTACCAACAGTCATGAGTGTATTTGCACTTCGTTCCACCTCCTGCAGAGTGACCTTAGTGTTACAATGATTTTCTTCTTTGAATAATTCAGTGTTGGGAACTTGGAACAACATTAAACATCCGTGATACAGACACCTATAAAAGTGCAGGAACAGAAGATGCACAATGAGCTGACTACTCACCTGGACCATCAGTTGTCGAGTGCGGCGAAGGCTCTCTGTGATACTTTCTGCAGCAGATGTCATTCCAGCCTTTGTCCTAACAATTAGTGGTAAATCAACTACTTGTATGTTGCATAACGATATGCAGTAGGGATTAACCACATGGATATCTGGAATTCCAGATATTGAAAGCAATATCATCTTGTAATAACAAATATTGCAGAGTCAAATAAACAAGTACATAAAGTAATACATACTGTAAATTGCGTCTCCGAAGTGTTGATTCTTCTCCGCCACCAAGCAGCAGTTCTCTCTAAAATGCACGAAAATGAGTTCATCTTCCTAAGCCCACATTTGGAACTCACAGTGTAGAGAAGTTATTTGATGGAGCAAAGCAAAGACAAAGCATCATATAGAGGAGACTGTACATACCTCTTCTTTTGCAGCCTTCCTCAGATTAGCCCTTGCTTGCAAATTAGCATTCCTCAACCTCATTCGCAAGCTGATTACAGAGATGATCCTTGAGAATCTTCTACATGTTGGTGCATGCACGACTAGTTTGGTCATGTGGAAAAATTTCCACTCAGATTATTCAAGAATGCACAAGCATTGGATGTCAAGCGCACATATGAAATTTAAGAGAGTTAACAAGCAAACTATGTCAAGATTGGACCAATAAGGCCATAAATCTCTGCTCAACTCCCAAAAATGCAATCTGAGGCTCATTCAGATTACTGAATCAAGTAAATCCTCACAATTTAAGTTAAACAAGTTAGGACAGAGCCAACCATTTCTTTCAAACAAATTCAGGCCCTCAACAACAGAAATTCCATATAAAAAACAAAAAACAAAAAACAAAAACAAACTGTCAATAGCTTTACTTGAAACAAGGATTCTTCCTCCTCTTCCACACTTCCCAACACCCTGTCTCAAAAGGTTTGACACAGTATAACAATTGAAGATAGAGCGCTTACTTTTGGCTCTGCATCTTCCATGACTCGAGCATCGACTTGGCAGATTCGACTGAATCGATGGCAGGCAGCTGCGGGGCGAGAAGATCGAGTTTAAACTGCAGTGAATTCAACAGAGCCAAGCCATCCTGCGCCAGGCCATTCAACCTTGGGAGGGAACTCTTCTCCTCTTTAGACTTACCATACTCCTCGATTGCCTTTATGTGCTCTTCGGTCTTGCCACATGCCTCGCTCCATTCCTTCTTCACTT
Organism: Melaleuca alternifolia; assembly: GCA_019926035.1. Taxonomy (NCBI): domain Eukaryota; kingdom Viridiplantae; phylum Streptophyta; class Magnoliopsida; order Myrtales; family Myrtaceae; genus Melaleuca; species Melaleuca alternifolia. The sequence goes on along the minus strand of JAGKPW010002418.1, from coordinate 1,486,770 downwards.
CCTCAACAGCCTCCACTACTTTGTCCATGCTATGAACAATTTTTTCATCAGACAATTAGCTGGAAATGAAAAAAGGAGATATCAAGCGAATTAAAACAATCCCATTTGAGACCAACTGAAAAGAAATGCTAAAACCACAAGATTTTCACAACCAATGACTGCAATTTGACTCCTCAAACAGAACCACTTCACCATTCTCGGGTTTTCGCAGCTCGAACAAAAGGAAAACTGGACACATCGCACGAATTAAATGGATCCCATTTGACGCAGATTGAAAAGCAACGCTAAAACTGCAAGACTTTCACAACCAATGACTGCAATTAAACTCCTCAAACAGACCCACTTAACCATTCTCGGGCTCTAGCAGCTCGAATGAAGGGGAAAATGGAGACATCAAACGTATGAAGACGATCCCATTTGACGCAGATTGAAAAGCAATGCTAAAATCGCAAGACTTTCACAACCCATGACGGCAATTCAACTCCACAAACAGACCCACTTCACCATTCTCGGGTTCTAGCAGCTCGAATGAAAGGAAATCAATCTGAAGGAACATCTCAAAGCCTCTGAACAAAAAAAAAATAAAGAACCATCGCTAACTCACCTTCAATCATGGACGAACGCCGACGATCGGGTCGGTCGTTTGCGCTAGAAGTGAGTGGGAGAGATGGATCGCCGGGATCTCCCGATGGTGATCAACGGGGCAGAAAAACGCCTCCGGATCAAAACCGACCCATTAAACAACCCGCAAACCGCCCCGAAAGAAGATGAGGAAACTTCTCTCTCTTTTGAATTCTGAAAAACATTTCAACTTTTAATTTATTTATGTTTGCATTTTCAAAGGCAGCAAAAGGAAACACGACTAAATTTATTTCGAAAATAAAAATATGGGGTCTTTTTTAATAAGGACATTTCAGATTTACGGGATTACTGAAAATTATTTTAGCTCATAAAGTATAAGAAATGCAAAATAATTTAATCTAAACGATGTTGGATGAATGCATTCTTAAGAGTTTCCAAAGAACCTAAAAAAATATAGCATATAGAGAATTCATGTGTTTTCGTGGTTCCATGCAAAGTAAAAGTGTAATTATCTCAATTTTTATATAATAAACTTAAAAATCTTCCCAATAACAATATTTTCTGTCAAAATACTCTGATAAAATCGTTCATTTTATAAAGATGAATAATAAATGTAATTCAACAAAATGAATGGTAATCTAAAATGATTTACTCTCAATTTATTTTGTATATTATCATTTTAAGAAGAACCTTTTTTTTATCATGCTAACTTAAAATTGATTTTGTGGAAATTTAAAAGCAACACATAATTTTAGATGATAATGAGTTCAAGGTAAATAATCTTATTTTATTTTATTTTAAAAACATGTCAGGCTAGCTATTTTAAAAAGATATTTCATGATGATTACACTACATGATGGTTAGACCACGGCAACCCAAAGACAAAAGCTTCATATCGCTTGACGTGACGTCAGGCCATTCGAAGTGACGTGTAATGGAATCGGACGGCCCTCATATAATAGGGGGGAATATTTTTTTTTTTGAATTTTTTTTCAGCCGTTCGATGTTATCGGATGGTGGGGCTGACGTACGTCACAAAGCAAGGGGCTTTAAGGCCTATGGACAAGGGTTAACGGTGTTTTGTGAATTCTTTCAAGACTACCCCAAGCGAGTGTTGTCAATGTCAAAATTGCCTCATCGATCATTGAGCCTTCGACTGGTTTTAAGGTTTTTACTCTCTCTTTTTAACGGTTAAAGTCTTTTATAAATTGAGGTTTTTTTTCAAAATCATTTAAATCAAAATTGATTTACAACACATTTTTAAATTGTAATTTATTAAACACTATTTCCATATTGAAAAATACCTTTTCCTTGAGGAAAGATTTCCGTATCGTGAGGGCTCTTTCTTATTGATTCATGCGCATATACTTCTTCTTCAACCAAATGTTATGATTATTTTGTAAAAAATTAATGATTGGGAAAAAAAATTTCATAAAAATGATCATCTGTGGCGTTCCAAATAATTAATCAAAATAAATTATTCATTATTAATAAAAATTTATATCTATACATTTTTGTAAACAATGAATATTTTTCACTCATTCATTTATATAAACGACACAAGCAATTTATTTTAAAAAATATTTTCCAAACCATTCATTTTTCGCAAAACAAACACCTCTTTGAGGTCTTTTGTATTTTTCCAAAGATTTTCTCTAAAAATTGAACCAAATGTAACCCATAAGCCAAGCAATCTGCCAAGAAATCCAACACCGCAAGAGCAAGCCGTTGTCGTTGGCAAAAGTTCTACAATTGTCCGAAAATTGATCAGTCCAAAAAATATTTCGTTATGAGCGGATTTGAATAACAAAGTTAGGCCACTGATTATCATCAGTCGTTGACGTGGCTCGTCCAATAACCATTGCCAAGCTCTTGCTCTTCCCTTACCGAGCACAAGGCACGAGCATGGCTAAGTTGTCTGGTCCATTAACCTTTTGTGCCGTCCCAGTTAATATCTATGGAAGTCAGCCACAACGACCAATGAATCCCCTTCAACAAATTACTCGGCAATGTCCACAGGAATGCCAAATTCGGCCGTCATACCCTGATACAATCTTTTGTGGCAATTTTCTTCCGATGTAGCTACAGATTGTTTGATTTTTGGCCAATGCAGTAGGGATCGTTCGCTCACCTGAAGTATCTGTAACATACTTGATTGGGTCTTGAGTAAATCTCGCATCATAAGAAGGCCAGATCAAGTTACCAAACTAACAAATGACTTGGATGCATGAACTTAAAGAGTCATCATCCTTCACGCATTTAGATTGCTAGAAAGCATGCGATCTATACCGCGACACAATGCTTAAGAACACCATCTGCCAGAGTCGCTCGCAGTCTTCTGGATAATGCTTCTTCACATCCAAAGCTTCGAAAGCCCACCAAATAATGCAGCTTTAAGCCAACTGGTAGCTGGGAAAACAATTCTCCTAGTGAGAATAAATATCATGATAACAACGCTTCAGACATAATTTGACCGTTAGGATTCAACATTCACATGATTTTGTTCGTCAGCGTACATTTTTACAGAGTATATCTTGCACAATATCACCTCACCATTTGCCACTCAAAAATGCATTTGAAGTAGATATAAAGAAAACTTCATCAGTATTGCATCCACAAAAGTCAAACCTGCGCAATAGCTCTGACTACATTGACATATCCTTCCCTCCTCACAGGTGAGTACGACAAAGTTCCGACATCTTCTTGACTCCACTTTTTAAGGAGTTGATGGTTATATGCCACCACAGTATAATTTGCTCACAAATCAAGAAGAACATGTTCAGAAAGGTCTAGACATGAGCACCTAGTTAGCTTTGATAGATAAGGAAAGCTAATTGGACCATAGAGCAACTAGTTCACTTTGACATATCCTTCCTTCCTTCACACTCTGTGCTGCCAAGAATCATAACATGAATTATATTATTATATTATAGCGATCAGGCATACGTAACATGAATTGCATTTGGAGGATTTCCTTTTTAAACTGGACAAAAAGGCTTAAGGTCTGCAAACTCAAATTGGAAACATGATCCTTCAAGAGCAGGGTACGTTCCAATAGTTTAATCGATGCACAGACTGAGAATTTGTCATTTTTCAAAGACCAGCTCAAAAAAATGCATTAGGCAGTAAGCTGCCTAGCACTAACTCAGAAAAGAAAATTTCGTGAAATAACAGGCAACTTTACACTTACTCAATTTACTCACAACCGCATTTCCAAAAACCTGCTGGAAAGTATGTATACAAAACACCAGCCAATCTCTCTCCTGTAATTCAAAGTCATTCTCACTCAAAATGATCTACACATAGGTCCACTGAGAGTAACATAACCACATTAGCTCAGGAGCCTGATTTCTTCCCCAGGGGACGTTGCTTGGCAAGATACGGAAGATTCACTACTCTCCCAACAATGTCATCGCCAACGAGAACAGAGCTTCCTTCTGCAACGGCTTGTCTTTTAATGTATCCCAAACCAAAATACCCAGGTTCCCTCATTGATGTACAACTTGTCAGCTTTCCAACCTACAAGGTCCATCCAGTACCAAAATTTTCTGATTGTCAAACTTGTACAAACTGTAAAAGTTCTGTGTCAAATATGAGGCAAAATGGAGGTCATTACAGATAACAGTAAAAACAAAATCCACAGTTTATGCCAGGCCACAGTCTAAGCGTGTCGGCAGAAAATTCAGAGGCAAGACATTGCAAAGCGCCAGAAAATCCATAAGAGAGGAATCTCTTTCGTTGCAAAAGTAAATTTCTGGTCTATTAGAAAGATAATTTCAAGAAAGTAGGAGATAATTAGCCTTAGCATAGTATCCAGGAAATTTTCTGTCTTTTTGAAAAACTTAGGCATATCTTTGGTTATATATGTAGCTTCTTTTGTTAATATTTTTTCAGCATTACATAAATATATGCCAAACACAGAATATACCTTTTTCCCATCAACAAGGATGGGGCTTTCAGGTTTTGCTGGTGCAGATAGATAAACACCCCATAGGCTCTGTTTGACTCCATTATAAGTTATCAGCCGAGATATTGTCTCTTGCCCCTTATAACATCCTGAGAAGTCAAGAGAGTGTAAATCATCTAGATTTCTTTGAAAACAAATGTTTTATTCTGAGGAGATACCCTTATCCATTGATATTGAGTTCCAGAGACCAGCTTCTAAAACATTGTACTCTTTGGTAAGCTCCTTTCCAGGTGCCGGTCTTCCTGCAGACAACCATGTTTGACTAATGGGATCAAAATCTGAAGAACGTGATTAGAAGAGAATGACAGACAGTTTCCTCCTCGATCATGATTTCTCATCAATATCGCTAGTGAGAACCACACCATGAACATCGGAGCATGCATAAATATGATAACCATGACAAGTCTGTGCAACAAGCAAAATACCCTCAACAAGGTGAACTTTCCATTTTTAGGATAGACCTGGTAATGTCATCACGTCACAAACACCAGTATACTTTAACGAGTGACCTTAATGAAAAGTAAAACGATAGATCTCTTCTTAACAAAGTTTCTATCATTGAAGAACAGAAGAGATCCGGCCAAAACATACAATTCTCAAAGAAGAGAATCCAATTCAGATGACACCTCCCAGTGAAACATAAAACACAGCCAACTATAGCACCAAGGTTGATTTCATGGTCTTAAAGTTTAAGCGTGCATCAGCTCATGATCAGCAATACTGAAAAGAAGCTCTAGTGACCAAAAATACCACAAGTAGGCAATGAAAGCTTACAAGGAACAATTCAAAGCAAACTCCACTATTATAAAAGTGCATCAACTAATGTATTCCCTCACAAGGATCCTGATCCCCAAATGTATGACCATAGCAGAGGGTGAAAGTAGCCTGCTTAACGAAAGCCATCCTAGAAAATGTCCCAGCAAAAACCAATACATACATGTCTACCACAAATAACGCCTTGAAACGATAGTTCACATTCACTCGCACTAAATCTCTAACTACTCATCCCCATTATTATCAAGTAATTAGGAAAAAATTCCAAACAGACAATGGTATGCATATGCAAAAATCATTTAAGCAGTACTTTACATGAAAAGCAACATAAGCCAAGATAAATTGACCTCGCAGAATCCTTAGCCTTTCCCATGCATTAGCTCCCATGGGGATGGCACCATAAGATAAGAGGATATCCCAGACAGTTGTGGCAGCGGCAGGTGACATCATCATAGAATAACCTTCTTCAGAGACAAGATTTCCAACTCCTACCGTAATTGGCATCCCCTTTATCTGCAAATTCAGAACAAGCTTTCAATTGCACGTCCATGTTATATGAACTTATTGGCATTCAATTTATCTGCAAATTTAGAAAAAACTTTCAATTGCACATCCAGGTTATATGACCTTGACTCTTCTCACACTTTTTGAGCATCAGAGACAGAAATCAAGAACTTGCTGCATAAAAAGGTTATAATACCTATACTGTAGATATCACATCATTTTTGTCAAATCTCTTTATTGTCAATAACTGCTGGACATGGAGCATATGGATGCATGTTCCTGCTAGCAGCATTGACAGACCATATCCTAAAGGGCACATTGCATACCATGTTAACAAAAAGACTATAGGTGGCATTATTTGTGCACCTCTTTGCCACATCACTATATTCCTTTTCACATGGAAGCTAAGATACTACAAATTTGATACACCCAAATTCATTGAATGTCAAGTAAATTATATTCGATCAAATGCTATGCCCTCCAAAATCAGTAACCAAAAATATTTAATATAACTAGATCCAACGAAAATTACACTGTAATGTTTATGCGAGCCATATGGTTGTCCATCCAGATCCTTCAAATTCAGATGCTCCACAACCTGTTAAGATGTCAAAACATAACCAACAGAATTATAAATATGAATTTACCGAAAGTTTGAACATCATGACCAAGTTCATCGGATAGAACAGATACTTCACTGCTCTTAGGTCCCAAAAGGACAAAGAAGCTTGTCTGCTTGGTGATATCTTTGATCTCTACCTTGTCAGAAAAAAAAATGTACCTAAGTAAAATTCAAAAGTTCAGATAGAAACTCGCTTAACAATAATATCCGATAAACTGCATCAAACTACTTAGTTAACAACAAATTTCACCTATCAACTACATGATCATGCCAGAGGCTCGAGTTTGAACAGGAACAAACAACAAAGCAAGTGGTTGTAAACATATGAACCATTATACAAGTCCAAAGTTAATGAGAAGAGTCCATGACAAAGGAACCTACTTTGTGAGCATTTCGGTAATGCTTTGACAGGTGAGTGGAGAGACCACCAAAGTGATTGCATTTTTCTGTTACATTTGATAAAGCAGTCATAAATACCGGAAAAAGAATTGTCTTAACTGCAGCAGAAGGAACAAAATATATGAAGGAACAACAAGCAAGCAAAGCATTGTGTTTTACCATGATCCATGCATAGCCAATATCAATTGTCCGTGCTGTTGGTGTCACAAAAACTGTGTCACATCCCTACAGATTCGCAGCAGACATTCCCTTAGCAAAGTTAGTACTTTATGAGACCAGGAAACATGAGAGTACAAAGAGCTGGAGAAGATGAGCATATCATGTGCGAATGTCCCTACCTCCCCTTCATGAAGGCATTCAAAATTTGCTGTGGTCTGATTATGAAGAAATGAGACACGGTCTTCTCCACTGACTTCGTGTGAAATGTGATGAAAGAAAAGAATAACGAATTAGATGAAAGTTCAGCAAGCATGAGATACACTTTATTTGAAAATTTAGATGCTATAGAAGATTTGGGAGACAACCCAGCCCCACATCCTTATTCAAGTGCACCATAAGTTCCAACCAATGAAGGGAGCATGAAGGAGATAAATAGAGTTGTGACTATTTTAAGACAACAAATGCAGCGGCATCACAACCTAATTTTCAACAGGCACGTCATTTTGGAGGAAACTATTTCTATAAGAACAGTGAGACGACTGGTTTGTTCAGTCAGAATATACCTATTAATTATCATAAATATGAGTTTACAATGATAATCTTGACATCTAAGTTGCTTGACAGATAGGTCACTCATCCTTGTTACTGAAAATCCCATAACAATATATTGTAAATAAAATGCAATCAGTCATATGATCTCCCATAGGAAGAGATCCATACCTCTTATTCGTCCAAAATGCGACAAATCCACAACCTAGACCATCATGTGTATGTATCAATGAATCAAATCCGATAAAGTAAAAATGCCAATTACACAAAACTAAAGAATTAAGTCACTGCTCAGACATTCAGGTTAAGAATAAATTAAAGACTCAAGTAAGTAAAATCTCCAGCTTATAGTCTAGAAACTGGTCTTGTGTCACACCATCATTAATCAATATGAAATAGTCCTCGCTGGAGAAATCTTGAAGTAAAAGCCTAAGTATACGTGTTCAACCAATCTTAAAAACACACACTTGTCACGGACCGGGAAGATCGATCGGTCCGTGTCACATTCCTCGTTATTAAACTCAATGAGGAGTCACCACCTCTCCAAGTTTCTTATTCTACGTCCCCCTCCTTTTTCCCTAAGAAAGTGCAAATCCACCTCAGTTTCTTGGCTATCCAATGCCAATGGAAACCAGAAACCAAAAATAAAAAATAAAACAAGCACAATACGTATGGTTGAAAAAATCGCATATTCTGGACATAAGCTTGGACTTGTTGGCATTAAAATAGTAGGATGGATTAGCTGGAATTAAAACTCTCTTTCATCCCACCACAGTTGGTATAGTCTCATATAAGTCCAGCCAACCAGAGGGGCAACCAAAGGGTCCAATACATAGGCACGGCTGGACAAACTGAGAGGCATACTAGAACTTCTACTCAAAATTGAATCATGCTTGTGTTACCCTCATTAGCAAGCACGAAAAAAAGGACAGGGCATGAACGAGAAGCATGGGGATAAGAGAAAGTAAAAGACTAGCCACGTACAGCAAGACCGTTATCGGCTGCATCTAATGCTTCATCATCGTTGTCATAAGTCTCCACAACCCCATCGACGGAGACCTTCCCTCCAACCACCATCATGGAGTCCTGCACAAGCATCCCAGCGCAGCAACTCATATACCCAAAAAAACATCCAAGCACAGAACAAATAAAGTAAACCGTCAACAACGAACACCCCACAACGACTGAGCAGAATTCAACTCCACCACCATACAATGGGAGCCTCACCGCGAGGTCGTGATCGATGGGCGGAGGAGACAGGTCAAAAGGCGTCGCTGCGATCGGAGAGAGACGTCTTTTCCTCTGTGCCCCGTTCCGACGCCATGGACAGAGAACGGGAGCGAGAGTCGTTGTGCTCCTGACGAAGGGAGGACGTGGAATCGCGCGTGGAGGGAAATGAAACGCAGTCGATGACGACATCGTTTGGGTTCAAGCGAAGTGAACTCGCTCGGAGCAGAAGGAGGAGGAGAAGAAGAAGAAAGAAGGAGAAGCAGAAGAGTTTTCCAAGACAAGAGTGTTCGGTGTTAGGTGAAATTGCTAATTCGAGCTCTGTACTTACTTTCTGTTGACGTGGCAAAAGCCAGTCAATCAAATTAAATGTCAATTAACAAATAAACTATACCAGAGACAATTCAAAAACCAAAATGTAAAATAGATTAAGATGAAAAATAAAATAAAATTGAAACTACATATGTATGTATATATACATTAAGAGAATAATATAATTGCTCGAGTATATTATATTCATGTTTTAATTTATAATCATAATGACTATTTAGTTTTGTGATTAAGTACATCGATCCTTAATTCCATTGGGCATAGTATTAATGAGGACAGGATTGGTGTAAGTAACATTACTTTTGTCCTAAACATGCAACTTTTTTCTTCTCAATGGAGTTCTCAAGTTTATCATTTAGATAATAAAGTCTTTAAATTTGAAAAAAGAGAGAGAATAATAAGATTAGTCTCAAAATCTATATTCTTAACAAATTGCAACTGACGATTTTTCTATACGAAAATATTATTTATGAGGTCATATGGACATCATAAAAAGGATAGAAGAATAGAGTCTTAATACATGAGTGTTGAATTGAAAAGTACAATCACATGTGCATGTTTATTTCCGGAAAAATGAAGTGATTGGGAGAAAGCATATTTCCTAAAAATGATAGATTGTGCCCCCTTAGGAAAAACGCATGTTAAATTTTTTAATTTCTTGAGAAACAAAGGAAGCCTACTATTATCTTATCTTGCTTGGCTGTGCATACTTACATGTGCTAGATTAGGATTTCTTCAAATTTTCATAGGTAGAGCAATTCATGAATTTTTTGTACAATTTTGAATATTATATAATTCTGTCCTTAAAATTCGAAATGGAAAATGAGAAAATATATGTTGAAAAAAACATAATCACCTCTCATGCAGATAACCTCAGTGTCTGGTCCACAGAAAGAGAGAGAGAGGGTGAGTGACTGATGAGCTTCTGAACTTGCTCTTTGCTTTCGTCTCTCCTCCTCTCTTCGTCCTCCTTTTTCCGGGATTACACCAGCATGATCTCCATCTCGACTGCATCACTCTGCAAGACCCATTGTCACCGATCGCCGTTCCTCTCCAGCCCCACCGCCACCCGCCGACGACCATCCAGGACGACGACCCATTTCGGTCCCCGCCGGTCGGTCTACGGAACGAGGAGGCTGGCAGTGACAGGTCGCAGCGGCACAGATGACTCGGGAGAGGGAGAGACCGAGAGGACCACGACGACGTCGTCGGCGGCCGAGAGACGGAGCTTCTTGACGTTGGAGGAGGCCGGCCTCGTCGAGCTCTCCGGCTTGAGCACTCACGAGCGCTTTCTCTGTCGCTTGACGGTACGAGCATTCCGCAAATTTTCTATCTTCTATCACCGTACAGAGAAAGCTTGCTTTTTTTATTCTCCCGATCATTGAGAAATTTTCTTTCGCGTTCATGGGTTGTTTTAGAAATTGGTTTGTGAATAGCGAAGTTGAAAATGCAGATATCGTCGTTGAATCTGCTGAGAGTGATAGCGGAGCAAGAGGGGTGCTCCATCGAGGAGCTGAACGCGGGCAGGGTGTGCGACTGGTTCTTGAAGGACAAGCTGAAGCGAGAGCAGAACCCTGAGTCCGCCATTCTTCAATGGGATGATTCCGACCCCCAGTTTTGACCCGGTATAACAGAGCCTTGGAATTCCTTTGTCTGAAGCCAGGAGCTCGGAGTCCATGAACTTACTCCTCCTTTCGGACAATCACAAATGGAATTTCGTGTGTGCGGAGAGGGGAATGTGTTGTGGCGATTGGTCGGACGATCGGGCAAGTGGTTCTCGCGATGGAAATCGATCGTGACTTTTGAGTGCTTTATCAGTAGTTTTAGTTTGAGAAACACGACTCACCAGATTCTGCACTGCAGAATGGAGGCGATTTCAGCAATCTATCACATGGATTTAGCTTAAGCCTTACCCTACTTCCACCCCCTCAAAATAATTTTAAACAAATCTCGAAATTTAATCGATCTGAGGTAAACCTCAATAATAGAAAGATTGATGAAAGATGAAAAACACTTATGGATCGATCAATCTCATAATTTGTATCCATGTTATTTCTTCTTTTTTTGCATTTAAATTCGAAAAAGTTACGACTTTGTTGTCGTTGTTTTTATTTTGTATTTTATTTTGAGCAAGCCCACTATCATTCGATTATTTAGCGATCGGACTTCTACATATTGATAAAGCTGCGATGTCTAGAACAGTTATCTACAATCTCACTAAAATTTAATCTCTAACGATTCAATATCATATACAATTCATTGGTTTAAGTTCCTTTTTTGGGTGGTATTCTTTAATTAAAACTGTGAGTTCCATATGATTACAATTCAGATTTGAGATATGTTAAATCAACAATGGTCACCAACAAGGTTCAAATTCATTACGAATTTTCTTATGTATTTCATCTTAGGCACGTTAGAAAGTATAAGAGAAAAAATGAAATTTGTATTAAAATAAATGGGAATTAACACAATGTGGCGGAATAAAACAACATTGTTTTGGTCAAAAGGCACAATCTTGTATTTTTCACGACAATGTGCTTTTGCATTTTTAAATAGAAAAGAGAAAGAACTTTCACCCTCTACACCTCGTGATCTTGATAGTTCTCTTAGGAAGTCAAACTTCAAAGCATTTCGAGTGTGACCACCACCAAAATCAAGTGCTGTCAACTTCTATGAATCGAAATCGAAATTCATTTGTAGTCTTTGTAAGTCAGACAAATGGGAATGCACATTGTGTGACGAAGCTGAAACAGTAGAACGTGTGAAAACTGATGCTGCTCACCCCAAATTCAAAGCCAAAACTTGTTCATTAGAAGGAAATTTGGGATGCAGACCCTTCGTCACTGAAATCCTGGAGTCGGGAAGATTTCATATGCGCCAAGTTTCGTGGAAGTAGCAGAAAAGCGAATAATTGTACTGACTGATCAGCTGGGCATTTCATAAAGGAGATGTCCAACTATGAAATGTCCAATGCATCTTGGGATGGTTATCCCCCACCTCCTTTGTCTGCACCATTAACTAATAAATGTATAGTTAAAAAAAAAAAAACCTTGATGTATTTGGTTTTGCTCAATAAAGTGGCTACATGGATGAAATGTAAAATTTGAATCTTTTTTTTTGGTAAGTTAAAATTGGAATCTTTTTTTTTTTGGTAAAGTAAGTACATTAAAATTGGAATTGGAAAAAAAAATTGGAATCTTTTTTTTTTGGTAAAGAAAAAAATTGGAATCTTTCCACCCTTGCAGTTCCAATAAACATGATTAGTAGTAGATCTTACTTACATCAGAACCATCACGAGTTTAAGCTAGAAAAACATGTGTAGATAAAACTAGAGGGAGAGTAAATAAATTTTGTTCATGCAAGTTCTGAGCCAACAAGCTAGCTGAACTGAAGAAATGTCGCCATTTTTTGGGCACATAATTACACGATTCCTCCACTGATCTCCACATCACCACTAGGCTATCGGAAGAACAGCTCCAATAGAGTGCATGTATTGGCGAAACTGCAAAAACCCATCTAAAGTATTAAGCCTTTTTTGGGTAGATAAATGGGGAGGCATCTAGGCTTATCAGATTAGTAGTTGGAAAACTAAAACATTGATGACATGATTCTATTGTAAGGACTGATTACAGTGTTTTGCGCAATGTGTGTGCACTGAGAGAGAAAGAGAACCTCCAACAGATTTTGCAAAACAAAGTTAAGACTGCGTCTATTTACACTTTAGGGTGAGGGGAAATTAGATGACTTTAAGCAAGTAAACGATACATTAGACACCATTAATTTTCCAATGAATTTTCAAGATGTGGTAGACACATGTAGTGCAGTCACAAAAAAAAAAGTATCAAAATACCTCTTTCATAATATCTTCGCATCTACGTAATAGCTCCTGTTGTTGAGCTGCACAGGATTCTTTTATCGAATTTGTCCTTGAGGTAACAGAATCCACCTGAAAACTCACAATGAGAGAAACAAATAATTGCCACTTTGAAAAATTTCTGAGGCACAATCAGCCAGAACTGTCAATTTCAGATGAGTTGTTTTGCGACATAAAAGGAGAGTTTCAATATTGCGCTATACCTCTCCAACCACACTTTCGACCATCCTTTGTCTTGCCTCCAGTTCTTGTTTCCTAGATTCCAATTCCAATTTCACGTTATTGACTTCTCTAGTAGCTTCCTCACATTTGGTATGACTTTCCTTTTCTACCTGCTTTCTCAGTTCATCCAATTGTTCCTCTGGCAGAACACACATTTAAGCTCAATGTGTGGCGAAAATTAAACTATCGTTGAACAAAAAATAAGCAACAGAAGCACCTCTTCCCTGCAGTTCAACAAGCTTGGCATCAAGTGATTTATCCATGACTCCATCACCACTTAGCTTAGACTTCAGTGCTTTGACATCTTTATCAATAGTTTTGGCAGAGTTAACCTACCAAAAAGAAAGATATCATGAACCCCAGTTAGAAAGCCTGCATAAATGGTAACTCTCAGAGAAACCAGAAATGATAATTGTATTTCTTATTCATCACAATCACCAGAATGAAAATATCTTAATCACAAGGGCTGATATCACCTGTTCCTGTATCTTTTCCATCACCATCAAGTGCTTGGACAATTTTTTGAACACCTGAAAAGAGAAAATAAAAGATATGCAGAAGTGGAACAATACACCAGTGCTGAATCTTCACTATTATATTCAATAATTACTAGGATAAGCCAATCAAATAGAGATAGAAAGCAGATCATGTGAAAAAATATTAACAACACTTTGTCAGAGTCAAGAAAGAACTTGAAAGCTGGAGAAAGGACCAGATGTGAAATGCTTTTTTTAAGCAGTGACTAGTCATTCAGATTTAACTCCACATTTTTAGAAATAGTAGAAATAACTGATTGAGCCTCAAATGAATGCTAAGTCACAGAAAAAACCGATGAAGAATATGGAGATAAAACACAGGAAGCCAAAGAAAATCTTTGTAGCATGAGCACTGACAACTTCTAGGAAAAACCTGAATATGCACTATCATGTTCTTTTATATCAGCACAATGAGACAAACTGCTAGAGAGCTTAATTTATGCAGATTGAAGCCTTGAGCTGGAAATTATAATGAGGGTAATTATGATTAGCATATAAAGAGAGTATCAATTACCTTTGTGTAAACCTCCATAACAGCATTCTTGTCCTCAAAAGATTGCTTTGCTAAGTTCTCAGCATTTCTTGCCTCTTCCCGAACTAATTTTTTCTCTTCCAAAGACCTCTTCATGCAAATACAACAATGACATTGAATCTCAGAGTATATATACAAAGATAAGGGTGAAGGAGAAAAGTTAACAAAAGAAAAAATCAAAACATGAACACAGTATGATGGGTTCCTATTATTTAAATATTGCTACTTCAGAAAGTTATGAGCAGGATAGTACTTTGTGAATCACACTCAGATAAGAAAATTAGACACGCAGGTTTGCCTCTATATGCTCCTATTCAAGTCACAGGATGAAAGGAGACTCTAGAAAACAGCATGCTTAAAAATCATATGGTCATGACCTTTAAAATTCGACTAGATATGGGGCAGCAAATTGCAAAATTCTACCGTCCTTGCCCTTCATATCTGGAGATTTTCCATGTGGATAGATCATTGAAGTTGCTAATAGTTCTCCAATCCTTTTGGTAGAACAATATGACTGGTAACTTGTTTTTCAGGACGTCTGTTAGTGAATTACCAACATCAACAGAATTTTATCAATGTCCAAACATATTAGTAGATTAACTCCTCTGTAGTTTTGTAAGGTCCATAAGTAATTTACTGCCACTGTAATAATTGACCAATATTCAACAGAATTAGTAATTCATAAAATTATTTGAAATATGGCATGCTTGACTAGTAATTCACGCATTAGTGGCACTGCCAGTGCACAAAGCTGAGCTGAACCTTCTCCAGCGATCATGAGGATTGGCTTGGGGTGCCAAGTGCAGCGCAACCCTTGCATGGTGGTGGCAAGGGTTAACATTGTACAAAAGCAAGCAGGCAGTAAGGGCCCCCCGCCCTAACTGCAGCCACGACCTATGGTCACCGACCCTAGATGGCGACAAAGGGGGTAGCAACTTAAACCTCCATCCTTGATCCCGTGGTGCCTTTAGTTTTGTTTTTGTTATTCAGTTATTTCTCGATTTCCAGATTTTATTTTTATATTCACTTTTTCATGTTTATCTTTCAAATTTTCTAATTTGGCATCGCAAAATTTACACTGTTGTGCTTAAACTACAGATATTCTTTTTAATAAAACAGGATAAAGAACGATAAAAAAAATATGCTATATGTGCATTTCCGTCCACTTGAAACTAGAGGATTTACCAGAAGGACTGAAGTGGATGAGAGCTAAAATTTTAGGATTTACATGAATAATGAAAGTATTAGGACTAGAGTACACAAAGTTGACAAGTTTTAAGGCTAGCCTAAAATTGACACTACTTATTTAATGAGATTATATTGAATTCCTTGTCGGTATGATATTTTTCACTAAACATACTTGTAAACTTTAAAAAAAAGCGGACAAAGAAGACTAGTTCATAGGTATCAGGAGGCATAGCAACAAGCACAAATATTTGAGAAGAAAAATATCACTTAGGAATGTTTCCCAACACACCTGAAGTTTATCAGGTGACTGGACTATTCTTGAACGTAACTCTGCATTGGCTTGAACGCTTTCCACAAGCCCACGCTCCGCATTAAGGATCTGGAAAGTTTGAAAAGGCATTGGTATGAAGCAGCACCAGGTCAAAAGGGGAGTAGTACCATTTCTACTGCAAATATCCATTAGGCCATAACTGAGAAAAGCAAACAGGGTTTCCATTTGTATACAAATGCAAACATAACACATCACCAGCCTGCGATATAAATGCATATTACAGTACTTTTTGAAACAGAAAAAGTAAAACTCTGCTGTTGTAAGCTTGACATACATACTCACAGGCAACATGGACGTTGTTGCAGCAGCAGCTCAAGACCATGTCTCCTTAGGGAATTCAGACAAGAATTATTATGCTTTCATTGTGCAGATGAAGTCATCTGTCCCTATCCTAAGTAGAAGTTTATCCTCTAAAAATGACATCTCAGGATTTGCATGTTAATAACAGTCTTATTGCCTTTTCACACTTCAAAACATGTTATGACACATGACAAGACATTGAAACATGCAAAGTTTATCCTTTTCAACATTTAAACCATGTTAAACTAAACTTAACAAGTGCCCGAGGTCACTCTTTAACAAGCTCTTCACATAAGAACAGAAGTCAAATATCACTTTCTAGTTACATATAACTAAAGCAACTCCCTTTTTAGCAAGGAAACTCTAACAAGAAATTGGTTGCTAGACATTCGGCAATTGCAACACACTCAGTTTTAGTGCTTCTGCTTCCATTGTTAAACATGATGATTCTGCTTACTGATAAAATCCCCAAGAACAACATGTCACGGAACGCCTCAGCACTTCTATAGCCAAATCTGATGCTCGATCTACAGAAAGGCCTGTATCATGATTAAGGAGTTCATGCAGTGCGTCAAGCAGATTTATTGGACACACTTTAATTTTCTTTAGCTAATTTTATTATGTAAACTTAATATTAATAGGTTGACAGTTTACATAATCAATATGATCTAAGTAATGAAAACCCAACTGGCCATTGGTAGGTTTAGTAACCCTCTTTAAAGATATAAGGCGTAGATTATCTAGTAGTTTCAAATTGCTACCACAAAGAAGGCATCCAGCAGTACCTAAAATATAGAAACACCAATTTTTAATGCATAATTGAACTGGAGCCCTTCAAAAGCACACTTGTCTCTATTCACACAATTGAAAAATAGTTCTAGGGACGTGGACTATGTCTAACAACTTTTGCATATCAAAGCAAGAGATAAAACTCTCAGGTACAGGTCTGCCGACAAAATTGTCTTGCAGAAGTGGGTTTCCCTCGTGACAAGCCTACATACATGGCCAATGACAATCAAGCAACTGTTACATTGCCTCCAACAAGGTTTTCCATCAATTTCTTACACATGAAGTTTATTATCATTTTATCAGTCACTTAGTGAGACTAAAGCTAATAGACATGGCTTTTCTCTGGGGAAAAAGTACATCGTGTCATTATAACTGAATTAGGTGGATGACATTTCAACAATATTTGTTCTAACTTGACCATGATTGCTATTTATGCTCTAACTTGCTGAGAATGTCTAAAGCTTAGTCTAGAAATTGACATCATTACAACCTAGTATGAGGTGTCATTTTTCTTAATAACACTACACATTATTCTCAGCTTAGTTCTTCCTTTTCTCACAACAACTCAATTTAAAAACCTTTCAGCAAAATAAATCACCTTGAAAACTCTAATAAAAGCATAAGCAAGAAGCACCCCAAAAGGATGAATGTGTAATTTCTACAAGAAGGAGAGATCAAAAACCAAGTGGAAGAAGGGAGAAAGTAGCAGCCTTAGTATTATGAGGCCAAACTAGAAAAATTTACATGGATGCCATAACAACTTGTATGGTTCAGACTAATCAAAGTAAAAAGACAACTGACATAGTTCAGAACAGAATGCTGTATTCACTAGTTTTTACTTGCATTGCTTCAGCATTTCTTCTTTAAGGCAATTTTAAATATTTATCACAATTACACCATAGGATTCATTGACTCAAAAGCTTTCACACAAAAACTCAAAGCTACATTCCCTGTTGCGATTAATTACTGTAAGTTCAGAAGGGAGTGTAGAAACAGTAAATACGACACCTACAAAAACTTTAAGAAAAACATGCAACATGGTGGGTTCACCTTGACATCCATTTCTCCGCTATTATCCTTCAACTTCCGATAAGTAGTTCTCAAAGACATCTGATGCTTGTTAAGTTCTGCTATGGTCTGGTGTAGTTCTTTCAGTTTTGTTTCTACTTCTTGAACAAGAGGTAATTCCCTCTCTCTGGCTTCATTATACTCTGCAATCTCTGCATTCAACTGTATAAAATATATTATATAAATTTTTGTGATCAACTTGCAAGGAAAGTGCTTTCATTGCAAATTTGCAGTTGCTTTTCAGGTACCTGTGATAACTTAGTCTCCCATTCCTTCTGTTGTTCATCAAGGAGGTTCAGTTCTTCTACCATCGGTTTCAACAAATTCATTTTGTTGTCTCTGGAGAGCAGTAAAAATATAAAAAGAAAAAAAAAATGTATTAGCTGCACGTAAAAGATGAAATTCCTTGAAACTCACTTTTCAGATATAAGATATCTAGAAAAATGAGTGAGACGGATTATATTTAAGTACATAAAATAAAAATTTATGTTTGTCGTACATGAATGTATTATACAAACAAAGAATGTGGATGATCTGTACAAGACATTGCATAGGTCGCACTACCTTGATCATGATAGCCAATTTTTGCATGTCATATGCAGTTGAACCAAAAACACCCATGTACTATCCACATGACAATCCGAGGAAACCAAGCTTAAACATTAATGCTGCACACATCATTTCACTTTGCTGGAATCATCCACAAAAGGCACGAAATTCGTAAATGAAGGTTTCCCGACATAATTAGTGCACCAAACTCACTTGTGAAAACAGAAATTGAGAATGGCGCTCACAAAAATCTCAGTCCGTCCAGCATCGGGCTTCACCAGATCTTTCAGGGTAAACTGCGTGGGACATTGCAGAGAGGCCACAACCTCCTTGACTCTGCTGTACAGGTTCATCCTCGGCACCGACTCCACATGGAAGTCCGGGTTCTCAAGCTGCTCGAGCGCCGCAAACTCCATTTGCCCATCTTCCCTGTAGAATTGGAGGGCAAAACCCGCAAGAAAAAAGAGAGGAAAAGATGCTCAATCACCCGAATACACACAACAAATGCACAAAGGTCGCGCCTTTAACAACTGGGTCGAGATTATACGAATCCAGACCGCAGATTTCGAACTTTGAGCAAACTGGGTCCCCATAAAAAGAGGGACTGAAGATAGGTAGCTTACTCCTGGAAACAGTCGAGGTAGATTAGGAGCTGGGTGTAGAGATCGGAGACGAAATCGGGAGTGGGGTCGGCGAGGTGATGCGCTGAGACGTTACTGGAGATCTGGGAGTCGACGAGGAACGACAGTATCTCCGATCGGGTGAGCCTCGGGTACTCGAATCTCGACATCGGAGCGCAGCGCTCCAAGCGCCAACACCGCGAGCAGCGAAGGAAAATGGGCTCTGAGAGAGAGAGAGAGAGAGAGAGAGAGGGGTTTCCCGCCCAATAACCACAGTTTTATTTTTCAATGTTTTTCAACCGACAAGGCTACCGGGAATAGCCGGTTGCCTCGCCTTTCCTCTTACTCTTGTGCCGTCCTATAGCAGTAAAGATTAGAGTAATATGAAAAATCTTCCTCGTACGGCGGCTTTTTTCACTTTGGGGACTATAAATTTTCTTGTGAGTAATGTGAAAAATCTTCAATTTGGGAACGGTAAGGTCATTCCGAAGAAGATTCATGATTGGCAACAATGCGATATGAAACACGGATAAAAAGTAGTGCTGTATCGGAAAAATCTCATGCTGCATTTTAGGCTTAGAATAAATTTAAAAAATTATGTGACTCTGTAATGACGAGAATATTTAATTGCACAACGGTATTGATATTGAGCAAAATGTATTTTAACAAAATGTTGTGTTATGTAAAAAGTAAAGCATAATGGTTTTGGCTTTTAATTATGTCTAGATTGAATAAGCCTTACTAAATGTCAAATAAAATTTGGGAAAAGGGATTAGATAGTTGGCCTCACGTACCATAGGAGATTGCACAGTAGAACACGATATTGTACATACCGTATAAAATTATGAATAAGGCACATGAATTTTGATCGCATATACGATTTAATGCCATACGTCTTGGTAAGACATAGTAGTCATTAAGATATGACCCGTGGCCTTTGAGTACGACAAGAAATTGTATCATTTGGGAAGATATTATTTAAAACCGTAAAGTGTCGGGAAGATATTGACCTGAAATAAGAGTATAATCATATTATTTATTAAAAAGTATAATAAAACTGAAGCAAAATAAAACTTAGAAAACTAAAACAAAAAGAAAAGAAAGGACTAGATGGAGCAAATTTACCTACTTGTCTTTCAAAATTTACCAACTTACATTCGAATGATTACCAATTTTTTATCCGATTAAGTTCCATTTGATTCGGTTATCCATTTGTGTTCTTTATAAATAATCAACCTTCTTCGACCAGAAAAAAACAAAAACAGACTTATATCGTTCTTTACCAAATTTAATTGACTTTTCTTAGCAATGGCTCTGAATTTACTGCGAAAAGGGAAGGTCAGGCTGCCAAATCACATTTGCAAGTGGCTTCAAGGGTAAGAATGTAGCTTGGAAGTGCAGGACAGATCTTGAACCTCAGGTTAAGAATGCATGCTTAGATATAATCCATTCCATTTGAGACTTCTTACGGGTGATCGCATGCCTTGAGACCCCGAAAAAATGAACAAATTCCTTTTCTTTTCTTAGGAACACATGTACCCAGTACTGCTTATATCCCAAATGAATCCTGGATACGACTGGTGGCTATGCCATCCCTGAATGATGTATTTGATTCGCCATTACTGAGTCGTATTCTCAATTAGGAGATAGGCATGGTGATCCAACACAAGATGACTGCTCTTGTAAATCCGTCCAGTTTCTACAGAAGAATAATTTACTTTGTGCAACAAACGCATAGGCATATGTGCTGAAGGAGGAAAAACTTTACACCAACAACCGTCAGGCTCTGTACACAGCTGAGATAATCCGTAAGCCCAGGAAGTTCAAGTAACCAAAATTCAGGCGAACAGACTTCAACCGATAAGGAAGGAGGCTTGCTCTAATCATCCTCCTGCTACATCTAACCTCTGGCCGAGCATAAACACATATACTTCTTGACATTATCATAAACCAGCCGCATCATCAAAGTTCAACCATGAGTTTCTGATGTCTTTGCATAATCTGCAGGGGGAGGCACCACGTACCAAGCAAGATAGAGAACCTGACAAAAGGATTCAGCATAATAGTTAATGCATGTAAGGCAGAAATTTTCAACAAGCAGAAAGCATCAAGCACCTCTATTACGGGCAATGATTGCTGTGGTAGGTCATGTAGCTTGACGGATTTCTAGAGATACCGCTTTCAACAATGTACCAACCTGTATAGTGTATAGGAATTAAGAAATACGCAAAAGGCAGAGGAGCCAGTTCCCACAGAAAAGGTTTTAACTAGTAAGGAAGTTGCATCTTATAGTCCGCTGAGGATACTTCTTAAAGATAAAATCATCAAAATCGATGGCCACGTTACTAGGCTTAAAAAGGTCATGTTATCTACCTTGAAATAAAAGGTGTTATGATGAATCCATGTCACCAAAAATTAAGATAGGTCACCACACAAATCAAACATCATATATAATTACATGGGTTTAATGTCAAATTATCAGCAAAAGTGCGATGTACAACAATAAACAGCAAGAAACGCACAGCACCCTACTAGTATCAACTACAAAAGATACCATGCTGGTTTCAATTTCTACAGCAGTTAGGAATGATCGAAAAGGCAATAGCAGACGCATCACACTCTTAGAAGAAATTTGGTGTGACTAAATTGCAAAAACTCATCCCACAGTTTTTCTTTTGATTTTTCCCACCAATTTGGTGCTCTTGTTTGCCGTTTTGTTAGAGTAGCATATCAATAAATATGACACTTAGTTGGAAAATTTCTAAGCAAAGTGACTCCGTCAGTAATCACAACCCTAAAACGAAGAGAGATGAATTGCAATCAAACCACACAATTCTTGCTCACTTTCATTTCCAATGATTTTGCGTATGAATGGAAATCTCTTTTCTTTTTTAGAAAATAATTTATAGAATTATTATTGCACTAAGATCCCTAGCAGCAAAACCTCAGAACTGATTTTAATGCAGTTGCACTTGAGTGCTCTATCTCTCACATGTTGCCCGGTTCTTGCATCAAGGACAGTCACCACCAGGTTGAAGTTGGTATATCAACATCTCTCTCTCTCTCTCCCGCTCTCTCTCCTGCTCTCTCTCTCTCTCTCTCTCTCGATAACTTGAAACTACCAAACTTTTCAAATATATAGTTAGATATATTTTTCACAAGTACTTCAATCTAAAACAGTTATTCTATGCAAAGTCTAGTTCAATGAAACCTTGGTTGTTCAAGTGAAATGTTGATCTTTAACAACAAAGACCAATCTTGGTAAATTGAAACCACCAAACTTTTCATTTTATTAGACGAGTCATTTCATCATTCCTTTTCCTTATCTATAGGCTCTAGCCTCTATACCAGGGACGTCAAATGGGTTGGTCGGGTCGGGCTTGGGTCAAGTAAAAAATGATCCGATTGATATTGACTTATTTTAATCCGATTTGACCCATTTTCGTATAATACAATTCTAGTGACTCATACATGACCCAACCCATATTGTTAAAACACTTCCACAAGTCTAGAAAAATTTGTTTCATGATATTTTTTAAAAATATTGTTAAAACAAATTTATGCAATACAATTTAATGATTATTTTTTAAAATTTTTGCAAAATTTCATTATTTAATTCATTTTTTTAAAAAATATTTTTCTTTTTTCGTTTTTCCTCTTTCAGTCGTTGACGAGGCAAGCAGATTTTAATGAGCTCGATCTCGCTAGATTTCGATGAGCTAAACCTTGCCGACCTCAAATGACGCTCGAGACTCATCAAGATAAGGTTGAGCTCATCGAAATTCGGCGAATCTCGATCTCAGCAACCTCAAACAAGCTCGACCTCGCCGAATCTGGTGAGTCTCTAGCTCGATGGCCTTGGGCAAGCTCGACTTGGCCACCAGATCCAGCAAAGTCAAGTTGGCACCTTGCACCCTCTCGAGCTTGCTCGAGGCGAGGATCGAGCCTCGCCGACCAAGGGCAAACTTGAGCTCATCGACCTCAACGAGGCCAAAGCTCACTAATTTGGCAAGGTCTCAGCCTCCCCGAAGTCTGGTGAGCTTGTCCCTTGCCTCTTGGTTGCGACCAACTAAGAAAGAGGGGAAAAAAAAGGAAAGAAAAAAGAGAAAATCAAAAAATCAAAATTTTATTTTAAAAAAATTAAAAATAATTAGAATATTGCAATTTTCATAGTCTAAAAATGATTTGTTAATGACACTTAAAACTAATTAGGTAACTTCCCATTTGGAACCCATTTAAGACTTATTAGGTTAGTAAGTAACCCATTTAATATCCATTTAATCTTTTAAGTTAATCCATTTATGACCCATATAATTCAATACAAGTTGAAATATGGGTTTTGACCTATTTTGCCACCTCTCCTCTATACTAGCTAAAGTGCTCGTTTTAGATGTTACTTTTATGAAGTATCTAGCTTTGGATCATAAAGCATCGAATGATATACTTCTTCAAATACCATCAATGTCAATGCCTTGCATACCTCATAAAGAATTCAAGTAACTTTTGCACTCAGACAATAAGCACATAATCACATGCATGATCAGACAAATGAGATGCATATCCTGATTCTACAGGATGCAGTTGTTCATTAAAGAGGACTAGAAGTTGCTTCAATGAGCTCCTTAAAGTGTAAGACAAAGAAAAGAGTCCCTCATGGAACTTAGTGAACTACTTGATTTAGAACACTAATTTGCGTTTATGAAGCCTCCTAATTAAGATAACCTTGATTTAGGACACTAATAAGAGCATGTGCATGTGTTACTGGCCATCCAAAATTATATATCTGTAGAAGTTCATTTACAGAGTATCTTGTGGAAAAATAGATAAGAACTATGCTCTATTAGCACCAATAGTCACGGATCCATCATAAAGAAAAAAATAGCAGAATTACCTCATATTACATCACCTGAAATTCACTCCTTCCTCTTATGAGATCTCACTCCTTTTAAACTGAACTGATGCTTGGACAGTGCTTCCTTAATTAGCTCATCACCAAAGAAGCGTGAATTCTTTAGAATAAGATCTCTTGTTGTCAAATCAATAGCATAACCATGACCAGGCATCCACTGCAGTAGTTGGAGAAGTAATCCTTTCTTCTCAGGCAGAACAATAAATCGTGACACGGCCATATTAAATAATTTCTGCAAAGGAAAACACTTATCATCATTAAGTCTTGTATCTAGATATAAAATTCTTCAAATTTTCTGGAACTTCTTCTTGAGCACAATTTACTTTAGTTGTGCTTCCCTTATGAACTGAAGCATCCCGCCCGGAGAGAGAGAGAGATGAAAGCAAGAGAGAACAACCAGAGAAGAATGGAGTTGTTCTCACAATCTTGCAGGTCATCAAACAAAATTTTGTAAGATTGGTCAGAGAACAGAATGCAAATTCAGTCCCAAAACAAGAAGTCGTGCATAAGAGAGGCACTGAATTCTTAAAATGAATTGCTTAAGCTAAGAGAGGCATAGAAGGGATTTTTCTGATACTTAATAAACAACCAAAGACGTCAAAGCAGTCACTTGCAAAAACAAAACCAATTAGTCATTTTCCCCTTAGTGCGGTTAGCTCATGGGTCTTATGCTATTGCACTCTATTTTGAACCACATGCTCTGTAATATCCAGTAAATCAAGATCTCTGTAAAAATACTACGCATGTCTTTTTAGGTCTTCCTCTATCCCTTTGACCCCACTTCTCCACCATTACTTTACAATTTCAAAGTCCACATAAGCAAATTACTAAACTCACTTCAATAAGAGGAGTGAGGGCAAAGAATGCGATGCATATGCCTTAACTTTCTCATTTTATTTGGCCCTAAAAGAGCACTTATTTCTGTTTAGTCAGCACAAATACTAACTGCTTGCCTGATCAATCTTATTGCCGGAGGCATGGACGACCTTCAACACATCATTTATCAAGTTGACATTACCCGACTTCATAAAAGCAGATGCAAACTTCTTTACTGCTTGCTTGGAGATTAAACCCACATTGTCCTGGAAATTGGAGGGAAAAATATATATATGTAAGTGAAGATGAACCCATTGAACATCCAAAGAAAGCCAATAGATGAAGTACCTTGACAACAACATAAGCCTCCTTGTGAAGCCTTCCTGAAATCAGAATGTGCAGAATTTTTTCGTGAAGAGCCTTACACATACTTCTTTTGCTGTACCTCAACATATTGTAAACAGAAAAAGCTTCTGGGTAGGCATTCATTTTGCCAAGTTGAAAGATTAGGGCGGAGCAAAGTCCCTGCAGTAACACAGATAGTTCAGAATACTTCAAAATCATTAGTAGTTTTGTGTCATTAAAAGCAATTCAAAAAGTGGCAAAAGGAATGCTAACCCATTTGCAAAATCATTTATAAGATAAAAAAGCCCACTAAAGGCGATACTAGTAGTACTAGCACCCAGCATTAACTGCTTTTTTTCAACCTTTTTTGACAGGTAACTGTTTGTTTGTAACTAAAACTGCTACTCCATATTATCAGCAAAAATGTTTCTTTTTTCTTGGAATAATAAGAGTAAACTCTTCATTTTTGGGCATAAAAGGAATGTTTGCTCCTTTGCAAGTAAAGATTGAGAAGTCTGGCCTTAAAAAGTTGAGATTTCCTGCGGTTATACCACCAGGCAGACCACAAAGACATAAATAGGGGTATCTTCACCACACCTTTTACAGAATCCCAGAATATGCATTCATCATCCTCTATAAGTACAATCTACAAATGTAATCCTTTTTTTTCTAAAAGAAAAAAAAAACAATCACAATGTGGTTAACCAATTCAGCCATTTTTGGTAAATGGCGCACCTTCTAACCAGAGATACTCCTCTCCTTCAAAAATCCAAAATAATCGAAGTCCTCTTCATGAGGGTTACTTCCAGTCAGAAAAAATGTCCACTTTTGGAACACCAGATTTCAGTATCAGCAACAAAAGCAAGTTTGCTCTCCCTAATCCCGAGGTGAACACAAGAAGCTGTTTGTTGGAAGATTTCAGTGCAAATTGGCTGTTTCTGTTAAGCTGCCATTTCGCTGGATCTTCTTGTCCCACAGAAATTTAAAACTCTAAATAGCAGGTAACCGAGAAGAATTTCCCTAAAACCCACAGTTCCTGATGTTTCTATGAAGAGACACATTTTAGATGCTTCTATCTTTTTGCTAAATCAAGGACTCAAAAGGCTTCTTATCAAAGGATAAAAGGAAAAGATCAGGTGATTTCTCCTTAAAAGAGGCCTAAAAGACAACCTCTTATGCAAGAAACTGATTGTATTACCTAAACTAGCAAAAAGTAGTGCATTAGAATTTTTTTTCCCTTCCCTCGTACTTTCACAGTGCCAAAAGGCTGGCATCCATCTTTGTGTAGCTTGTTCAGAATTAAGCCATGACTTTCTGGACCATAGTTTGCAAAATTATCCCTAAAGTCTCACTTATCATGTCAAGCTTTATCAAATTGCATAGAGACTTAACCCAAAAGGCTGTTGATTGATTAGAGAATTAAACTCTCCATTATAAGAGATTATCAGCATCTTCTGGAAGAAATCTCTTTTGGATAAGCTACTCACTCCTCCCATCTCCACTACTAACTACTCATATTTGTAGCTATGGCTTCATATTGGCATTAGAATTCATTGAGTGCATCTTAAGAAGATACCCACAAAGAAATTACCATAGCATGCTTCTGTCAGAACACTGTCTCTTTTGTTTTAAGATGTAATCACTAGTTCCAAGATAAAAATAGATTGATCAAGCATTTCGAAGGCACAAGCATCAAATGAATAGGCATTTGAAAACTTGAAATTAGCATCCCATGTAAGAGCAATGAACCTAATTTAGGCTATGAGTCAGTAGGATATCATATCAGAAGTCATCATACCTCCTCTGGTTGGTGCCCCTTCTTATGCATGTCCTCCATAGTCCTGTAAGCAAGCAGATATAATCTCTCCTTGAAGAAGTATTTGACTAGGATATGAAAGGTATTGTAATCAGGACTGATAGCTAGTTCATCCATCTTCTTCATTGTTTGCATTACACTCTCCATTTCACCTGCTCTGCAATAGGCGCATAGCATGGTATTTAATATTACCAAGTCATATCTGTTAAATTTGGCTTCAAAGTCTTTGGCCAACTGTTTGGCCTCTTGTAAAAGTCCACACCGGCAAAATGCTGAAATCATGATGCAGTGGGCATAGCCATCTGCAAGTAAAACATGACCATTATATCCACACATAAGCATCGCCATTATACTATAGTAACAATATGAAGTTCTCATTGCAGGGAAAAACTTGAAGCCCCCCCCCCCCCACCCACCTTCTCATGGGTGCGACTGGGGTGGGGGGTCACAGACGATCGTCTGCTTGACTTACATTCAAAGAATGGGACAGCACGGACCAATTATTTAGATAATAATAGCAAGAGGAGCTTATGCCAACATATAGCAACCCAAAAGAAAACCATCCTTACTAAGGTATCAAAGCTAATGCAAGTCAAATGTAAATAATACTGGTCCCAGTTCTCATTTAAAAACTGGAAAGTATAAGGAAAAATATTGCAATTCATCGCACTCATCCCACCTTTTCAAAAGTCCAAATAAGCAAACTTTACAAAAGTCATTTTGCTTCTATATAATCAGGATAGTAGAGAACACAGCCCGATAACTAAGTGAAACTAGTAGTCATGCTTAATTACCAGATCTGACAGATTTTCTCATCATTTCGTCAAACACTGATTTAGCTTCATCTGTCCTTCCAGCCTTAGCTAGGCCATCCATCAATAGACAGTACGACATCTATAAATTAAACACATATGGTAAGTTATAGAATGATAACTTCTAGCAAAAATCTGGACATACATTAAATGATGGAACATCAATGAGAACAAACTACAGAAGGAGAACAAAGGATCAATCCACAAGATTGTTCACAGGTAAGATAAGCTGTGAACAAACTACAGAAGGAAAAGGTAAATCAAAAGCTTTATGAGATAAGCTGCCTAGCAATATGAGTACCAACGGTAAGCAAATTCAGAGTAGTTGGAGATGTGAATGCTTTGGTAGTAAAGATAACTATATAAGAATATATGCAATGACCATATTCAACAAAAGAAGATAAGACACAAGAGAACCAATTAAAGAGAATTAAAATATGAAAATTTAATTCAAGATGGTATTAAAAAGTACAATTTTTCATAGTAGGAAGAGTGTTACATGGGAGAAGAGGCTTAAGAAGACATGACAAAAACACAAAAGGCAGGATCTTGAAAATGGCTATTCTCAAGGATTTGCACTAAATAGAGCTGATCATATAGTCAACCCTCATTGGGGAAAAAAGGCTTTGTTCATCATTATCATCCTCACACAAAATTGAAGACATTAAATTACACTGTATGATGATATCTGCAAAGCATCGAGATAGAAAATGCAAGAAAGAAGCTCCAAGGAATCCCCTATTGAGTTTATGATTTCACATTGTCGCACATCAGCAAAGACATCCAATATGATATGAGAAATCTAATACAGAGAATCCTTTGAAAGCCTATGATGGTCTAATTTCTCAAGACTAAATTGTCCTGACCAGCTTCTGTCCTTTTGATATGTAAGTTATCATGAGAATACTGTGCATAGCATTTGTTTCAGGTCAGATATATTTGGAGCCAGTTATAGCTTCATTTAGAAAGCAGAGAAAAAGCACGATAATGTACCTCATCTTTAGCATAGCCTAAGAGTTCCAGTTCAGCTAATAATTCTCTTGACTTATCAAATAAGCCACCTCTCACGTAAACCTTCAGGAGAGTAGTCAAAGTTACCTGAAAACCTTGCAGCAGTGACTGATGTCAAGATGGTACAAGCATCCTATATATGTACTACAAAAAGAAGTAATGAAATTATCTGATCAAGGTAACACACCCATGGCACATACAAATTCAAGTGAGAGGGTTTTGACATTAGCCACTAAAAAAGCAGCTAGTAGAAATGAAGTGGATAAAAATGTTAATAACAACAAGGATGCCTTCGAAGGCACCCTTCTGTCCACTCCAAATGATATAAATAGAGGCTCTTGCAGTAGGAGTAATACTTGAAATTAACATTTACTACTTTTATTTTGTTAGTATATAATTTAATCATATTGCCAGAGCTTGATTGTCAAATTTTGTGCTACTCAGATCTATTTAACTTTGCAGCAGGGATCAACATCATCAGTCAGACACTTACCAAAAAAAAAAAAAAAATCATCAGTCAGACAAGCGCAATGCAGTCCAAGGCACTCAAGCTAAACGGAGTGACGGAATCTTCCTTTTGGGATGACAAGGCAATGGGCTTTCCACAAAGCCCACACCTTTCACATATAAGACATCAGTCGCAAATAGGGAAGAGCACGTGAGGGGCCCCTGCCTCAGGTTTGTCGCATAAACTTTATTATATCCCCGTTTTGATATAATTTCAAGTAATCAATTTTTTTTTTGTAGTTGTATATATTTTAGCTAAGATCATTTAAACAAATTTTCAGATTATTTAGCTAGGAGATATTTGTTCTTGCAAGAGATGTATTATGCAAGGAAAATCCGCCCCATCAAAGATGCCACACCCATGCCCATCCCCAGTCGAAAAGATGCTCTCCCATAAAAAAACACGGGTTTTTCAAACCCTAAAGAAGTGGTACTTTTTCCGCTTTTTTTGCAAAGTTTGGCAACCAACCAAAATAATAGGTTGAACAGTAAAAGACCTAGTAGATCTTCAGAGGAGGAAGTTGCACAATATTTAGCAACTACCTTTGAAAATAGAGGCCCTTTTTTAAAGTTTCAATAACATAATCCACATTACCATCTTCAAAATTATGAGCATGCAATCAAATGCATCTCATAAGATAAAAATAAGAGATGAAGTTCAAGACAAACCTTATTGATATCTAAGCCTGCAGATTTCATATCCTGCACCAAGGCTTCGGCCTTCTTGTAATCACCATCAGCAGAGTATGCATTTAATAAAGAGCTATAGTGGAATTCATTAGGTGTATGGCCTCCATTGACCATTTGCTTAAAGAAGCGCTCTGCATCTTCACAATGATTGTTTGAAGCACACACGGCAATAAGAGTCCCATACATTACACTGTCCATTTCAAGACCATTATACTCCAGTTCGCGTATCAGTTCCAATGCCTTGGTGTAACCATCACTTACCTTCATGCAACCTGCAAGCAACTACGGATAATGAAGAAAGTAAGGATTGCTACTGCCAAACCATGGACAGTACCAAGAAAGACTGAAATGATATTCTAACTATTACTTCCTCAAAACTTAGAGCAAATGAAACAGGGGATGTAGATGAAAATTGGATTCATTCGACAGTGAAGAAAAAAGTTAGCTTTGCTTAGTGGGGGCATTGTTAGAGCCCTATGAATCTGGCAAAAATCATAGGAATCGTCTATTCAAAAGACTCCATATTGCGCCCAACAAATTTTCAACGCTAAAGTTGATCATGAGATCTCTGTACATAATTGATCATTGTTGCCGCAAAATGAGATACCTTGTTACAGAATAATGAAAGAGGCACCTGTCAATTTCCATCAATGAAGCCGTACGTCCTAAGCATGAGCAAAATAAGCTGGTTCGATGTTATTAAAGTCAGATGATTCAAGACTAGACATCATATGTTACATTTTAATCCATAGATGATGTTGTCTAACATTCCAAAGAGATTATATCCTAACAATCCCTCTCCTGTATAAGTGGGGCCTTACATTGGAAACATGAAATATCACCGCAGCAAAACCAACTAAAGGCAATCACGAACAGGAACACTAGAGCATGAAAGAAGACACAGAAACATACAAAATGATAAAAAGGGGAATACATATGGACACCTCACCCTTGTTCTACCATATTAAATAATCATTTTCCCCAAAAGCTTAGGCTGTCAAAATTAGGCCTACAGCATATATAGCATGTCGCTGCAAATAGATAAACAAATTTCCAAAGTTCACGTATCAAAAGTCAAATATAATGTGACAATAGATATAACATGAATTAACTTTTTATTGGTCACAAATCTACTTCCCATAAGTAGCTGAGTTGATTGCTTAAAGAAAGTTAACCAAGATGAGGTTAGAGTTGCACACCGTACTATATGTAATGATATCCGGTTTGAGCCCTTCCCGCTTCATCTGTTGAAAACATTTCATGCCGATGCCGAACTTACCATTTCTCACAAGGCAACTGAGAACAGCATTACTTACAAAGACATTGATTTTCATTGAGGCATCTGGAATACTGTTATAGATTTCCAGTGCATTCAAAGGGTTGTTGCTTGTCCCCGTGAACTTTATGTAACTGCTATAACTTGCAGCACTAATCTTCTCATGTTTCTGCATATACTGAAAAAGCTGCGACAATTTCAACAGAAAATCAATAGCAGCTCTTCATTAGGTAATTAAGAGGAACAGAAGGAAAATAATTAACTGCCTAAGAAGCAAGAAGACCCATTGCTGGACACGACTTAGCTTGCCAAGCAGAGAGCAAGCAAGAGACAGAGCAATGAGGCTGGTAGATGGAAACGAATTACGATCTTAAGCTTCCAAATCATGAGGGGGAAGTGAAAATCAATACCAAAAACTGTTTGAGCTGATTGGCAGAATCAAATTTCTTATAAGTTTCCACAGCTTGTTAGATTAGTCCTACAATTCATTAATATTATAGCCATTAGGATGCATCTTTCTCCAATCACCAGCAAGTACTCATACATGATCCATAATGACAAAGATGTAGAAAGAGACAATAAGAAAAGATTTGGAGAACTTAGAGCTTACAAAATTTGATTCAAGATCAAGAGCATGGCATAGACGCCAATTGCATCTACGAGATGAGTCTTGGTTTTGTTTTTCTTGACTTATGAAAAGCAAAAAGCAACTTCTCTACATTCCACCAAAATCTAAAATATATTCTACTTTTAAAAACCAATGAAAAGTTATATGCGAATCCACCTGTATATGACAGCTTTAGATGCTTACGAATAAAAACAAAGTAAACATGCTACAAAAAAAAAAAAGTTAAATATAGTTCAAGCACATGCTGAACTTATTGTGGTTTACATTCTTTTATGTTGTTGTAGATATTCATTAAGATGCATTACTACTCTTAAAGAAGTTTATTTCCAAGCACCATCAATGCAACGAGCTGTGCTTTGTTCTCGACAAAATTGAAGTCTAAGCATAATTCAGCCATATCACAATGAATGCATAACGGAACAAGACAGATAAATGCCTTAAATCCATGACATTCAGTCAATGCTAGTCCAGACAATGCAAAATTGTTAATTGATATTGTGATGTGCAATGACAGACGATATAAAACTAGGAACTTGTAGAACGAGACATTCCAGATCAGTGGATTAGTGGAGTAAAACCACTATTGATCATCAAACCCATGAAAAGAGTCCATCAAAATGCTGACTACATGCTACCTCTATTGCTCTATAAGGCTACATTGATTCTTCCGTAGTTCCGGATAATCATGGGTAAAAGAAAAAAGAGTTGAAGCCCATAAAAGATTGAATAAAGACAAAAGAGTGCTTACCAATGAGCAAAGCATGAGTTAAAAAGTTGGTTTGTGCATATAATTTCATTCAATGACGACAATTGTAGTCCAAATCCAAGAACAATCAGATTCTATGCAAAGAGAGGAGACACTTGAATTAACTTGACAGAAAAAGTGAATATAACTTGGGAAGTTGCAAAACCTTAGAAATATCTTGCATCTGGTTGAGCTTCCCGAAATATCTCAAGATGGCATTCAAGTCCTGCACCTTCAGTAGACCACCAAGCCTGCACAGACATAAAAGTACAAGACCTTAACCTCCTAAGAGATATTCAGCAGAAGAACGGAATAAAGTAAAGATGAGGAAAGAAAAATCATTACACCGAAAGCAGGAACTGCAATGTATGATCACAAGACGCCTATCACATTAGATGTCTAGAGGGAAATGTATGAACTTGTAAAAAATGATGTCATCCAATCACCCAAGACTGTCGAATCTGAAGCCAATTAAAATACGCATCAAGATTTTTTTTTCTTAAGACATCTGAAAAATTTATGCTCTATGACATTTGAAACATAATTCTAGCAAGTGAAAAGAGCGGTTCCCTAAATCAGGCGCAAAATCCCATTTAGGATATGTCCTGAAATGTTGAATAGACGAAGAAAGGGGGCAAAACACCGGAAGCACACATGAAGAATACAACCAAGCCATAAACCTTCAAAAGGTGCAATGAAATTCTCAAAATTTAATCCAGATTTCAAAAGAACACGCCACATAGCCAACACAACAACCAAACCACTTCAGGACAACAAATAAACAGTGCGTCCATAATGTTTCCCACTACCTTTCCAGAGCGGACTCCAAGTCGGGGGACTGCTGAATTTCAAGAACAGCGGTCTGCCTGGCCAAATAAGACTTGGAGTGATGCTTCCTCGGGGGGGCGCCATGAGGCAGAGCACGGGCCGGCTCAGCTGGAGCCGGCTCGACGAAGGCAGGAGCCGAAGCGGAGAAAACTCGAGAGGACCTAGCGATTCTCGAAGGAGGAGGAGGAGGAGGAAGATGAGGGGACGGTGAACGAGGATAAAGAATTGAAGGAAAAGGGAGCGACGTCGGGCGGGTGAGGACGCTCGAAGACAAGAAGACGAGCGCAGAAGAAGGAATCTCCATAGCCGGGTCTCTTCGAGAATATTCAAGCTCGATGAATGCGCGAAGCGCTTGTTTTCCAGGAGGAGAGTGGAACAGGAGGAGGGAGAGAGATGGCGGAGGAAGATGGAAGTGGAAGCAGAGACAGTGTTCTGTTCCTGAAGCTACTGTTCAAGACTCTCTTTCTTCCTCACGTGTCTAAATACTCAACACTCTCCTTTTGAACACTCATGGTTTGTTTGGTAACCGTTCCGTCCTTAATTTCTCGTCCCTAACGAGTTTGACACAAAAAATCTAATTGACAAATGTCCAATGAAATAAAAAAAGCTTGGATGGATTTTGAATGAAGAATTAGAATCAAAATATTTCTGATTTTCTATTTTTCGACCGAAAATTCACGGCATGAAAAAGAGAAAAGTTGCTCCCGCCCTCGTCCCTGCCCGACCCATTAGAGCGTGTTTGGTAACCATTCTCGTCCTATAAACAGTTTTTTTTTAGAATGAGTTTTTTTTGAAAAATAGTTCTCGGATGAGTTTTTAGGAAGAGAAACATGTTTGGTAATTGAACAAAATTTCTCGTCCCAATACTAAAAAATAAAATAAATGCGGTAGCCGGAGACTTATGATGGCGGTGATTGGCGATTGGCGGCGGGCGGCGACGGTGACTTATGGCGGAGGTGGCGACCGGTGATCGCCAGGCGAGGCCGATGACCGACGGCTGACGGCGACGAGAGGTGGCGGGCGGTGACGGTGGTCAATGACTGGCGACGGCAGTGGCAACTGACGATCGGCGGCCGATGATGATGACCGGCGGCAGGCAATGGGCGTCGACCGGCGACCGAGGGCGATGACCGACTGCTAAAGGCGAAGACCAGCGACGGGCGGTGACGGTGGCCAATGAACGGCGGCGGCGGCAAATGGCGAACGGCGGTGGCGACAAGAGATAAAAAAAAAATTAGCTTATTAATTGGTACTATACATTCTTGTCCTAGAAATTGAGAACAAAAAAATTTTTGGTTCTCATTTTTCGTCCTAAACCCATCCCCAACCATTTTTTCATCCCGGGAACAGTATGAGAATGAAAATTTGCCAAACAAGTTTCTCGTCCCAAACTCGTCTGGGGACGAGAAACTGAGAATGAGAATTGTTATCAAACGTGCCCTTACTGCCACCAGCTTCTCGATCACGGCTCACCAGCCATCACCGTCGAATCCCTCCCTCCCTCCTCCGCGCTTCCCAACGTGTCTCCGATTTCCCTCAGGTCCTTCGCCTGCGACATTCTTCACGATCTCCACAAGTTTTGATCTTGTTTTCGATGGCTGTCGTTTGATGGTGTTTGTTGGTGCAGGGGGCTGGCGGGAGTTTGGTGGGTGGTGCCCGGAACTGGAGCCGCGCCATTGACTCGGCTTACAGCGACGGTCAGGAGGACGACGAAGGCGAGGACGGCAGCGATGAGGATGAGGATTGGAGCTTGGACCTGTTGGTTAGGTTTGTTCAGAACGTGTTCAGGAGGATTTCCAGGAGGGCGAGGAAGGCCGTGCGGTCGATTCTGCCTGTTACGATTTCGAATTGGTGAGCCGATTTCCGTCTTTTCTCTTGAATTGGTTACATAGGATTTTCCCGTGGATAGGGAATTGGTTCACTAACGTTTTGCAATGTCTTGAGCTGCTCTCTTTGTGTTCGTCCTTATGTTGTGTTGATCCGTTGATGATTCACTTTATGTTGATTCGCACTTTGTATAGAAGTACGAGTTGGTTTGAACCGGTACAGTTTAGGTGGTTGCATACAGTTTCTGAATAGGTTCAACTGATTGTGGTTGTCAGCTGGTTCATCTTAATCTTCTGTCTGCTGTCCTCAATCGTAGTCCCTTTCTGTCAGTGAATCTGACCTTGTCAGCTGCTGATGTGAACTTGGAATCTGATCAACCTCTTGTATGAAAACTTGTGTATAAGAAACCCCTTACGGCTGTCTTGTTAAGGAAGTTAATTAAGTGCAGGTACTGGAATCTCTACTCGATGTAAACTCGGATTTAGATAGATTGAGTCATAATTGGCTACTTGTGAATCTCAATGCTTGAGATTCTGATTTCTATAATGTATAGAACATGATACTTTTTGTGGGTTGTGTTCTTTTTTGTGTACTTGATCAATACAGAATGTGGTTTTTAATCTTACACCCCTTATTGTGGGATGTGGTGTTAGAGGGAGGAGAAGTGACTTCTCTGGTGCTTTCTAAGAATAATTATCAACAAAACACTGTGGAAGATGTCACTCTCCGATGCTCTTTGCATTTGAACATAACTTTCCAGATGTGTCTTTGTTACTTGGTAAGTATTTGACCAGAGTATCCTGTGAAGGCACTGCTCTTATGTCGAAAATATGATGAGATATGCAACATTCTCTTTTATATTGCACAAATTTTTTTTTTATGAAGGCATGGATTCAATTTGCAGAAACTATTGTTTTGGATTATAGAAAAATGTTCCATAAATCAAGCTATTGTCTTCACTAACATTTTTAAATTAAATGAAAAAAATCTAGGGCAAAATTTTTGTGCAATTACTAAACGTGTTTTTCTTTCCAAAAACTCATTTGAGAATTATTTCTCAGAAAAACTTATTCTAAAAAAATGTTTCTAGAAAGAGAGTAATTATCAAACGCACTCTCAATCAACTCACGTTGTGGCTCTAATACCGCTAGTAAAATAAAAATCACAGCACTCGAAGTAAACAAACATATATAGGAGAAAGCAAATGTTTTATTGCCCTTTTTTTAACTTCAGACTTCATCTGGCACAAACATTTTATATAAGTAGAACATCAATGGAAATAATTAAGACATAGCAAAAAAAAAAATAGCACATAAGAGACTCACTAATGAGCTGCAATGTGCTGCAACAAACCCTTAAAAAATAGCAATACAACTATTTTCCACCTTATTGGCTAGTTGAACATTGACAAATTTAAACATTGACTCGTTCAACAGGAATATATTACACGTTTTTTTTTAGTTCGCTTTCAAAGACTTAGCTTTTTCTTCACATGTGTTTGACCCATTCACGATCATCGTTCTCGTGATGCTTTTATCCCCCCCCCCCTCCCTTCTCTCTTTGTTCAAAGTCAATAAAGTAATCTCTTGCTATGATCCAGTCAAAAACCAAAATTTAGTCTAACATATACGAAGTCAAAGCAGCATACCCATCTTGGGATTAATAATTAGCTCTAAAAGTATTGTGACGATATCAATTCAATACTAAACTTTTTAATTTTATCAATTTAATCATAAATCTTATTAAAATTTCAATCTCGTCCTTCTGATAAATTTTTATCGGAAGTCGCTGA
This sequence comes from Melaleuca alternifolia, assembly GCA_019926035.1. Lineage (NCBI taxonomy): Eukaryota > Viridiplantae > Streptophyta > Magnoliopsida > Myrtales > Myrtaceae > Melaleuca > Melaleuca alternifolia. Next base: position 1,449,646 of record JAGKPW010002418.1, on the reverse strand, counting down.
TGTGGTCGTGTGCCATCATTGTCACATCAACGATTTCAAGTGAAAATTAATTGAAATGACTACATTGAAATTTCATGCAAAGGTTTATGAATAAAGTGGTACAATTTACAAAATTAAGATTGCATTAACATCCGTATGATAGATTAAACACAAACTAAGTAATCGTCTCCTTTTACGTCAAATGGATTGATTGCCTATGGATGAGGACAAATTGACATGAGCTGATCAATTAATATTTCATGTAAATAGAATAATGGAGTTAATAAGATATTAGAGAAGATGAAGATGTGTGATAATATTACAGAGTTTTCCCATTTAAGTAAGTGGGGAAAACAAAATTAAATCATCTCTCATCTATGAAATGGGAGGACATTAGGACGTGTTTGGTAACGTTTCTGTCCCGGATAACACTTTTTGAACCCTTAGAATAATTTTTTAACAAAAGAAAGTGTTTGGTAACTATACAAATAGAATAGAAATGCGTTTAGTACGATTTACAAAAAGAATAGAAATTATTTTTTCTTTTTGCTCACAGTCGACAGGCGGCGGCGAGTCAGGCAGTGGTCATCAGCGGTCAGGCGGTCGAAGGTAGCCGCGGCAAGATAGACGAATAAAAGACAATTAAAAAGTATTTTTTTAAAAATGTTTCAGGAACAAGAAACATGTTTTTTTTCTACTTCTTGTTTATGTTCCAAATTTGTTCTTGAGAACAAAAGTGTAAACAAACGCTTTTTTGTTCTTTTTTTTGTTTTCCGGAACAAAAGAACATAAAAACTGGAGAGAAAGAACACAAACAAACAGGCCCTTCATTTCTAGTCACCATGCTTTGTTATGAAAACAAATCCAAGGAATAATATCCAAGCGGCCAAGCAGACCCTTCGGATCTAAGGAAATGTTGAACTCGACGACTAGTCGCCGCCCCTTGAGTGGAACGCTTTTTTAGTGCCAAAGCCACACTGGTTCAGTCAAAGCTAGGAATTTCTGTAGGAATCATTAGCCTCATGAAGACCGGTGTTTACCACTAAATGCTTGGAAGTTGAACGGAAGCACTTCGTTAGGACAAGATTCTCTAAAACCCTATTCCTCACGTCCTATGAATCTCCGCTGAAGACCCACCGGCAGGAGGCTAAACCATTTCAGTATAAATAATGGAAATCCTAGCGAGACATGTCGCACAAATTTTACCCGACGAAAGAGGGGGGGAAAAGAGACATGAAGAAGCTGCTGAGCTCATCAGCAGCATTGGCCTTGGTTCTGCTTCTGTTGCTGGGAATGTGGTTACAGCCAAACGAAGCAGGAAGAATGCTCATCAAAGGTGACAATGAAGGAGGAGGAGGAGGAGGAGCAGTGGCGCAGGCTACTAATTGGCCAAGCCGTCTTTTAATTTTCCATATCCTGCAGAAGGGTCCGCCTGCCGGTCCCGGAAATCCGTGCCACTACAGTCCTACCAGATGCGCACCACGCCTAGCAGACAAATGAAGAACAGAAGAGGTGAAGGAAGGTAGCGGGAGTCATTCTCATGAAAGAGGGATAGATTGGGTGTGGACTAGTTTCTTGTGTTTCTAAGATCTAAGTACGCAATAAGTTTTGATTGTAGCAGCAATACAACCTGAAAGAACAAGATAAAATGTCCGCAAAATTCCGTTCCCAAAAGAATAAAAACAAAAAGAACTTGCTTCCCGTACTTTCTCTTTGTCCCACGTTGTTCGGAAAACTCCCTTTTCATTTACTTTATTTATGGCTTATTTCACTAGATTGGCATAATAAAAAAGCAGACAGCTTTGAGGTTTTAAACTCCATTTTCTGGCACTTTTAGCAAGTGCTCTTGTTACAACTGTATTATGAGAATTATGCTACTTGTCGATCAATCCATAAAGAATGTGTGGATAATTCTTTTGGACACCAGCGATGTACTTAATGGATGAGCGTTTCCAAGAAGAAATTTGTCTAAAAAGTGGGTCATAAACATGTGATCTTGATGAGTTGGAAATAGAGCCTATTGTTTTTTCAGAAGAATTGGATAATGTGGATGAATGACTTTTTATTATGTTTGATTCATCAGTGCATATTTCCTTTTTTGTCGATTGTTAAATATTAAATATAATAATGAGATGTGAATTACTTGATTCAAAGAGAGATGATCCACTTTTCCGTTCCTATCGGCTATCACCCTTATGCAATTGGTTGTTTTCCCTTTTCCTTTTGAGCTCACCTTATAAATAAAAAACTTCTTTTATTTTGGTGGTTTTTGATAACATTACAAGCTTAAAATTGATAATATTGGAAGCTATATATTTAATATATAACGTGTCGAAATTCTCTATTTTTTAGAAATGACGAGTCGATATGTCGCGTTGTGTTGGACACTCGTGTCAGTGCAACCTAGGTCATAAATATGAAATAGGAAAAATACAAATATTGAACAACTAAGATTAGCAAGTGAATAGTGACTAATAGAAAAGCAAGCCCAGGTACACCCAAAAAGTGGATTTGGAACAGGTTTGGATTCGCATAGACGGATTCCTGTCTTGAACAGGGCGGCCCTTTTGTGGTCAGGAAAAAATCGGCGCCTCACACAGTTTGACCATTTAATCGGCGCCTTAAATATGTTTTAACACGTTTGACACTTGATTTTTAGAGATTATTTCATCCTTAATAATTTACAGGAATAACACTCATGTAAAAAAAAAGAAAATTAAAAGCATATTTACATATATAAAAGAAATAAAATATGAATAAAACGTCAATAACATTAGATTAAAGTGAGATTCGCATTTGTCTATAAACGTGTTGACACAAGTTATCGCGAATGAAATGTGTTTTTCTGTAGATGTGAACATCTATTTGTAAATTGGCTGACCCATCAAGTTAAGCCAATCCTTAACATAATAGGTTCGATGGTCGTGTTAATTATGTTGTTTTGTGTCGTGCGATCTGCTTTATTAGGCCAGTTATGTTTGTATCAAACCAATTCGTCTATACTTATTAAATATGACATGCTCAGGTTAGTCATTTTCGTACTGCAATTCTATTTCCACAAGACATGACATGAAGGGCGCGTTGTAAAGCGTATTTAAATATGACTTATTTACTACTCAGTCTACAATTTCTTATATATTCAAGGTCTATATGTTATTATAATCATATTGAATTGACTTCAAAATCACACCAAGTGAGGGATTTTGCACTAACTTTTACTTTTACAATCCATTTAAATCAGAAAAAGTTGACATTTTCACAAAGCACATACTTTTATCGGTGGATTTGTATAGCCTTTTAAATTTTCACAATAAGGCGAAAGAGCACATTTTGTTCTTATTTAAACTGAAACAAGCCAGGGGAACTTGCTCTACAATCCAAAAACTTGCTATGGTTTATCAATTATAATTTATATGAAGTTTTTTTTTTGTTCATTTCCACTGGAATCTACTAATTGTAATAAAATGTCATAAACTGTTGATCTGTTCAAAATTGCTACAAAGTAACTGACCAAGTGAAGAACTAAGTAAAGGCATTTCATATGTTGGTAATTTTACTTCCATAACATTTGTAAGTGGTTAGCAGCTTTCTGCTTCAACAGTTAAAAAGGATAGCGCTTCAAGTTGAAGACCGGAGATCAGATTTCATGAGCTATATGAATGGAAATGCTTAAATTTACTCAGTAAATTAAGCAAAAACGATCGATGCAGAGTTACTGAGGCGCAGTATCCGCAATGTGAAATCTTTAGTAATTAGATAGACCCTTTCATGAGTTTGAACCAGGTTGGGAAAACAGAACGAATTAACTTCAGTACATAGGAGATTCAAGAGTATAAGTAAGCTGTACTTATTGCCATATATGCATACTGTTTGTTTTACAGACAAGAGGAGTTCCAACTAGCATCTACGGCCTTCATGATCCTTTCGTGCAGTTTGGCTCCAGAACAGGCGATTATACCTCGATCGAGACCTTCCAAATAGATACCCTTCGAAAAATCAAGGGGACGTCCCCTCGCGTCTGTCACGACACCACCAGCCTCTTGTACTATCACAACTCCGGCAGCATGGTCCCATATTTTCTCCTTGTATCCTGCCCTCGCAAACTTCATGAAGATCTCAGCATCTCCACGAGCTATGGCTGCATATTTGACCATGCTGTACACACGCAGTGGCTGCTTCCTGCAGAAACAGAGTATTGTCAAGCATGTAAGCTCTCTTCCCAGTGCATTGTAATTTCTCATAACTCCCTAATTTGAGCGCCCCAATTCGCGGCACTAGAATAATATCTATTTTTCCCATGATCAGAATGGGCTTTCTTTGAGTTTTTGGGGTGCCTTAAATTCTGCTTAATTTGCTATAATTTGAATGATTTGCAGCATCCAGGTATTATCTGTTCATTTGCATTATAAGTTATGCATCTTTTACGAATCATTTGCTAATGCTTTATTGGAGCTTAAAATGCACTCCATTCTAGTTCACTTCGAAGTATCACTGGGCAAAGCAGTGGACACAGCGCGATGAGACAAATACTTACCTAAGCCCCACACTATGAGCTAGTCCAGCTGTGAAGGAATGACTTGAATTTGCCTTCTCAACTGGTTCGCAGAAAGTTGCTAATTCTGGATTATCAATGGAAGAAACACAAACAGGCACTGCAGCATTCGGCCATTCTAAGCTCTTATTCTTATGGAGCAATGGCTGCATCCAGGCCTCGCCACTGCCTTCCCTAGCATAAAGTATGCAACCCCGATCCCAAGATTCCGATGCTGGTGGGGTCAATTTGGTGATAATCCTATGGTAGCGATGGTGATAGCTTAGCCACTCCTTCTTCATTGGGTAATTGGGGCAGCCAAGAACTCCGAGGACCACTTTCCCATCTTCTATCAGTGAAAGAGCAACAGCGTACTGATCACCACGCACAAACCCCAGTGTACCGTCAACAGGGTCTAGTGCCCAAAACTTTCTATTTAGCCCGCCAGCAGAGTTGCAACGGCCAATAGCCTCAAGAACTTCCTTAGGGCCGAGGTTCTCTCGAGGACACATAAGCCCAAACCGGGGTGCCTCAGATAGGGCTTCATTGACTGTTTCTACAACCGCTTTCAACAAGTCAGCTCCATCAGACTTGGAGAGAGCATGTACGTCCTCTTCAGCAGCAATCGAGACATTGCTAGTTCCAAAAGATTCAGATAACAACCAACTTATTGTAGCTTGCACACTCCAGTCTGTTCAGATGGAAGATCAAGAACATTAGCCAAACTACTAAGTGAAGAATGCAACTGCATCATATAAAGCATGAACATGAAGAACTAATTGAACATGTTAAAAGTAAACATGGTTGAGGCCATCAACGAATGCCTCTCTATAGGATCTAAGCTATCAGGAAGCGCTTGCTTCTTATAGGGCATTAAAAAAGACTACACCAAAACTAGCATGAGGTGACTGGTACATGTGGGAAGAATCTCATGAATATTTCTAGTGACAAAATTCTATAATCAAAGAACTAGCAGATTGGTTATATAGATAAAGAAGTATGATAGAGCAAATTATAAAAACAGCACATACAATACTCCAGAATTATCTCAAGTAAATGGACAAAGAAAAGGAACAAGACGCTTAAATGTGCTAATGAGGGAAATCACCTAAGGTTCTACTTCATCAGGCTTTGAGGTTTTCATTCTTTTTGCAGAAAAAAGACATTGTACTAATGCATGACAGATCGGAGATACTGTCTTGGGGAAACATAATCTACGTCCAAGAGAGAGGTTTAAGCACGTATGCTAATCATTTGGTATATATAACTGAAAGTAATGCACTTTCAACCACACAAACTTCAGGAGGGAAAATTGTGATGTTGCAATTGCATGGGAAAAGAAAGGAAAACCCAGCAGTTACTTCACAACGTAAGTAAATCAGAAAGCTAATTTAATAAAACAGTGCGGCAATCATGTTTCCCACTACCTTTCCAGAGCGGACTCCAAGTCGGGGGACTGCTGAATTTCAAGAACAGCGGTCTGCCTGGCCAAATAAGACTTGGAGTGATGCTTCCTCGGGGGGGGCGGCATGGGGCGAAGCACGGACCCGCTCAGCTGGAGCCGGCTCGACGGAGGCAGGAGCCGAAGCGGAGAAAACTCGAGAGGACCTAGCGATTCTCGAAGGAGGAGGAGGAGGAGGAGGAAGAGGAGGGAACGGTGAACGAGGATAAAGAATTGAAGGAAAAGGGAGCGACGTCGGGCCGGTGAGGACGCTCGAAGACAAGAAGACGAGCGCAGAAGAAGGAATCTCCATAGCCGGGTCTCTTCGAGAATGCTCAAGCTCGATGAATGCGCGAAGCGCCTGTTTTCCAGGAGGAGAGTGGAACTGGAGGAGGGAGAGAGAGATGGCGGAGGAAGATGGAAGTGGAAGCAGAGACAGTGTTCTGTTCCTGAAGCTACTGTTCAGGACTCTCTTTCTTCCTCACTTGTTTAAATACTCAACATTCTCCTTTTGAATACTTATCATCCGTTTAGTAAGCATTCCGGTCCTTGATTTATGTTCTCAAATAAGTTTGAGACGAAAAATCTATTTAATAAATACCTTTAATATTTCTGTTTTTAAGATGAAAAAAAGCTTGGATAGATTTTGGATGAGAAATCAGAATCAGAATATTTTTAATTTTCTGTTTTTCGGTCGAAAATGATCTCCACAAGTTTTGATCTTGTTTTCGATGGCTGTCGTCTGATGGTGTTTGTTGGTGCAGGGGGTTGGCGGGAGTTTGGTGGGCGGTGCCCGGAACTGGAGCTGCGCCATCGACTCGGCGTACAACGACGGTCAGGAGGACGATGAAGGCGAGGACGGCAGTGATGAGGATGAGGATCGGAGCTTGGACCTGTTGGATAGGTTTGTTCAGAACGTGTTCAGGAGGATCTCCAGGAGGGCGAGGAAGGCCGTGCGGTCGGTTCTGCCTGTTACGATTTCGAATTGGTGAGCCGAATTCCGTCTTTTCTCTTGAATTGGTGACATAGGATTTTCCCGTGGATGGGGAATTGGTTCACTAACGTTTTGCAATGTCTTGAGCTGCTCTCTTTGTGTTCGTCCTTATGTCCGTGGCTCATTGTGTTGATCCGTTGATGATTCACTTCATGTTGATTCGCACTTTGTATAGAAGTACGAGTTGGTTTGAACCGGTACAGTTTGGGTGGTTGCATACAGTTTCTGAATAGGTTCAACTGATTGTGGTTGTCAGCTGGTTCATCTCAAACTTCTGTCTGCTGTTCCTCAATTGTAGTCCCTTTCTGTCAGTGAATCTGTCTTTGTCAGCTGCTGATGTGAACTTGGAATCTGATCAACCTCTTGTATGAAAACTTGTGTATAAGAAACCCCTTACGGCTGTCTTGTTAAGGAAGTTAATTAAGTGCAGGTACTGGAATCTCTACTCGATGTGAACTCGGATTTAGATAGATTGAGTCATAATTGGTTACTTGTGAATCTCAATGCTTGAGATTCTTATTTCTATAATGTATAGAACATGATACTTTTTGTGGGTTGTGTTCTTTTTTGTGTACTTGATCAATGCAGAATGTGGTTTTTAATCTTACACCCCTAATTGTGGGATGTGGTGTTAAGAGAGAGGAGAAGTGACTTCTCTGGTGCTTTCTAAGAATAATTATCAACAAAATACTGCGGAAGATATCACTCTCCGATGCACTTTCCATTGAACATAGCTTTCCAGATGTGTCTTTGTTACTTGGTAAGTATTTGACTAGAGTATCCTGTGAAGGCACTGCTCTTATGTCGAAAATATGATGAGATATGCAACGTTCTCTTTTATATTGCACAATTTTTTTTTTTTATGAAGGCATGGATTCAATTTGCAGAAACTATTATTTTGAATTATAGAAAAATGTTCCATAAATCAAGCTATTTTCTTCACTGACATTTTTAAATTAAATAAAAAAAAAATCCAGGGCAAAATTTTTGTGCAATTACTAAACTTGTTTCTCTTTCCAAAAACTTATTTGATAATTATTTCCAAAAAAAACTCATTCTAAAAAAACTGTTTCTAGAACGAGAATGATTATCAAACACACCTTCAATCAACTCACATTGTGGCTCTAATGCCGCTATTAAAATAAAAATCACAGCACTCGAAGTAAACAAACATTAGGAGAAAGCAAATGTTTTATTGCCCTTTTTTTAACTTCAGACTTCATCTGGCACAAACATTTTATATAAGTAGAACATCAATGGAAATAATTAAGACATAGCAAAAAAAAAAATAGCACATAAGAGACTCACTAATGAGCTGCAATGTGCTGCAACAAACCCTTAAAAAATAGCAATACAACTATTTTCCACCTTATTGGCTAGTTGAACATTGACAAATTTAAACATTGACTCGTTCAACAGGAATATATTACACGTTTTTTTTTAGTTCGCTTTCAAAGACTTAGCTTTTTCTTCACATGTGTTTGACCCATTCACGATCATCGTTCTCGTGATGCTTTTATCCCCCCCCCCCTCCCTTCTCTCTTTGTTCAAAGTCAATAAAGTAATCTCTTGCTATGATCCAGTCAAAAACCAAAATTTAGTCTAACATATACGAAGTCAAAGCAGCATACCCATCTTGGGATTAATAATTAGCCCTAAAAGTATTGTCACTGTATCAATTCAATACTAAACTTTTTAATTTTATCAATTTAATCATAAAACTTCTTAAAATTTAAGTGTCGTCACTCTGATCAATTTTTATCGGAAGTCGCTGACGTGGCCGTGTGCCATCACTGTCGGGTCAACCATTTCAAGTTAAAATTGATTGGAATAACTACATTGAAATTTCATGCAAAGGTTTATGAATAAAGTGATACAATTAAAAAAATTGAGACTACATTAACATCCGTATGATAGATTGAAGACAAACTAAGTAATTTCTCTTTCTACGTCAAATGGACTGATTGCCTATGGATGAGGACAAATTGACATGAGCTGATCAATTAACATTTCATGTAAATAGAATAACGGATTAATAAGATATCAGAGAAGATGAAGATGTGCAATAACATCACAGAGTTTTCCCATTTAAGTAAGTGAGGAAAATAAAATAAATTAATCTCTCATCTACGAAATGGGAGGACATAAGGGCGCCTTTGGTAACGTTTCTGTTCCGGAGAACACTTTTTGAACCCCTAGAACAATTTTTTAACAGAAGAAAATGTTTGGTAATTATACAAAATTTATGTTCTTGGAATATAAAAAGAATAAAAATGCGTTTAATACGATTTACAAAAAGAATAGAAATTGTTTTTTCTTCTTACTCACAACTGACGGGCAGCGGAGAGTTGGGCAGTGGTCAGTGACCGTCAGGCGGTCGAAGGTAGCCACGGCAAGAGAGAGGAATAAAAGAAAAATAAAAATGCTTTTTAAAAAAGTATTCCAAGAACAAGAAATAAGTTTTTTTTTTCACTTATTGTTTCTGTTCCAAATTTATTTTTCGAGAACAAATGTGTAAACAAACGCGATTCTGTTCTCTTTTTTTTTTTTCCCGAAACAAAATAACAGAAACACTTCAGAAAAAGAACACAATCAAACAGGCCCTTCATCTCTAGTCACCATGCTTTGTTAAGAAAACAAATCCAAGTAATAATATCCAAGCGACCAAGCAGACCCTTCGGATCAAAGGAAAAGGTGAACTCAACGACTCAACGACTAGACGCCGCCCCTTGAGTGGAACGCCTTTTAGTGCCAAAGCCACACTGGTCCAGTCAAAGCTAGGAACTTCTGTAGGAATCAGTAGCCTCATGAAGACCGGTGTTTACCACTAAATGCTTGGAAGTTGAACGGAAGATTCTCTAAAACCGTATTCCTCACGTCTCAGTCCGAAGACCCACCGGCAGGAGGCTAAAACATTTCAGTATAAATAGAAGAAATCCTTGCGAGACATGTCGCACAAATTTTACCCGACGAAAGAGGGGGGAAAAAGAGACATGAAGAAGCTGCTGAGCTCATCAGCAGCATTGGCCTTGGTTCTGCTTCTGTTGCTGGGAATGTGGTTACAGCCAAATCGAAGCAGGAAGAATGCTCGCCTCTGAAGGAGGAGGAGGAGGAGGAGGAGGAGCAGTGGCGCAGGCTACTAATTGGTCAAGCCGTCTTTTGGTTTTCCATATCCTGCAGAAGGGTCCGCCTACCGAACTAGGAAATCCGTGCCGCTACAGTCGTTCGAGGGGATGCATAACACGCCCACCACACAAATGAAGAACGGAAGAGGTGAAGGAGGGTAGCGGGAGTCATTCTCATGCAAGAGGGATTAATTATGTGTCGACTAGTTTCTTGTGTTTCTAAGATCTACGCACGCAATAAGAATTGATTGTAGCAGCAATACAACCTGAAAGAACGCAAAAGTTCCGTTCCCAAAAGAATAAAAACAAGGAGGACTTGCTTCCCGTACTTTCTCTTTGTCCCGCGTTGTTCGGAAAACTCCCTTTTCATTTACTTTATTTATGGCTTATTTCACTAGATTGGCATAATAAAAAAGCAGACAGCTTTGAGGTTTTAAACTCCATTTTCTGGCACTTCAGCAAGTGCTCTTGATACAACTCTATTATGGAAATTATGCTACGTGTCGATCAATCCATAAAGAATGTGTGGATAATTTTTTTGGAAACCGGCGATACTTAGGGTGATCGGTTTCCGAGCGGTTCCCAATTCCTAGGAAAACCGAAAACCGTACCGATGGAATCAGTTTCCTATTATTTAAAATCGGGAACCGGACCAGTGGAGACCGGGCGGTCCGGTTCAGTTCTCGTTCGGTCCGGTTCCTGGGTGAGCAATTAATCTTTTTCGTTTAATACTTTCGGATAGGAGAAGACGCCTGGGACGGCGTCAGGAGGTGGCAACGGTGGCGATGGCATCGGATAGCAAAAACAGCAATTGGGATGACTTGAAGCAGGCTGAGGGACGTTGTCGGCGAGGCGAGGTAAGGCGTGGCCAGGGCTCAAGCAGAAACGACGCCAGAGAGCAGCGTCGCGTGGCACGAGGACAGCGCGACGCAGTTGGGTGTGGCGTCGGTGGAGCACAGGAGCTCGGCGATACAGTGGCACGATGCCGAGGCCAGGATGAGACAAACCAGGCGCAGTGAGCATGAGCAGCGAAGGAGGTTCGGGCAGGACCAAAACGGGTTATAGCGACAAGTGAAGAAGTTGCGTCGCGTTGGGTGGTCGGCGAGGCAAGCTTCGGGGACGAGGCAGCAGTAGGCTTGGAAATCTAGAGTTCGCGAGGGAGAAGATGCAGCGAGAAGAAAATAGAGGGAGTCAACGAAGAAGTTGCAAGGAAGAAGATGATGCCCACGCCAAAGGTATAGATGAGAGAGAGTGTTAGGGGCTCATTAACTTCGCTGTGCAGAGAAGAGAATAGGTGAGAGAGAGGTGGAGAAAGTCAAAGAAGAGGGAAAAGCTAGCGTGAAAAAAGAGAAAACAGTGTGGCAGAGGAGAGTAGGCGAGAGAGAAGTGGAGAAAGTCAAAAGGAAAAAGGTAGCGTGAAAAGGGGGAAAAGAGAGATAAAGAGTAGATATAATTATAATATATATATATTTTTTTAATAAATTTATTTCGGTCTGATCTGGGTGGGCGGTTCCACTCGGAACCAGGAACCGGACCGGAATTATAGAATCGAGAACCGGACCATTCCTCCTGGGAACCGCCCAGAACCGACCGGTCCGGGCGGTTTCGGATTATAATGCTCACCCCTAGATATACTTAATGGATGAGCAAAGAAAATTTTCTAAAAAGTGGGTCATAAACATGTGCTTTTGATGAGTCGGAGATAGAGCCTATTTTTTTTTCCAGAAGAATTGGATAATGTGGATAAATGATTTTTTGTTATATTTGATTCATCGATGTGGATATTCTTTTTTGCTGATTGTTAAATATTAAATACAATAATGAGATATGAATTACTTGATTCAAAGAGAGATGGTCCACCTTTCCGTTCCTATCGGCTATCATCCTTACGCAATTGGTTGTTTTCCCTTTTTCTTTTGAGCTCACCGTATAAATAAGAATTTTCTTTTATTTTAGTGATTTTTGATAATATTGCAAGCTCAAAATTGATAATGTCGGAATACTTAATATATAAAGTGTCGAAATCCTCTATTTTTTTTAGAAATGACATATCGACGTGTCGTGTCGTGTCGGACACTCGCGTCGTGTTGCGCGTGAGTGCAACCTAGGTTATAAATATGAAATAGGAAAACAAAAGTATTGAACAATTGAGATTAGCAAGTGACTAATAGAAAAGCAAGCCCAGATAGACCCAAAAAGCGGATTTGGAACAGGGCGGCCCTTTTGTGGTCAGGAAAAAATCGGCGCCTCACACAGTTTGACCATTTAATCGGCGCCTTAAATATGTTTTAACACGTTTGACACTTGATTTTTAGAGATTATTTCATCCTTAATAATTTACAGGAATAACAATCATGTAAAAAAGAGGAAAATTAAAAGCATATTTACATATACAAAAGAAATAAAATATGAATAAAAGTCAATAACATGTCTTAATCTAATGTAAAGTGAGATTCGCATTTGTCTATAAACGTGTTGACACAAGTTATCGCATATGAAATGTGTTTTCTGTAGATGTTAACATCTATTTGTAAATTGGCTGACCCATCAGGCTAAGCCAATCCTTAACATGATAGGTTCGATGGTTGTGTTAATCATGACGTTTTGTGTCGTGCGATCTGCTTTATTAGGCCCGTTATATTCATATCAAACCAATTCATTTATACTTATTAAATATGACATGCTCAGGTTAGTCATTTTCGTACTGTAATTCTATTTCCACAAGACATGACATGAAGGGCGCGTTGTAAAGCGTCTTTAAATGTGACTTATTGACTACTTTAGTCTACAATTTCTTATCTATCCAAGGTCTATCTGTTATTATAATAATAATGAATTGACTTCAAAATCACACCAAGTGAGGGATTTTGCACTAATTTTTACTTTTACAATCCATTTAATTAAAAGTACTTTGATCTTTTTTAAATCAGAAAAAGTTGAAATTTTCACAAAGCACATACTTTTATCGGTGGATTTGTATAGCCTTTTAAATTTTCACAATAAGGCGAAAGAGCACATTTTGTTCTTATTTAAAATGAAACAAGCCAAGGGAACTTGCTCTACAATCCAAAAACTTGCTATGGTTTATCAATTATAATTTATATGATTTTTTTTATAACAGAGATGTCCAGGCCAGCTTGCGCGCACCTCGATTATTTCTCGGGAGAGACTAGCACAGCAACCTACCGCCATGGCCCTCCACTTAAATCACAGGCTCTTCCCCGGGGAATCGAACCCAAGACCTCAACGAAACCCGAGTTCGCCCTAACCAGCTAGGCTACCCATGAGTAGGTAAGTTTTTTTTTTTGTTCATTTCCACTGGAATCTACTAATTGTAATAAAATGTCATAAACTGTTGATCTGTTCAAAATTGCTACAAAGTAACTGACCAAGTGAAGAACTAAGTAAAGGCATTTCATATGTTGGTAATTTTACTTCCATAACATTTGTAAGTGGTTAGCAGCTTTCTGCTTCAACAGTTAAAAAGGATAGCGCTTCAAGTTGAAGACCGGAGATCAGATTTCATGAGCTATATGAATGGAAATGCTTAAATTTACTCAGTAAATTAAGCAAAAACGATCGATGCAGAGTTACCGAGGCGCAGTATCTGCAATGTGAAATCTTTAGTAATTAGATAGACCCTTTCATGAGTATGAACCAGGTTGGGAAAACAGAACAAATTAACTTCAATACTTAGGAGACTCAAGAGTATAAGTAAGCTGTACTTATTGCCATATATGCATACTGTTTGTTTTACAGACAAGAGGAGTTCCAACTAGCATCTACGGCCTTCATGATCCTTTCGTGCAGTTTGGCTCCAGAACAGGCAATTATACCTCGATCGAGACCTTCCAAATAGATACCCTTCGAAAAATCAAGGGGACGTCCCCTCGCGTCTGTCACGACCCCACCAGCCTCTTGTACTATCACAACTCCGGCAGCATGGTCCCATATTTTCTCCTTGTATCCTGCCCTCGCAAACTTCATGAAGATCTCAGCATCTCCACGAGCTATGGCTGCATATTTGACCATGCTGTACACACGCAGTGGCTGCTTCCTGCAGAAACAGAGTATTGTCAAGCATGCAAGCTCTCTTCCCAGTGCGTTATAATTTCTCATAACTCCCTAATTTGAGCGCCCCAATTCGCGGCACTAGAATAATATCTATTTTTCCCATGACCAGAATGGGCTTTCTTTGAGTTTTTGGGGTGCCTTAAATTCTGCTTAATTTGCTATAATTTGAATGATTTGCAGCATCCAGGGATTATCTGTTCATTTGCATTATAAGTTACGCATCTTTTACGAATCATTTGCTAATGCTTTATTGGAGCTAAAAATGCACTCCATTCTAGTTCACTTCGAAGTATCACTGGGCAAAGCAGTGGACACAGCACGATGAGACAAATACTCACCTGAGCCCCACACTATGAGCTAGTCCAGCTGTGAAGGAATGACTTGAATTTGCCTTCTCAACTGGTTCACAGAAAGTTGCTAATTCTGGATTATCAATGGAAGAAACACGAACAGGCACTGCAGCATTCGGCCACTCTAAGCTCTTGTTCTTATGGAGCAATGGCTGCATCCAGGCCTCGCCACTGCCTTCCCTAGCATAAAGTATGCAACCCCGATCCCAAGATTCTGATGCTGGTGGGGTCAATTTGGTGATAATCCTATGGTAGCGATGGTGATAGCTTAGCCACTCCTTCTTCATTGGGTAATTGGGGCAGCCAAGAACTCCGAGGACTGCTTTCCCATCTTCTATCAGTGAAAGAGCAACAGCGTACTGATCACCACGCACAAACCCCAGTGTACCGTCAACAGGGTCTAGTGCCCAAAACTTTCTATTTAGCCCGCCAGCAGAGTTGCAACGGCCAATAGCCTCAAGAACTTCCTTAGGGCCGAGGTTCTCTCGAGGACACATAAGCCCAAATCGGGGTGCCTCAGATAGGGCTTCATTGACTGTTTCCACAACCGCTTTCAACAAGTCAGCTCCATCAGCCTTGGAGAGAGCATGTACGTCCTCTTCAGCAGCAATCGAGACATTGCTAGTTCCAAAAGATTCAGATAACAACCAGCTTATTGTAGCTTGCACACTCCAGTCTGTTCAGATGGAAGATCAAGAACATTAGCCAAACTACTAAGTGAAGAATGCAACTCCATCATATAAAGCATGAACATGAAAAACTAATTGAACATGTTAAAACTAAACATGGTTGAGGCCATCAACGAATGCCTCTCTATAGGATCTAAGCTATCGGGAAGCGCTTGCTTCTTATAGGGCATTAAAAAAGACTACATCAAAACTAGCATGAAGTGACTGGTACATGCGGGAAGAATCTCATGACTCTAGTGACAAATATCTATAATCAAAGAACTAGCAGATTGGTTATATAGATAAAGAAGTATGATAGAGCAAATTATAAACAGCACATACGATACTCCAGAATTATCTCAAGTAAATGGACAAAGAAAAGGAACAAGACGCTTAAATTTGCTAATGAGGGAAATCACCTAAGGTTCTACTTCATCAGGCTTTGAGGTTTTCATTCTTTTTGCAGAAAAAAGACATTGTACTAATGCATGATAGATCGGAGATACTGTCTTGGGGATACATAATCTATGTCCAAGAGAGAGGTTTAAGCATGTGTGCTAATCATTTGGTATATATAACTGAAAAATAATGCACTTTCAATCACACAAACTCCAGGAGGGAAAATTCTGATGTTGCAATTGCAGGGGAAAAGAAAGGAAAACCCAGCAGTTACTTCACAACGTAAGTAAATCAGAAAGCTAATTTAACCCGCTCACAGAAAATAAAAAATCTGTAATCTGCCTTGTTGCATCAATAATGCAGATTAACGTGAAAAATACTATTGATGCCGCAGAGAAGTCGATGCCCCTGCAGAGAAGTTTGTAGGAACCAGCTTCTTGAGATAAAGCCCATAATCGAATAAACAGTAGACCCACTCATACAATCTAAAAATACCACTACAACTGAAACTCCTCCAGAGTAGGGACTCACTTGCATGCTAGTAAATAGATTCTCGAATTTTATAAACTGGCATTTCAGTTTCCTTAGGCCAATGGTTATTAGGCTTTGTTTTAACAATTGAATCCATTGTTTGGCTCGTCCAAAAATGGGAACTTTTTTCCAGACTCAGATTTGACCAGTTTTGTGAAAGCTCCATCGGTAAGCCAATTATATTCTAATGTAATCGCAACAGCAGGAAAAAGTCCCCCCTTGTCAACAAAGACTACTCTTGAAGAAAATTACAACTTCCTGTACTCTACAATCCACCAACTTCTCTTCCCAGTCAGGAATTCCACGTCACTTGTTCAGCCGTTCATTGTCATTATCATTTATGTGCACCCATCTCAGATTACTCACCACCCAAAATTATTTGCAAATGAGAATGTACTGTTCAAGTACCACAAAGAGTCGAGTTATGTCCCAGCAATGAATCCAGAAAGCCCCTAAATTCATGGCATTAACCAAATTCAGAACCAACCCATAAAATCACTCATCAAAACTGAAAAAACAGGATTCACAACGTACACCCAACTAACGCAATCAATAACTATATAATCCGACAAAAAGTAAACAGTAGTAAATGGCGTTTCCTTTACCAGCAATAGTGACTGGAGAATTATCATCCTTGGAGTGGACTTGCTTATCATTGCTGCCACTGCGGTTGTTGTCGTTGGTCTTAAAGACGAAAGTGTCTTGCACTTTCTGGCAAATCCAACACGCTATCTGTACGGTTCTTACCGCAACATCCAGCTCCTTGGAGTATCTCTCTCTCCCTGCTTCACCATCTAAAGGGGGAAGACTTGACCTTTCGGGGTCCTCCATTAAAGGGTGTGAAGGGGTTGTGCTGAAATTGGATGGAGAAGCAATCTTAAGCACATGTGACCCGTTCTTGGGTGAGGGTAATCGGGGGTTGGGGCTTTGAGAGAAGGAGGGGGTGAATCTAGCTACATGATTGGACGAGAATCCAACACATCTTCTCTGTCGCAGCACAACTCGTGGGAGGTTTCCACCAATTCTGGGGCAACTGAAAGGCATTTAAATCCACCACCACCCAAGAAAAGGACTCTCCCTCTCCCTCTCTCTCCCTCTCTCTCTCTGTGCGTAGATTACAGAGTGGTCTTTGTATGATGCTGTTCTTGCGGGTCAAGTGACAATTGGAGGGATAAATATATAGAGAACAAAAGGACAAACCTTAAAAGAGAGATGCTGTGAATCTTCTTTTATCTCAATCCTCAATCAACGCTCGGACAAGAGAGACGCTCCAATAAATTAGTAATAATTACTCGGAATCCCCTCAATTTCGACGCCATGACCTGATGACGCGATTAGCTTGTTTTGCTCGAGAAAACTGACTTAGTCCACTTTCAGACAGCATGGAAGATATAAAAGAATCGGGTTATCACAACAAAAATCCAAATTTAAGATGGGATAATCCGTGATTTTTCAAAGTTCGGAGGCTATATTGCAAATGTGAGACATTAAAGAGCTTGCGGCTTCTTATTGCACAATTGTGCCGAAAATTTGATTGGATTTTAAACGGTTTTCCCAATAATTTATCTACACTTTGTTTTCTTTGTTTCATTGGGAAAGCACCCAATTTATCACAACCCTTAGATCATGAGAACTCCACTTGAGATCTGCATAATCTAGTGATTATCATACATCAACTCTATGTATGGAAAAACAACCTTTTTTGGATGGATTTGTACTACTTCATCAATTCCACCATGATGGTTAGATTCATCGGCAATACACTTTTTGTCGAACATTTAATCCTATTCTTCTTTTTACTAGGATTTGTTCCTTAAACAAATACGCCCGACTACGTACAAGCACAATTTACCGGAGAGTATTTTCGTGCATCGATTATTTTATATGATAGGTCAATACATAAATAGCAAGTTTTTGGAAATCAACAGTCCTCTTCCTTGATATGTAATCACTTCCTTGAAAAATAATTGCTTACTCTTTGTGAAGTATATTCATCTGACACATAGCCATGAGCAACATGGACCCTCAGATGACATTGGAAGTTTACTAGTGGGATGCTGCTCATCATATCTTGGGTCAAAAGAATAAGAAAAAGAAGGGCCCAAGATTTATTTTCCCCTCTTATAAACACCCTTTCCTTGAATTAATACAAGAGCACATGCGTATGCATGATGAAACAAAACAATAAATATATAGAAAGTGGAAAATTTTACTTTATGAGATTACGAGAGGAGTCTCAATTATGATTTTGCCAATCACTTTAGAAAGATTATTATTATCATCTCCCAAACCTCTTGTCTATTGTGCCTTCAGTTGCATCACCATGAGATCATCCATGCGTGATCTTGAGATTGAGTTGTAGAACTACTAAGCTTGACACACTTGAAATTTTGACAGAGGCTCCCAAATAGAGAAATCAATCATTCAGCTCTTCAAATAGGCTACCAAACAGATAAAATCAACCATTCACCTCTTCGACTTAGGTGAGATTTTCATCTAAAATCAGGGCAAAGAAATGGTTTGGAAATATTTTCTTAAAAATAATCATTCGTATCCCCCCAAATAAGTAGTCAAAAAAATGTCTTAATTATTGGTGACAATTTATGACTAAATATTTTCATTAACTATTAAAATAATTTTTAATCATTTATTTTTATAAGTAATAAGTATGTTTTTAATTATTTATTTTTTACGAAACAAATCAAGTTTTAATAATTGAAGTTCTTTAGCTCTAACATTTGGCACACAGCGCGAGGGCTGTCGTGTTCGGCAGGAACAAATCACTCACTTCAGTGATTGGGACTCAAAAATGGAGAATGACTTGGTGGATAATTCATGTTCATACAGACAACTCGTGAGTTTTGGAGTGGACAGATGCAATCAAGAGTCACACCTGTTATCATCCCAATTAATGATGATGCATGATTTAAATTATATACATTTGGATGAGAGAGGGATCAATCCACATGGGTTTTTCCCCCTTTGGTAAGTTGTAAGTGCTCTTTTATTACATGTCCTGTGACAAGAGAATAAGGATCGTTGTTCAAGAAATCTTAGATTTATTGTACGGCGATCAATTCAACTCATAGAATGATTTGTTGGACAATTTTCTCAAGATATATAAGTAGAATTAGAATGCATGAGCTGAGTGGTTGATGTTGCATATGTGCTGGGCATCTATATGGACAGCTTAATTCAATCAGAAGGTGCTAACCTCCAATATATCAACCATACTTAGGCAATGATTTCAGTCAAAGGACAAGAACCAATTGAAGTTCCACAAAAAACGAAGCCTACGAACCCATTCATTGTAATCAATCCAGTTATTCATAGCCTAATTTCATGCCAAACCTTTTCATTTTCTCGTAACTACAGTCAAAGAACCTTGATATGACAAAATCGTTTCTTCACAGCTCATTCATCGCATGACTCTCGAGTAAATTGTGTTTTACATGTGCCAAAGTGACGAACGTATTGCGCTATTTCAAGCCTAAAAAATTGCGACACACCTACCACCACATCTAGATTAGCAAATTTCCTTCTTGAGAATCCACTATATCCACAATATTCATCATCTTAAATTATGGTCGGACCGCATGATATTCTCCTAATTGAGGTGAAATTATCCTTCTTATACAAAAGCGAGAACACTTCAAGAAAATTACCAAGGCGTAGTTGAGCTGACGGCAGCCTTAAGTGAGCATGACGCAGGTATTCACTACTATAGGGAAGTTGCAAAGGAATCCACTTTAACTGCCGACTCTCTTTATGCCTTCCCGAGCCAATTAATCATGTGTCAGCCGCAAGCTTTGACTTGTAGTTAACCCGTTGTTCGGATCCAATTCTATTTTAACTGCTGTCGGACGAAACTGCCGACAACGAATGGATGCCATCTCAACAATTTTCAATTGTAATCAACAAGAAAGATTATACCAATAAAACGCGAAAAATTTATGATTGAATTGATATTGATATTAATGAATTGTATATATAATGCTTATGCATTTGGTTTTTCTTTTTCTATTGTAGTACAGATAATGTGTGGCCCAATAAACTAGCCATAAAAGAAATTAATCCCTCCAAAAAAGATGAAGTTGTGGGTAATAAAATTAACACACTCAACCTTCTAGGTTGGATAGCCTCGAAGGATGTTGAGCTGGAACATTGGAAGTGACCCGTCCAAATCCCACCAGTGATGCTTGCTTATTGCTCTTTGTTGGGGCACCTGGACACATCAAGAGGCTAAGTTCGATGGGTTCGTGGGTCTAGCAGATATTCCACAAGCTTCCGAGTAGCCGAGCCTCTGTGTTCATGTCCTGATTTATGGACAGATGAGAATGCACTTACGAGAGCAAGTAATTCATAGGACACGGTACAGGTTTGCCTATTTGTGCTGCTAATTTATCGGTGCTTGAATCAATCAATTACATGCAAGCTTGATGCAGCTGGACTCCTTCAGACAACGACCTTTACTGTGCATGTTTGCAGCGCAACTAATGATCTGCCCCTTTGGTCTGCGCACTGACTGGCGAGGAAGAGTTTTTTCTAAATCTGGTATTTCTCTACACTTCATGCATATCCCCACTGAGTTTTAACCCATCAAAAACTTCAGCAAGTGGCATATGCATAAGTGGAACCTCAATGATTTCTAGTTTTATCTGATAAGCAAGCACACTTTAAATCGGTAAACCGACTAATGATACATGTTTTTACTTTCATAAATCAGATCAGCCGCAAATCATTGCTCGGGTGGATGATGCACGGGAGGTTATTTTGTAGCTGATGACGTGGGTCGGAGATCACTCGAGTTTGTGCTGTTTGCTATCTATGTCCGT
The DNA here is from genome assembly GCA_019926035.1 of Melaleuca alternifolia. NCBI lineage: Eukaryota > Viridiplantae > Streptophyta > Magnoliopsida > Myrtales > Myrtaceae > Melaleuca > Melaleuca alternifolia. Next base: position 1,428,719 of record JAGKPW010002418.1, on the reverse strand, counting down.
CTCTTTGAGCGCTGTGTCGTCTTTCATGCCTCGAAAGCTGTTTCTTTTGAAAATCTTCTAAGACTGTTCTTCTGCATTCAGATTCACGAACCCAAAATTGTCTCAAAGCTAGTGGAGAAAATGCTTGATGAATGGAGAATTAGTAGCTAAGCGGAGGCTCTTGATAATTGAGCTGTCCTTTCAGCAAGCTGATTTTCTTGACAATTTGGGAAGAGAAGTCTTGTTCTTGATCATCTAATCATGATGAGAAGCATACCTACATTGAGCTTGAATCGATTGACGACATAGCTCACACATTGTCAGTCAATTTTCAGTTAAAGCTACAACACTTATTTTAATTAGAATCCACCATAGTCAAACTCAAATCTAAAGAAAGGTCATGTTCTGAACTGAAGCAACTGCATGCTAAAAAAGGGGCTTGATTAACGGGATAGACAAAGATAACACCACTTAGGAAGACAAGTGTGTTTTACATTGACTTTTTGGAAAACTATTGTTGCCAGTATTCACTGTCCAGAGAAAGAAAAATGATGGCACAATAAATGGCACTCTCATCGCACCCATCGTTGATCTCGTGGAATTGGCTTAGTAGTTAAAGAACGGACACGAACAGTTCAGTTTTTTTTCCGGCAACTGACTACAAACAGCTCGTGTTCGGATTGTTTTGACCTGTGTCTTATTCGATTAATAAGGTTTGAAAATGCTTCATAAACTCTAAATTTGCTTACTCAAGATGAAGCTCATTATCATGAGCAAAGGAAGCGACATTGCACAGATCACTAATGAATTATCATTTCACCTTCAACACGTACAAGCAATGCAGAAGTTAGAAAATCTTGGTCTTGGTTCCTATCTAGTTGCCTCAGTAGCATATCCCTCCTTTCAAAGAGCGAGCTCAACGCAGTAACTTCTTTTTATAGTGTTCTTATGAAAAAATCCTTTTGGTTGAATTGAAAAAGCTTGATCGGTAAAATTTTTGTAGTTATCGACAAAAGTCCAAATATACATTGTTAACTTATTGATTGACCACGCATCAGAAAATTCGATGCTACGTCGATAATGTCATCAGAAACTGAGATTCTACCATTTACAATCAGTCCTGGATTTCAAGAAATGGTGTGAATGACAGAACCGAAATTTGCCCCAACTTTGCCTATTGCCCCGCCCTAACATCCTTAAAGTTTTGCCCATTGATCAAACAACCGGAAGATGAAGGCAGATGAACAGGCAGCAAAATCTCATGGGTTCCTTCATTTGATGGGTGATCAGCAACCGCAACTACCAAAAGACCACACTTCCATGATATGAAGGGGAAAAAGAATTATACACGCCGGTCATCAGAGAAGGACTGATCCCACTACAACGATATCTGTCCATGTATTTCCCCCATAATACAGATTCAAAGATGTGACAAAAAGCGACGCTCGCATATGGAACAAGCTACCTCCACATATTTCATTTTGAGCCAAGAGCGAATGACAACTTGGGCCGCAATTTGTTCTTGCCCAACACTTTCATCTGATTTAGCCGTTGCTCCTCCTCTTCCTGTTTCTTCTTCCGCAAAGCCTCCTCTTTCTGCCTCTGGAGCTCCTCCAGCTCCCAATACCGTTCTTCTTCCCTTCTCTGCTGCTCTAAAGCTTCCTTTCTCTGGGATTCTTCTACTCTTCTCCTGTTCTCCTCCAGCATCTTTTCTAGTTCCTCTTTCTCCCTTCGCGCTTGCTCCTGCAACCGGGAGATTGTTTAAGCTCCAAGAAAAAAAAATAGGATAATAATATCAACACAGTTACTAGCAGACTAAGCCCTCCAAAGGAATTGAAGCAGAACAGCTTGGAGTTCCGAATTATCCCTCTTGCCACAGTTCCTTTGCTATTTACGCAATAACTACAATTTGGGCTCAAAATAAGCAGAGGTTTCAGGAGATCAGTTAGCATATCTTGAAAATGTTGTCTATCAAAGGAAGAAATTCTGAAAAACATTAGAGTGAACATAACTGCAAGAACAACAAAGCTTGTAAAAATGAATATAAATCTGATGGATCATGATATACTTCTGCTTAGACACTGCAAGTTATTGGTATCAAGTAGGTGATGGCAGTAATTCATCCTTATATAATCCTAGAGATAGGCTCGGTGATCTACAAAAGACAAGTCCAGTGAAGTCTACCTCCTTTTGTCTGGCCCGAATAAGGGAAATTTCCTTTTCTTTCTCAAGCTGTACTGCAACTTCATCATAAAGCCTTCTCCGGCCTTCCTCCAACCTTCTTTGTACCTCTAGTTGGATCTCAGCAGAGTTCAAGCTCTCTTCCACTTTCTTCTGAATAGCTTCCTCCACCCTCTTAGCCGTTTCCTCTTCAATTAACTTTAATTCTGCCTCACGCTGACGCCTATAATAAAAGGGAAAAGTCAACCAGGAAAAATGACCACCCACCAAGAGCAGAATGATGTAATGAAAAGATTAAACAAGGAAAAAATAACCGAATTGGTTTTCCAACATTCCCCATTTCTTTCCTCATGCCTCATTTTATTAACTCGACCAATTACAATCTGCAATATAAGTGCAAGCTAACCTTTATTATGGCAAAGGCACAACAACACATGCTTATGTTTTAAAGCATACCTCTAATTGATTCCAGATCCAAATAAATGAGATTCAAAACTGGAACAGTAGATAAACGAAGCACCCATCAAATACTAAGAACTTCACTTAATAGCAGTATCTTCCTCCAGAAAAGCCTGTGGAGAAGAATGTCAAGTAACACGCTGCAGTTTTAATCCTACTCAGTGAAATTCTTCAGAACCTGCACTAAAATACATTTTAGAGGAAAGATCTGCGGAGTCCTACATTGACACATCTTTCCACTTTGCCACCAGTGGCACCAAAATATAGATGGCAAGATATTCGTGACTCCATAGTGAAAAGAACCGTTAGGGACAATCCTAAGCTCCATTACAACGTAGCAGAAACATGATAGGCAAGATGACTGAATTAGAGACCATCTTATGACCGACCATGAAAACAATCATGAAGCAAAATATATGCAACAAATGTTCATAGTCTCTGTTCTCAGCCTATACGTTTGCTATTTATTTTTGGCTCCCATTGAGCATTCAATGCTCCATAGGCACAATAATGGTTGCTTTATGACAGGTAATCGCTCTAAAAAGACAAATCTAATGACAATCAACAAGTCATCTCATTAAAACAGTATGAAAACACAGTAAGACATCCAAATAAAGATCTTGTCAAATCATTGACTCAACAGTTATTCACATGCTAAACAGATCAGTTACCAGACTGCTGCTAAATAAGACGACCACCACAAGGTTGAATAACTAAATGAACCTTCGTTTAACAATCATCATGTCTAGTTAGACGGACAATAAGTCCAATGATGAGATAGAGTGACAAGGTCAAAGACACTCGAGATCCTGACAGCAATTCAACAACCAAGCAGCAGTCCCTCATTGACTACCCTTTTCTGATTAACAAACACCTCCTATCTTTATAGGACTGGATGATTCAATGATTGTAAATTGTGTAAACCTAGTGCATGAACGTCTTTTTCTAATTTCAGATTGCAATAGATGTTAATGGCCTTTCAAATCTCCCATATACCCGAAAAATATGAGCCCCGCACTAAGAGCTTCACTAAGCATCATTGCCATATGCATTACGAGTGAATTGACCCTTTCTCCTCACCACCTTAAGTTGTCAGGAAATTTGTCCACAATGTATATACCATATATCTTAACATTGTACAATGACACTTGTGCATGAAAACATGTAACTTCAATGTGTATGCATCGACATTAATAAAGGATCAACAGGAGTGACAGACATAACTGCTCAAGAGAGAGTTTTGAGCATATCAAGCATACATTGCTTTAAGAAATATTTGCCAGATGAAGTGTCCACGGTGCATATTAAGCAAATAATGCTTTCGAGATCAATTATAGAATCTCCGGAAATAACCACATAATTGTTACCAAGTCATGGTCAATTTGTTGATCATGCTTTCAACTCTTTTCTAATGGAAGAAGTCATGCCCTCAGGCTTCGTCATAGTACTGCTACATCACCAATTCAGGAGAAAGAAAATTTTGGTTATTCTTTAATGTAAATGATGTTTTGTCCCCGTGTTGCCGCAATAAATATAATACTTTCGAATGCAGTTTCTTGACATCTCTCGTATCTGAATGCTGACAAGTGACAATGGACCAAGGCGTCATCAACACCAACTCAAGAATATGTTATCAACTCTTAAATTATGTAAAGATACTCAAAATTGGATGAGCTGGCCCTCAGCAGCAGTCCAAAAAAAAGTTAAACTCCAAATACTTTCTTAGCAATGTACAAATGCAAATACCTCCAATTGTTGTGCTTCTAGTTCTTCACAGAGAAATCTTCCATAAAATTAATTCCTCAAACAATTCCGTTGATAAAGTTGAAGAAAAACAGATCCATTGAAGTAATATTGACCATAAAATATTCCCAATAAAATCGAAAAACACTCACTCCAAACACAGCTCATATAAGTATGAAATAGAAATTAACAAGTCCAAGCCGTCCTTCCTTACTGTATGATTAGGAAATGATATATAAAGCTAACGCAAGAAAGAGCATATTCTAAAATAAAAATAAAAACCCTCCAATTGAACTACCCACCTAACAAACAAAAACAACCAACTCTTGTCCAGTTGGATAATATGATTAAAAGGGAAAAAACCCAGCAAAATGAAAAGAATGAAACAGAGGGGAAAGATTGCAATTAGAACAAGGCAGAGAACGTAACTTGACTCAGACCTACCTTTTCCTCTCTTCTTCTTCCTTTCTCAATTTCTCATTGGCACTTTTGCGCTCCACAGAGCCAAGGCTTGGACTAGAAGAACTACGAGTAGGAGCCAATGAGGAACTTCTACTCTTTTGCCTTCTATAGCGCTTTGGGGTAGGAGAACGGCTTTTATGACGCCTCACTGTCGGAGACCGACTCTTGCGTCGCCGTGGAGATACTGAACGACTTTTCCTTCTGTATTTTGCAGTAGAAACTATTCAGCAGGTATTACAAGATTACACATTACATCTTCTCATGCAGATCAAGTCAGCACCAAGAGATGATAAGCAGGAAATGTTTGCAGTTACCTCAAATACTGTTAAGAAGCTCCATCTTTTATCACACGAAGCTAAAGTCAGAATCGAGCAACAAAAGCACACTGAACAGCATTCATAACCTGCTGACCTCCCACAAGATAGGACAAATTGAATTTCCTTAATATCATGAGGAATGCTATGCCTCATCTTGTTTTCATTACATTGTCTATTGAAGCCCTCATGTCTATCTAAGCTTCCTTTTGATTTTCTGTGTAGAAGCTCCCAAAACCAAATACCCATCAGCCAGATCATGAATATTCACCAAATTCTCTAGTACTCTTTAAAGCATCAGCTTGGTCATCAGGAAGTAGGTACAGACCACGTAGAGTTTATGAAGCCCATACAGAGAGCAGTTGCACCTTAAACCCCAGCAGCCAAAATTTAATAACCAAGCAACACTTGAATATTGAGTTTGCATCTGCTAAAAAACTATGCCCACAACAAATTGCATAATCAAGAGGCATAAACTCATCCCTGTAGTAAGTTACACGCCAAAAATTTTCTAAGAACTGCATCTTCATGTCAAACTATTTTCATGTTTTCACTTGAACATCAAGTCATGTAAGGGACTGTTACCTGACAACTCGCATCAATTTATAATACTGCAATGCCTCAGCTAACGTCTGATAATAAAACGATACTCATATAACATCTACTTTAGCGTCTCGTAGTATCAAGCATCCTTCACATTCCGAGCTAAACCACATTCAGCAGAAATATGGGTGAAGCAGCAACATCCATAGAGGAAGGACGCGCCTCGGGCAGGCCAAATCGACGTCTTTGCATTTCATTTCAGCATGAGTTACACGAAAGCTGCTTTCTTTCTCACAACCGTTTAAAATAAATTATGCCAAGATATAAACGGGATCACCTGCTATAAGAATAAGATGAATAGGGAGAGCGGCTTCTGTCTCTTCGACTCCTGCGGCCATACCTATGCCCCAAAGGAGAAGGTGAACGCCTTCGTCTATATGAAGGTGAACGAGACCTTGATATATCACGAGGCATCTCCAGCAATCTTAGCCTTACAATAAATCAACCCACCATGCAATTTCCTTTATCAAAGCTCAAAAAACAAACGGCTCTCTCCTGCAAGTCAAAATACTGATATTTAGTTATAAAAAAAAAGTAATGCTTCAGTAGGTGAATAGTTTTTCTTCATTGAGATGTGAATCCGCAATGCAAATTGAGGTTCCAGCCTATTACTCCACCACGAAAGAATACTAGACTTAAAACACGTCCAATCTTAACTAGTGGGTGGCAAAAACCATCCGAAAGCTCTCAATGGCACTTGATAATCAATGCTAAAACATCATCTTCCGCATGTATTAGGGCATGGAAGGAGCTAATTTGGCTCCAACCATACAAAGCCATGCAGCAAACAACTGAGACAACCATTCTCTTCCAGATATTTTTTGCCTCACAGAAAATCCCCATAAAAGCTCAAACAGCTCCAATCGGCATCTTACCAGTATCGCCCCTAAAAACCTAACCCCACCCAAAATCTTTAAGACCAGCACCACGAAACACAACTCCGCGCACATCACTGCACTCCCGAAAAAGGGGAGACTTCCAACAGATTGGACAATTAATCAATCAGATTCAATTCCTACCAATCTCAAAAACAACAAAAATCAAAGTCGAATGACACGGCACGACAAACACGATCATCGTACTACTACGCAGCAAATCGGACGCCGAACTCGACCCAGCGATGTACCAGTCAGAATAGCAAGAAAGACCGAGCGACGGCGATCGTCTTGTGATGGAGAAGCCCAGAGAGAGATAGAGAGAGATAGAGAGAGCGAGAGAGAAGAGCTGCAGAACGAATGGATTGACCTACACAGAGTCGGAGTCGGAGCATGCAATGCAGAGAGAAAGAAAGAGAGAGTTTGGGGCTTTTTGGAGGTCACGGAGGGAGGCGGCTCAAATCATTCGATTGAACCGGTCCACTTCTGAACCGGATTGATCGTCGCTTTTCAAACCGGTCGTCTGGATTTTGAATAATATGTGACATGAAAAATTACAATAAAGTCGGATATCTTCATAAATCATAATTCAGAAACTGCATATTAATGTAAATGACGAACGCCCTTATGTATCACCCATGAAAAAACATCACTCTTAGCATCAATGCCTCCCGAATCCAATAAAGATAAACATAAAGAAAGCGCACACAAAAATCTTCAAAATTCGGCTAATTTTCGAATTTGCATATTATTATTATTTTCTGAAAAGGGTTATCAATTTGATCTCTAACAAAAGTTGTAAACATAGCCTAATAACATTTATCTGGCCGCCACCATCCTCTCTTAAGGCAAAAATAAATCCCACAAAATCGCAGTTTTACACCACTAAGAAAAATAACATAGAAATTAGAGAAATACAAACTGCTAGGTTTAAATAATGGCAAAATCATATAAAACTCCATAATATACCCTTTACACATCACCTATAATCAAATAAATGAGAAGAATCTCACAAATTCTCACTAAATCAATCTATTCTTATTGCCGGAAATGGACGTAGAAACTATTAGCTACGTGGTCTAACGATTTCTTATTGATGACCTCGAAAACATGCAATGAAAATGGTAAAAATCTTTGAACCTCTAGCAATCAATACATGATTATTGTCGAATCTTTCTCTGCTCTCTCAACCTAATGACAACAAACTCACAAAACTGTGATCTAAACTTTGAAAAGCAAAAGAGGTAATATGTCGACTATAACAATAACGGTAAACGTGCTACAACAACATCGACAAGATAGATCAGCCAAAGAATGTCATGACTAGCAAGAGAGAGAAAACATGATCATTCACCTTCATAATTTGACTCTCTCGTCATTCATCTTTCTCGCCGTTTTTGTGGAGTTTGGACATGAACCGAAGAGTTACAAAGGAGAAAGTGAGAATAGGGTTTTTAAGAAAATAGCTTTTATATCATGAAAATAAGAAATCTTATCGACCTTTACCTACTCCGTGTGAGATATGTTTCATCCATGCCATGTGCCTTTTTTATTCGGTCTTATCCTATCTTAAATAGCAACCAAGAATGAGATCTTGATTTTATCTCGGTCACGAAACATAGCGTTGAGTTCTAAACCTTTTTTTCCCTTTCATTTAAGTCCTAAAATATAAGCACTAGTGCATTTTAGGACTTACCTTTAAGTTCGTCAAAATTTTATGGATGGAATAATTTTTTTTTTATCTCACGTGGCTATTAACACAATGATAGGCGGTACTTGGAACATGAAACAACGTTGTTTTCAATAGTGCCACGTCAGGAAAAGTTTAAAAATATAGAGAAGACTAAAATTCGATAAAGAGCTGAAAATTCAGAAAAAGAAGGTAAAGAAAAAGGAAGAAAAGACTTATAAACCGAAAATTATCCCATATTTTGGGGGGAAGAAAACAAGCTTTTCGCACCAACGAGGCTAGCAACCTCTCACTAAGATCATGGCGAGGATAAGCACTCTTGCGCCAATGGTGGCGGTGCCATGCCTCAGCCACCGCCAGAAAAGGGCCCGCCGCCCCTCGCGTGGGCTTGCTGATCCTCTCTTGGTGGTAGCAACGGGAAGCACCGCCGTCGCTCGAGCACAAGTGTGGGCACACATCCCTCTCTCAAGACTCCTCTCTCTCTCTCTCTCTCTCTTCGTGTTTCTACGCATTTCTACATGTTCATAAAAACAAATAAAAATTGATTGACAAAAAAAACACTACATAGATTTCTCTTCCACTTGAAATTATCCATGGCCGACGGAAGGATTCATGTATCAATCCCGAACAAGTTTAAGGTAAGTGTCCTTTTCGACGTAACTACTGTCATTATCCCGTTTTATTTGATCTTAACTGGGAAGTTTTGTAATATGTTTGATACACCTACATGGGCGCAAACAATAGAAGTTTATGGGCTGTACACCTAAAAATAATTTTAAGAAAGGAACAAATTTTACGTAAGAACTAAGAAGCAAAAGATGAAATTTTACGATCAAAATCATCGACAGATGAATTCCATTAATTGATAGCTCAGCTGGAGGTTCAAATTCTGTGGGCCCATCTTTTGTTCAGCCCGGCCCAAAATTGCTATTGTGTATAGTCTAACGAGTGGGCTTAGAAAGCACATTAAGCCCAAGATGTAGACCCGACTTGGCCCGAGCACGCCCAATCTGTCGGCTTATTTGGCTTTGCATTGAAACGAATTATTTGGCTTTGCATCATGGTATAGCTTGAAGTTTTCTTGCAACTTGAGATGTCCATTGTCTCTCGCTGCTCGGCCGACTCCTTCCTGCAAAGTTTTTTCAAGGGAAATGGGTAACCAAAGCGAGGCGAATCCATTTTAATTAGTTGAATGGAGAAAGCAAGAGGCGATTCTTCTTCTTTGCAAGCTTCTGTTCATGATGTAACCTATACCGTAGCCAGCATCACAGTCGTGCTATAAGGAATTATGATCGGTGAATTTGATAATGCACCTTTTGATAGCCGTTGCATTGAAAGTTAGGTGAGCAAAACTTTTATCGGCTTATTCTTTCATGATTCAACCCGTCATCGATCCCAAGGATCAGACACTCGAAGGGTCGGAGAAATGACACATGACAATCTATTCTCCAAAATGAACTTTCCAAAAAGCTTTAGACAAATCATCCGCAAAGATCACCTAATTTCTTGAACACGGTGAAGGTGCAAAGTAAGTGGAAAGATACCATTAATTGATCACATGTTATTCCAAATTGCCCTCAAGGTCTAAGCAGAAGTACAATTGACACGAGGAGTAGACCCACCATGGATGGACATTGAATCATCCAGCACCACACAATCTCTCTCTCTCTCTCTCTCTCTCTCTCAAGAAGGATGAACCTTGTGAGACGACAGTCCCTTCCAAGCAGTCTTCATGGAGGCGGTGGCCGAGTTGACAGCAGCCTCGATGTACTTCTTGGAGGCCACGGACGCTGCCTTCTCCATCAGGTTCCCCATCCGCCTGGCCTTCTCCGCGGTCTCCACCAGGCCCTCCATCTCCTCCCTCGCCATCCGGTCCATCTCCTCCTCGAACCGCCGGAACTCCTCCATCGCGTCGTCCATCACCGAGTTGAGGTACGCCTCCGCCCGGTCAACCTCGGCCTCGGCGGCCCGGGACTCGGCCTGGAGATCGAGCTCCGCGGCCGCCCACGACTTGTAGGCCTCGACCTCGAAGAGCCTCATGAGGCCCTCGATGGTGGCGGGGTCGAAGCTCTTGTCGCGGAGGGACTGGTCGGAGAGGAAGGTGAACTCGGCGAAGAGGGCATCCATGGCTGTAATCTGGGCTTGAGGAGGAATTATGCAGATCTAGAAAGGAGTGGTGCGCAGTGTGAGTGCAAGAAGGAAAAGTTGGGTGGACAGTCGAATCGTATAAAAAGGAAGGGGGATGGTGGTGGTTTGGCTTCTTGTGGCATGATAGAACCCACTCGATAGCAACTTTTGAAACGTTAATTTTTCAATTAGAATAATGATAAGAATAATCATTTGGCTCGATATATAATGTAATTCTCGAATTTTTAATTTATCAATATCATATTATATAATCTAATTCTCATAAATTTTATACTCTTCAATGTGATATTTGGATTTTTTTTATAGATATTCATATTAGTCCATAAATTATAAAAAAGAATGTTCACTGTGATTCAAAAGTAAAATAACCATATTGAACAAATTGAAAATTTATGAATCATATTGCTCTTTGAGTTAAAGTTTAAATATTATATTTGATAATTGAAAGTTTAAAAACCACATTACACATTTGGTCAATATTCAGAAATAATTCATGTCATTTTTTCTTTTTTATTAATCCACGGGACATCACGGGCAAGGAAATTTGACTACTCGAAATGTTCATCTCATAAACCGATCAAATTCGGAATCCCAGCCTATAGGTCGTCTTGAACTAAATTGATTTGTACACAATTTGTGAAATTCAAATGGGTAACCTCCGTTTCTCATCGGAAACTCTTTGATTCCCGATCGATCATGCCAACCGAGGTGAAGTGGGGTTACAATTGTTTTTCATCGCGTTGATTGTATCTCATAAGTAAACTCTTTTTCACTTGTTGAATTCTTTGTAGTCCCACTTCGGTGCTTCAAGAAACAAATGACATGGGAAGGAGGGCCTCTCAATATGGGCTTTTGAGATAAGGAATCGATTCCTTTGTCAGTCCTCAAAAACTGAAAATAGCTTTCAGGCATCGGACCGTTGGGAATAGATCACCATCGTTTTAAATTGAAGAACGGCACCGTCCTCCTCTATCTTGTCTCGCATTAGGTGAAAAAAGTGTTGATGGGATTTCGTTTGAACTTCTCCCGATCGCTGAGGTGCTGCAAGAAAAATGCGCAAATGGGGATTTTATTTATGTTTTATTTTTTGTTCTAGTTGTTTTTTTTTCTGAAATTTCGAAGGAAGTTAACGTGATTGGCTGGATGGGAATGAGTTGATGATCATCGACTACCGATATTCATAATGTTAACATGTATTATCGAAATTCTGAAGCGGGTCGAAAGGAGATGTCCGAACATATATATCATCGGAAGGTAGATCGATATATGTCACTAAGTACAATACGTTAGGGTTCAATTTGAATTCGCGTAGTTGTAGGATTGTATGGGCAAATCCCCATTACATGACTTAGTTTAGGGTGCGTTTGGTTCAACTTTCTGAAAGTGTTTTGGGGAAATGCAAAACAATTTAGTAAAAAGGACTTTAGGAAAATGCAAATATTATTTGGTAAATTCTACTTTGAAAAATAGCTTTGAGAGAAATACTGTTTGGTAAAATACACATTTGAAAAGCCCATTTGAATAATTAATTTATGCTTTTTAATTTTATTTTTCGAAATATTAAAAAATAATGTTTGGAACTTTCTTAATTTAGATTTTGGTAGCAATATTAAAAGGTATCGTGTAAGCAATTTTATTAATTTTTTTTTTGCTAAGCACTAAGCAGAAAGATATATCTAAGTGCATCATATCTCCACAAAACTTGGTTCCTTTTGCTCATTTTGGCTAAATGAAAAACCATAAGGGAAGGCTCTCTATGCATTAGTGTGTGCGTAATTTGAAATAAGATTATAGTTAGTAACCCCTCTTGAAATTTCCTATCACCCAAGACTCACCCTTCTAAATTCAAAGGGCCATTTCCAGGAAGGATCCAATAAAAAAAAAAATAAAGGAAGCAATTGAACCCAACTGCTCAATAGTAAAGTTTTGAATGAAAAACAGCAAATATAACAGATTTTCTCCCACGAAGTATTAGAAGTAGAACTGTTGATTGTCCTCTGCTTTCTCCCTAAGCAGATGTGAAGATTTGGCCAAAAGTTTGCAACACTGGTCTTGCACATGAACCAAATTCCACCGATGAAGTTCTAACATCTGCTACAACTTAAGTGATCAAGAAATATCGCTACTACTTCCAAACTGGTCAAAAATCAATGTTACTTCAGGCTGAGTAGCAGAGTCATTAACCCATAACTAAGATATAAAAGACTGGCAAAGTAATATCTGGACATCACCTACGAACGTTCTCACTGTAAAAAGTCAACTACAACTACAAAAGCCGAGGCCATCCTTAAAAGGAAAGGCAGAAGCATATATTCTCAACTTCAAATGGCTGTCTTAAGTTTAGCCACATCAAAATGATACATTTCTAAAATACAGATTCCAGGATAATAACACACAACAAAAGACATTGGCTTGTTTCTTGCTAGACCAAAAATTACATTGAACAACCAATTGATTCATCAAACACTCGTACAAAGAAGTCAAGATAAAACGCAGCAAAGCTACTTCAATTCATCTGAGCCAAACGATAATCATAATCGTCATATCTTTTAGCTGGTGATCGTGGTTCCAGCTCCTTCATCAGTCATGATCTCGAGGAGCAACGAATGAGGGACCCTTCCATCATTGTCTTCACGTCCTGTGCCAACAACCTCACGCAGCAATTGACCTTTGGAATCATCTCTCCAGCAACCATCTTGCAACAATCATCTCCTTCACCTCCTTTATATCAATCTCCTTCACCAAGCTATCAGGATCGTTCTGGTCCCGAAGAATCCTTGCGACATTGGTCAACAAAATCAGCTTCTCTGCACCCAATCAAAATCACCTGATTTTTTCTCATCCGACAATCAAATAAACAACCTCCGTCCTCCCGTTTATGTCTGAAAGACCATTTCAACCTCAAGAAGTTGAGGAGTTTATGAGTACCACTTAATGATATGGAAAAATGTGCTAGTCAGCTGGTTTAGGGTTTTGCAGTTTTGGCCAAGAAAATAGAAGTTTATCTCAATTATTCAATCACAGAGACTAGGGCCTTATGATGCCACAAATTGCTATACCAGTAGTTGAAACTAATATACAACTGGCTCCATGCGACTTCTCAACAAATTTTTCAGAGCATATAAAATAAGCTACCACTTTTATTTCTGCAAACTATTAAATCAGCAGGATCCACCTGCTGGAACAAAACTCACCCAGCCATATGACCTATACACTGGAAACACACCCCCTTATATTGCTAAAGGGAGGGAGGTTGTACAAGAATAGGAACCACTTTCACAAGTTCAGGAAAACAGCTGCCTTGATAATCATACTGCATGACTTTCTATATGGCAACTAGAACATGAAAGGCAAAGAGAACTACACCAACCTCAAAAAATGATGATGCCACAGGATCAGTGGGAAGAAAAGAGATCGAAGTGCGCCTCCTATTTGTAAAATCTGAAGTGGCATCAATCTGCAATGTAAAATAAAAGAACATCAGGGAAAACAGCCCAAGTTTTGCCAGCAAACTAATAAAACAAATGATTTATATGTGGTCCACCTAATGCCAAATGAAAGCGAGAAATTGGAGCCATGGGGTTGCGTCGAACCTGCCGAAGGAGAGCGAATGAGGAACCTCGAGGCGATCCTAATCCCCAGCAGAACAGAGGAAAGAGCAAGGGTTTCTCTGCGATTGGAAGCCGCCCGAGAGAAAGAATTAGCCCCACAAGCGAAAGAGCGATTCTGCAGATACATGGTCCGTGGCCACTGTCCGCTACTGATGCTATAACGGGAGGACGGAGGGCTTTCGACTTCATGGCGGCACCGCCGTACTTGATGACGATGGTCTTGCCCCGGAACTTCTAGATGAAGGAGAGGGACTCGAAGAGGACGCCGACCCGAAACTGGCCCAGGGGGGAGGTGGCGGATGAGGCCGTCCCGTCAGCGGTGGCGGCAAAGGAATCGGTGACAGAGAGACGGGAGGTCCGGCGAGCTCGAGGTGCGGGGAGAGAAAGGGTGTTGGGGGTTAGGGTTTTGAGGAGAGGTGGAGACTGAAGAGAGAGACGGAAGGGGGTAGATTTGGACTTCTATTAAATTATTGAGGGCAAAAAAGGAAACTGAATAAATGTCACTTAACCACCCCTCAGCATTCCGAAAATGCTGAAAGCCCAATGCACCTCCAGACCAGCATTGGGCTTTCAGCATTCCGAATGCAAATACTTGGGCAAATGAGCATATAAATGTTGAACCAAACACATAAATTTAGCCAAATGAGCTTTCAGGGCTAAAAGGGCTTTGGGAATGCCCAAGCAAACGGGGCCTATGTCTTCAGATCTGGTCTTGGTCGGGACTGACTTGGGTCGCCAGGCCCTCAACTTTATTGGGCCTGATGTGCGGGCCTAGTTTAGCTCAAAATTGAGCCCAACCCTAAAAATTGAAACAATTAAACCCGACCCACGATAAATAAACCTAACCCCAAAACTAAAGTAAACTAGCCCTTCAGAAAAAAAAGGTTCATATCGACTAGACCAACAAGTTGAGCTTGACCCAGCTAGCCCGACTCCCCTAACCTTTGGGCTACGAGAGATATGTCTCCTTCATGGCTTCATTAATGGCAGCTAAGGGTACGCATGGTAATGTTTCAATTTCTCCGAAATTCTGTTCTTTTATTCCTCGAAACAAAAAAAGAACATAAATCCGTTTGGTAATGCCAACTTATTTTGTTGTTCCCGGGCATAGAAAGAAGAAGCAAAAAAAATTTGCTTCTTGTTCCAGAGAACAATTTTAGAAATAAGCTAATTTTTTTTCTTTCTATCTCTTACATTTGTTGGTCGCCGCTTGCCCTTGGCCGCCCGCCGCCGGTCGCCCGCCGCCGGTCGCCCGCCGCCGGCCTTGAGCATTAAAAAATAAAAAAATAAAAAATAAAAAATTATGAGTCATACCAAACACATTTCTATTCCAAGAGTAGAAATTTTGTGTAATTACCAAACGCCTTATTTTACTTAGAAATTGTTCCGGAGAATAGAAATAGAAAAGAAATGTTAAAAGAAAAACTCTTCTTGGGAAGAGAAGTGTTACCATGCGCACCCTAAGATGCCGCTTGTCTCAGCCAAGCCACATGCCTATCTCTCGACCATTGCTTGGCCAACCTTTGCTGTCAGTTGAGACTCAACTCGACCTGCTTAGGCCCAATGCTTGATCGAACTCTATTCCATGCCCAACTTCAACACGGCCACCCTTCGCCAACAACCACCCTACGTGGGTCTCCATTTCAAGGCCAGTCCCAACATCAATGACCAAGAATACCCCTCGGCTGAATGCAAACGAAAAAATGATGGTGACGACGGGGAGGTGGCAAAATGACCAAATGGCCAATGCTCAAGAATGCCCAATACCATGAGGACTTCTCGACAGAATGAGGCCGAGCATAGGAGACTTGATTTCCCTAAAACAAGCAACAAAACCATATCTCATTAGAGCATTTCATACAACGGGTGGGGCACAATGATCAAGTAAGGAAAATCACTTGATCGAGACTCGATCTTACACCGCTACTCAAGGTAGACACTCAACACTCAAAACAAATGGGCATTACACATATAGGGACTGGAAATCTCTCGCTTCAAGAATGGCGAGCCCCAATTTGAGCGACCTAAAACAAGGCAAAAAGGAACCAAAAAAAAAGCAAAGAGGGAACGGCGATGGGATCCTTACTTTGCTCAGTGACGGGGAATGGAGGGCAACCTTAATAGATCAAACCATGTCTGGTTGCCTCATACATCTCAGAGCTAGGATCCTCAAGAAAACGATCCAACTCGAAGAAATTAAAATAAAAAAGTACAAGATGACCATGACCTATTGTAGGCTTGATGTGGGGGAGAAAGGGGCAACGTTGATGGGGATAAAAAATCGAGACTCACACAACACTACCGAAGGGTACCCGCTCATTCTCAGCTCCTCACTCTTCATCTCACTCCCTCTCCGTCGCCCATCTCCCTTTCTTTACTCACTAGATTCCTCTCAATCTTCCATCTCTCTCAAATTCCCTCCCAGTGAAAACCTTTAGTCAGGGGATATGCAGTCATATCATCTCTGGAAATATGTTTTACTGTAGTATCGCAATTTTGAACTATTTATTCTATGGTCAAATACTTGACCTTGAGGTCTATATTGTTGTTGATAGACAACATTACGGAGTCATTATCACAATACAATTAAATAGGATTATCCACAAAATCAAACACGATAGACTCCTTAATAAGGATTTAGAGCCAAATGGTTTGAGTAGAAACCGAAAAAAACTTTATATACTATGCTTGCATAGTAAAAGGATATTATATATATTTATATCTCTCACATTTTCATGATATTGCATCTTCTGCTAACTTAAATGTATCTACCATTATCGACTTAGATTCATCCTGACAGCTAGCAAAATCTACTTTCAATACCCTACTGGCTTTAGGTCACGGACATATCTATTAATAAGCATATTTTCTAGTGTCTTTTTAAATAGCTTAAAACCTTCTTGGCAACGACCCACCCATCATATCTTGAATTTGACTAATATATATCTAGAAGTTCTGTTACCAAACCAATGTCTGATCTAGCCCAAGCTTAAGCATAAATGACATTTTTAAGGGTACTACCATAAGGTACATCATTCATTTGGGCTATACATATATATTTATATATAGGCATTGTGATAAATTCAATTTATCACTCTTAATAATAGGAGCAATTTTGATACTGCATACCAATTATTTCCAAAATGTGATCAACATATGTCATCTAAGATAAATCCAATACAGAGCTACAATGATTCCCACAAATTTAATGTCAAGGAACAAAGGCGCGTCATAAGATCCTTCACCGTTTTGTCTTAGATAATATGTGAGAACACTAAGTCGCGACCTACCCAAACTTCCCCGAGTGAGGAGTGACGGCACTATGGTAGATTTAGAGGTATCGCTCGTAATGAGACCCAAATCGACATTTCTAAAAGATAGCTTGAAAGCAATGTCTAATCGTAATCCGATTCGACTCCTCAATTATTGGCACAAGCTCTCCCAAGTCCATACCTATGTGACGTTAAGACTTTTTAATTTTAAATAACCACCTAAAATAATTTTAGGAGTCGCCACTAGCCTATTGTGGTTAGCTAAAATCCGGTCGAGACGCGGGAGTGTCGTCTTGATCCCTACGGAACTAGAGATTTCTACGGTATGGGGACTAGTTTACACTAACATTTCTATTAACGCCCTTTCGGTACCTAACTAATTGGTTTGTTTAATCTAAAATGCTCATGCACTCTTACTTTTCTTTTAAAGCCCTAAAATGTCTTT
This sequence comes from Melaleuca alternifolia, assembly GCA_019926035.1. Classification (NCBI taxonomy): domain Eukaryota; kingdom Viridiplantae; phylum Streptophyta; class Magnoliopsida; order Myrtales; family Myrtaceae; genus Melaleuca; species Melaleuca alternifolia. The sequence goes on along the minus strand of JAGKPW010002418.1, from coordinate 1,410,937 downwards.
CAAAATCCCTAAGTGTCCATGCAATTATTTTTATATGGTCATTTTCATGTGAATCTAAACTAAAGCAAAATTAAGAAAAGAAATTAACATGCAATTTATTGAAAGACGATGCGAGAAATAAATGATCAAAATATTGAAACACGATATAGTAAATAAACACTCAAATAATTGAAGGCGGTTATCTAATGACGAGAAAAGTAAAACTCGCGACTCGTGAGGTATTTAAAAACATATGGCCTCGTTATAAGTCTCGAGACATGATCTCTCGGAAGCTGATTGTTTAAAGAAACTAAGGCCTAATGGATTAGTTCATATTAAGCTAATTACTTATTAGATAAAGTAATCCTAAGTCTGAATTAATTTCATTAGACTGAACTCATACTAATCTAATCATGTATTAAAAGTCGGCAAAATCCTAGTGAACCTAAGATCAATCCTTACAAAATGTAAGACCGGAAGGGACATTGGTCTACCGTCACCTAACCCATGCATGTCGCAATTTGCAAATGTCGTCATCAAGTTAAAGCTCAACAAGCCTAAACTTTGATAATCTAACATTTAGACTATTAGATTCAAAGTGAACATCAAATCATGCCAAGCCTAAACATACATCTGGCGCCAACATATGAAGCTAAATTGGACATACAATTAGGCTAAGGAGTAAAATCATGTAATATTCCAACAAGGTGGATCCTTTAGTTTCTAAGAATTGATGCTAATTAGTCAACAAAGGCCAATTCAAAAATTAGAAATTGCTTTTTTCAAGCGAAAATGATTTTTCTAAACCAAACTTCAATTATTTTCGAATTTTTTTTTCAAAATTTTTTATTTAAATTATAATATTATTTAAATTATTTTTATTAATATTATAATAATTAAAATAGGTCCTGGTCGAGCTCCAAACCAAGTCAGTTCAGACTGACCCGAGTTTTTTGAGACAGGGCAGGGGCCCCAAGAGAAAATTGGACTGGGCTCACGGTGGGCCCAGTCCACTTTTCCTTTTTTTTTGTTTTTTGTTTTGGCGAGAAGCCTCAGCCCGGCGCAAACTCCAGCCAGCACTCATGAGTGGGCCAAGCCCGGCTCACTCGCCAGCTCCAGCCATCCCACGTGCGAGCGCAGCCTGCCCACTCGCAGGCTTCAACCAGCTCCCACGCATGCAGGGACTCCCCTGTTTCCGTTTACGCTGCCGTTTGAGGTTGCGTCCAGCGACGTCCACGCCGAAGCTCAACTCCACCTCTCGTGTGACGATCCCAAGAGCTAGGCCCGAGGCGAAAACACAGCACAAGTCACAAACCAAATGGAAAAATGGACTGCAAAAATCTGAGCCCAAACAAACATTACGACAAACACTTGGCGTGGGAAAGACGACAACGGATTCTGGGGGCGCAACAAGGCTAGGTGACTAATGACTATTCAGGAGGCATAGCGAGCAAGCGAACACAGGATTTGACGATCTGGAAGCCAAAGGAAAAGTACGAAGCTCACATGATCGACGACAAATGCCCAACCAGTAGAATTCAAACAAGGCAGAGGACCAAGTAGCGGAAAATAATAACAAAAATAAAATGAAATAAAATAAAAAGATAACTCGAAGAAGAGATGCCCTCATTCAATTCGGGGAGCTGGCGGCTGTTGGATTCAAGAAGCTTGAGCCAAGTCTCTACAGGCTTGCTTGACGAACCCAAATCGTGATCCTTGGAGGACTAAAATCGACTCGAGCCTCGACTTACCGAAGAATGAAGGAGACGCAACGGGGAAGAGGGGTTCGCGTGAGGGGGTGCCAACGATGTCGCGATTTGCCTCCCTCCCTTCTTGCTTCTCTCTTCTCCCTTCTCCCTTTTTTCGTGTTTTTTTTTTCTCTCTTCTTCCCCCACGTTTTCTTTATCTTTTTTCAGCCTCCTTCTCCCCACGTTTTTTTTTCTACTTTAGGCTGCTCCCCTTTTTCCAGAGCCAACCCCACTCTCTTAACTTGCGAGCTACGGTTTTTAGAGACGGGGGAGATAGGCGACGAGCTAAGGAGAGAGAGGCTTGCGTTGGCGTGGGCCACGGGCCCATTGCGCCCGAGGAATGGGCGTGGGTTGGGTGAAAAGGGCCCAGACCAATGCTCATTTTCTTTCTTTTTTCTTTTATTAATTAATTTATGTTTTTTATGATAATTTTTTTAAAGAATGAAGGAAATTTCTAATTACTAATTAATAACAACTCTAACAAAAACTAAATTAAGAAAATGACTGACCAGACCGGCAAAATTAGATGTCAATACACTAAAAATAAGATATTGTCAACATAGAATACGCAAAAAATAAATTTCATTCCACTAAACTTGCATTATATACACTAATCTACTATATTCTTTAAAAACTATATGAAGTACACTATAAAACTTCAAGTATGAGTGTTTAAAAGCTTGCTTAAGGCTATAAAGAGATTTTTTCAGTGTAGATACAATCTTATTTGGATCATTTGCTGCAAAACCTTCGAGTTGTACCATATAGACTTTCTTATCAAACTATTTATTTAGAAAGACAGTTTCAATACCAATCCGGTATAACTCCATATCAAAATAAACTATTAATACCATGATCACTCCAAAAGAATCTTTAAAAGAGACTAAGAAAAAATTGCTTCATAGTATACTCATTCTCTCTAAGTGAACCCTTAGCTACCGGTCTATCTTTGAACTTCTCAATCTTTCATTTGGACTCCTTTTTAGTCTTATACACATTTGTAGTCAATGAGCTTATAACATTTCGACAATTCAACAATCTCCCAAACATTATTATGCTTTATAGATTGCATCTCGTGCTTCATCACATCAAACCACAAATCTTATTGAAGACGAGAAACAACATCTATATAAGTCATAAAATGAACCATACAAGCGATATCGCATTTATACTACCTAAATAGACTATATAGATCAATGATATAGATGATCGTCTCTTCATGATGGATCTCCTAAATAGAGGTATAACAACATTATCTTGCACCTAAGAGGCTTGAGAGACTTCATCAAGAGCTACCTCGACAACAAGATCTTCAACCTCAATATGCTCACTTTGTGATATAGGAACCTCCACAATCGTCTGTACATATAGAGAAAAAGATTTAACAGTCCCATCGGAACGTTATTCTCAATCATTTGTGAGCAACTACCCAATTTGGTCACATGAATTTTTAAAAACATTGTTTTCAATGACTCTACAATTCTTCTACCTTCATTGAGATATAAAATTGATATTCTTTTGAATGATTTAGGTAAAATAAGAAGCAACACCGAGATATTCAGGAATCCAACTTAATTAATGTCAAATTATATAACCTTACTTCTATTAAGCATCCCCAAACCTTAAAATAGTTCACCTTGAGTTTATGTCTAGTCCACAACTTAAAAGAAGTCAATGGAACAGTTTTGATAGGGACATGGTCTAAAATTTAGCTTGCTATTATTACAACTTTACACATAAAATCGGATAAATTGATTATACTAATCATATTTCTCACCATTTTTATAAGGGTGCAATTATGCTTTTTAATGACACTATTTTGGTCAGGACTCCCATGAATAATTAACTGATCTACTATCCTATACATTATCATATAATCACCTTTAGGTATGGCATGTAGTAGTATATTCCCCACATGATAACAATTGTGAGAATACATTTCAACTTTCATGAATTCAGCACATTTTGGTATATGAACTACTCAGATCAACCACTCTTTAATTATATATTGTATATGTGTCCCTTCATGAATCGTATATAGTCGCCTTCGGAAATATGACCACACATTTAAACAAGAGGCATCCCATCACAATACGAGACTAGTATTTTTCAAACCCAATTAAGTGAGGCACTTTTATGATCACAAGACAATTTAATGATCGAAACTCTCATAATAGAATTATGAATTTTATGTCTCACATTCATCATATACATGCAATTTCAGACTTAAAGACAAGGGAAATTTACCACTAAAATCATGTACCTTGCTAATTACAATATTACATTCATTGGTACATGTTAAACATTATACACGACATTGATGAATCATACTCTACAGTCTACACAATATATACGTATATATATATATATATACATAAAAACACAAGTGTATAGGGTTTTGTATGCATTTTTACATCCTTAAGAGTAACAAATATGCAAAATAAATATAACAAAGTGAGAGAATTCTCATTCAAACCCAACAATACTAAGTATGCTCCAATTGAAACCCACATGTGTCCTCATGCCTTGCCTGAGTATGCCATTTTTGACACCTCAAATTTGCCTTAAAGAAAAATTAATAAAAAAAGGAGTAAAAAAAACTTAAAAAATAAAAGGAAATAAAAAATAAAATTCAAAATTATAAAAACAATCAGTCAATGAAAAATTAAAATTAAAAATGGGTTAATAAAAAATAATGAAAAAATAACAAATAACAGTAACAAAAAATGGAAAATGGACTTGGGCCCGTTTAATCCTGTTCACTCGCAACCTGGCTCGTGCAAGGTCCACGCTTTCCTTAGCCCGGGCCTAACGCTTCGTCCATTCTTTTATTTTCTTTCTTCTCTTTTTTCTAGCCCAACCTGTTTGCTTTTATTTCCTTCTTGGCCCAACTTATAGTTCACATCTATCATAAAAAAAAAAAAAATGCACAAGGGAGCTGCCGCGATGGAGTTTCGCCGGAGAAGAATGACGAAGCCGAATGGTTCGACACGCTATCTGTTATTCGCTCCATTCATTGATGGCTACGTGTTCAATTGCCCCAATGTATTGCATCTCTTTTCTTTCCTTATGCTATACACCATGAACGGAGCTGTCCAACTTTGACGCAGAATCCAGTTCCAACCGCTTCAGATCTAGCCACGATCGACTAGCCTATGGCCGCCGTTGGCGGGCTCAAGATCCCGACGTCCATGAGAAGCGGCGATGGGCAACTACCACAGGCTCAAAAATAAAAAAAGAAGAATAAAGGAACCAAATCCGAGCCCACCGCAACCTCATCCTAGATTGCACAGATCTAGAGTCTCAACCTCATTAGAAAACGATTTGAGCATCTCAGATTGTCCCAAGACCATAAGCTGCCTAACCAATTCTTGTCCTAAAGAAGCTTGATGAGCCACACTTAATTCTACTCACAAAGTCCGAAGGGAAAAAGAACAACTAGAAAGAAATATATCCACCGGATCCAGATGGTTTGTTCCTAGAAGTCAACCGAATTGTCTATCTTCTAAGGCATACCCTTACCTAACGAATAGTTAATATCCAATAATGATTCACAACCTCCTTCAGAATAAAAGATTCACATAATCAACACTTAAGATAGATGAAGTCCAGTTGATTCAGATCTTGACAAATTCTTCCATGATTCGAGAAAACGTGACTTGTTTACGATATATTTTTCATTCAGATTGGATCTGCATAATAGTCCAATGTTTCTTTTGACAAAAAAAATTCCATTACCATGAAATGCCTCTGCATTTGAAATTCACTCACGTTTTGTGCTTAGTGTTGGGATGGTTTTACAAGAAAATTTTAGAAAACGATCTAAGCATCTCACACTATCCAAAGACCATTAGTTGCGTAACCAATTCTCGTCCATAAAGAAGCCTGATGAGTCTCATCTAATTCTACTCACAAAGTCCGACTGAAAAAAGAACAACTGGAAAGAAATATATCCACCGAACCCATATGGTTTGTTCCTAGAAGTCAACCAAATTGTCTATCTTCTACGGCATATCCTTACCTAACGAATAGTTAATATCCAAGAATGATTAAAAGATTCACATAATCAACACATGAGGTAGATCAAGTCCAGTTGATTCAGATCTGGACAAATTCTTCCGTGATCCAAGAAAACGTGACTTGTTTATGATATTTTATCGCTCAGATTGGATCTACATAATAATCCAATGTTTCTTTTGGCAAAAAAAAATTCCGTTACCATGAATTGCCTTCACATCTAAAATTCACTCACGTTTTGTGCTTAGTGTTGGGATGGTTTTATAAGAAAATATTAGAAAATGATCTAATAATCTCACACTATCCGAAGACCATTAGCTACGTAACCAATTCTCGTCCATAAAGAAGCCTGATGAGCTTAATCTAATTCTACTCACAAAGTCCGACTAAAAAAGAACAACTGGAAAGAAATATATCCACCGGATCCATATGGTTTGCTCCTAGAAGTCAACTGAATTGTTATCTTCCACGGCATACCCTCACCTAACTAATAGTTAATATTCAAGAATGATTAAAAGATTCACATAATCAACACATGAGGTAGATCAAGTCCAATTGATTCAGATCTGGACAAATTTTTCCGTGATCCGAGAAAACGTGACTTGTTTATGATATTTTGTCGCTCAGATTGGATCTGCATAATAATCCAATATTTTTTTTGGCAAAAAAATTCCGTTACCATGAATTGTCTCTGCATTTGAAATTCAGTCATGTTTGGCATTGCCATTGAGAAAGAAATTTTATTTGGATTAGAATTTATCAAATTATCTGTCGAAGAGGGCACATGAATATATTACATATAAGTAACTGTTTGCGCCAATTATTGGTCAATGAAATCAGATGCTCCTCGGGAAACTTCAGCTCGATCTGCAAGAATAGCAAATCGAAACATGCTGTCCTTGTGAGAACAGAGGATGGTTTGGGCCTTATGTAACTGTTTTTTAACTCTAGGATGCCAAAAGAAGTGGCCTCAGTCTTCGATCAAAAGAAACTGTGCCCCATGAAGCAACATGTATTCACGCACGACTTGCGGACAGGAAAGAGACGAAAGAGATGAATTATTACAGAGAGAGGGATCGAGATGTGGACTAACCCATTTGCCTGGATACGACGGGTCTACTACGCCATGTCGAGAGCCTTCGACCGAGGAACCATTGTGATAGTACTTAAAAGTGATGGACTCAATGCGGTCTTTGCTATCAGTCACGTGATATTCTATCACATGAGAATGGCCATCTCCATCGTTCCATTCTTTTCCGCCAGAGCCATTTCTTATGGGTTCAAAGCGAACAGGAGAAGGTGGGGGCAATATTGGCTCCACATAGACTCCTATGGCATTGAGAGTCTCGCCCCATGCTCCATGAAAGCCGACGATTTTATTAGCTCCGATAGATGGATACCTGTTGCGACCTCCCCGAATGTGCACCACCTAAGGGTTCGGCTAATGGATTGCTAAATCTAGCCTTGCTCGAGCTCTCCCAAACTCATACCAATTCACAACTTAGGTTTCACTTCTTAACATACCAAAGCGATTTCAAAAGGAGTCGCCACTAATCTATTTATGGTGAGTCGATTAGAAACCCATGTAAATTACTGGGAGTAGTATTTTACCCCTACGAACCAGAGATTTTGAATTCGGGGACTTGAGAACCTATTTCTTCTATTTCAAAAAATAATTTTTAGGCAGCTTGAAATTATTTTTAACTTTATTCGGTGATCACGCAGGTGCGCAGAAAATTATTTAAAAAGCTCAAAGAAACAGAACAATAAGCAAAACAATAAATCAAGATGAAGCAAATCAACCAAAAGATCTTTTTTGGGGTTTTTTTTATTTATGTATATGCAATGCATGAAATGGAAAACTAACCCTATATGCAGCTATTCTAATGCAACCCTAAATGCAATTTTTGTGAATTATTAAATGAGACTAATTATCTATAGTTAAATAACATCTAATTTAAACTAGGAACAAGACCACGTTAATTCCTAAGTTAAACTAAATTTATCTTAACTACGGATGATATTCTAAAATGTAAAAACTAATTTAATATGTGATGCATGTAAAATCTAACTCTAAATGTGACACGACCTAACATACTTTGAAGTATGCAAGTCATAAATTAACCTAGCCTACATGACATGCTAATTAACTAAAGTAATTAAATGACATGCAAAAAGGCATTTTTTAACATTTTCTTATTTATTTAATGAAATTAGAAATTAATTAAACTAATTAATTATTAACCTAACATGATTCCTAAGTTTCTAAATATAATATTCTACCATGTTATGAATCTTTATGCAATTCCTAAATAACATGCAATTTAATGTGCCTAAACTAAATGTCATGCAATGACTAATAGTGCAAACTAAAAAGAAAAGACATGCATGTGATTTTTTATTCAATTGGATTGGAAATAAAATATAAAAAAAACTAATTTAAACATGCAATGACTAAAATGCAATCTAATCATGCTATGCAATATTACCTAAATATGATTTAATCTAAACATGAAAATGTAATTCAACATGCAATTCAAATAAACAAGATTCATTCAAAGGGAAATAACATCAAAACAAAGAAATTCTCGTGGATAGAATCAATAAATTGTTCTTAAGCCTTAAAAATCAAAATATCAATTCCATTCCCGCGCAATTAATTACCTCGTCTAAAGCCTTATAGATGAAATAAAAAATCGATTTTTGCGGTTGCGAATTGGAAATCAATTCCAATTGATTAAACTTATTATCTAAAACAAGCAAACTAAAAAAAAAAAAACTAACATGAAAAAGAAACAAATCAACATAATAAAAGATGTTTTTATTGCAGAAAATATATATTTTTATTTTTTAATTAAAACGAAATTAAAAAAATAAGTGAATAATAAAAGGAACTCCCAGCAAAATACACGTCCAAGCTTCCCCACGGTCCATTCTCTTGCGCGCGGGCCCTCCTCTCCTCATATTCAGCCTTCCCTATTCTGCAAACCATCATCTCCACATCGCCATCCTGCTATTACAACATTCTGCAAACAAAAACCTCGCGGTGGAGGTGGACAAAACAACATCGAAGGAGGACTAAAACATGGTCGACTCGCCGATAACTTTCCAACATCAACCCAAAACTCATGCAAGAAAACCAATCACACGAAACACAATAAAAACAAGGTAAGTTTGTTCATGTAAATTGTCAAACACATGAGATGCAATGTTGGTCTTGGTGACAAGATAAAAAATGGCAAGGTCTAAGTTTATAATGCAATAAAAGCAACCACAAAAACAGAACCGAGCACAAACAAAGCTTAGAAATTGGCCAAATCAACAACTATTTCTCTTGACTTCGAAGAACACAATGAAACTGTGTATAAGGAGATCGCGGGGAAGAAAAACAACACGAAAAACAAAATCTTCCCTACGTGACTCGAGAATCACGACGAGCCTTTTTGTTTGAGCAAGCTCAAGACAAATTAGTGTTCGACCGTGCTTTTACTCTCGGCCACGATACTCGGGAGAAATCAATTAAACCAAACGGCCATGGAACCCACCTTCGAGTTGCCGAAGAAAAACACTAATGAAGAGGCGAACAAAGCTATTTTCTCTCCCTCCCTCGCGCCTTGTGTATGCGTGTGTATGCTTTTTTTGCTCAGAAAAAAGTCTCTGTCTTTGAAGTCTTCTGTGAACCACTTTTTATAATGGGCAAAAAGAGTATCTCGGTCAAATCTCTAAGATTTGACCGAGATTTCTATTTCACTTGCCTTTCCCCCGAGAAGCTTTCTCCCAATCTATCTATGGTATAAAGGAAATTTGGTCAAATCCTCACAAATATTTTCTTTCCTCATCCCCTTATATTCTCCTGATTTCTCTTGATTCTTTTCTTTTAAAAGTATTCTGCTTGGACAAATGCAATATTAAATCAGACCTCCTGGAGATTTTGATTGAAATTCCTTTTCTCTTCTTCCTCGACCGAATATATTTTAGGCTCGCCAATTCCATGCAAATATTCACTTGTGGCCGAAAATCACCTCACGATCTTGACATTCCCAATTTTAAAGAGACAACGAACTTGGACAAAATATCGAACCTATGAAAAATGCTCTTAAAACTATATGTAAATCAAAATTTTGGTGTCAACAGCTGTCCCTCTTTGAAAGTGAGCTCCCAGAGGTTGCATTCGAAGACTAATTGATGCCCAAATTTTGACTATGCAAATGCTATGCATGATATTTTTGTTGAGATTATCTCTCATTTTCAAATGTGATTATGACATGATAAATGCAAATGAAGGAAAAAGAAAACATACCTGAAATTACCTACCTGGTTGGAATGGCAGATCAAGGTATGTATGAGCTTCAAAACTGTTCCCTTAAACCCGAGCACTTGCTTCGGTCACAAAAGAAAGACAACGTAAGAACCTGATTTGTTTGCTTGAGGCCCGAACCCTTACTTCGGTCACAACAGAGGCAAACGATGAAAGCAGATTGCTTGAGGCCCGAACCCTTACTTCGGTCACTAGAGAGGCAAAACGGTGAAAGAGACCTGGATTGCTTGAGGCCCGAACCCTTACTTCGATCACCATAGAGGCAAAACGGTGAAAGAGACCTAGATTGCTTGAGGCCCGAACCCTGAGTTCGGTTACCACGTAGGCAAAATGGTGAAAGAGACCTGAATTGCTTGAGGCCCGAACCCTGACTTCGGTCACCACAGAGGCAAAACGGTGAAAAATAACTGATTAAACTCGAGTCCCTATACATCACCATAGGGACTCAAAATGAACTTAAGCTGAGAGACCTATACATCGCCACGGGCTCTCGAGATGAGACACCGATTCATCACCATCGGTATCGAAAGAAAAGTACCTGCACATAGTCACATGCACTTAAATTGAAGTACATGCATTCAGAATTCTTGATCTCTGAAGGGATAATCACATCATCAAATCATCTGCTTCATAATGAAACGCAATTCATATTTGAAAGATTTCCTTGAGACAAGAGACATTCAGTCAGAAAGGACTTTTCACTCACTCTCATTTAGAAGGGCTTTTGTTCCAATGAGGGAATAGCTGAAACACTCAGTCTCACTATCATCATGTCAACAAAAATCCGAGTATTTTCGCAAGTGGTACAATCTTACCAATCAGGGAGGTCTTTGACAAGACCGTAATTTGGGCTTGGTCAATGGTTAAGTAAAGGAGACTCTTTGAGTCAAGGCTTAGAAAGTCTTCAACAAATATCGTCGGGTTTACAAGTCAAAAACCCTGCAAATACAATAGAAACAGTTTTTGTCACGCCCCGAACCTCGAGCGCGCGCACATCCCACCATGGTCGAATGAAATGCGACGTTCCCAGGTGATGTCGCCGACCTAATCTTACTATTGAATGCACTAGAAACTTTACTATTGAAGCTCATTCAAATTTGGACTATGTCTCTGTGTAAAAACATTCTACGAATCCACTAGATTTTGATAAAGTAGAAATATAATGGTAATCTTCTCTCAAGGCGGGGCATAAAGAGATTGAGAATACTTACAAACATAAACTCATTTTTTTGTTCTTCTTATTTTTTTTTGTCCTAAAACTACTAATTCTCTCTGTTGAATATATATAGCGTAATCCTTAACTGGTTAAGCACAAAAAAAATCATGAAAAATATTTAATAAATATGTTGGGCTTCACCCGCCAACAATCATTAAAATTCGAACAAGAAAATGGATTGCATGGAGGAGCACAATTCTCTCTCTGTCCGAAGATTCTCCGTTCATTCTGGTAGCACGCAGAACCTAATATAAAATATTTGCACGCAAATTGACCAAGACTAGAGCTGAAAGACGATGTCGACAGTTCACCGTTGACTTTGAAAAATACATCATCCTAGTTTTGGTCGTCATATCCAGGCCTTTTTTAATGTTTCTCTCCAGTTAGTTCTTTTTCGTTCGAATTCGTGAGAAGAACAAAATGCGGCTCAGCGGAGTCGTCATGGACAATAATTAATTATGAAGCTAATGGTCTTGGGATGCGGTGCGTGATGCTCGAGTCGTTCTTAAATGTTATATTAAAACCATGCTTACGTTAAGCATAAAACCTAAGTGAATTTGAGATATAGGAACGATTAATGGTAGAGAAATATGAATACAAAAAGTCAAGTTGACAAGTCCGGATTTCCTCTCGGGATCATGGAAATTTTTTTTTTGGATCCACATCTGTCGAACTTTTCTTATATCAATGGTTAATTACGTGAATATTTTATTTAGGTCCACATGAGACCCAATTATCGGATCCAGTTGTCCATTCATCAAGTCTCTCTATTAGTTCCGCCCAATTAGACTAAGGATATTGGAGATTTACGTGATCAACAACAAATAATGTAATATAATAGAAGAATAAGAGTTTATTCTCTAGTATTCTTCACATCTATATTAAATAAAAAATCAAATGTTTACAAAGAAATAAATAAATTACATAAAATCACCCTGTGTTAGATCTCTTTGTTGGCGGAAAGCTAGGACGTCGTCCTTTTGTTTTTGTTTTTTGTTTTGGCGTTACTCTCTTTTCCTTAGGACGCTTCTATTCGGTGGGGGAGAGAATCGAGAAACTCCACCTGGATGTACTTCCCAGAAACCGACAACCTAAGACTAACATAAAAGATAACGTGTGTATATGTATGTGTCCATATATTCTTTCATTGTCGGGCGAATCAGAACGGCGGAGGGCTGTCATCCCTGGCCAGGCTCGGGCGAATCAGAACGGCGGCCAATGATTGAGTAGAACCACCTTTCTTTTTGACAAAAAAAAATTGGGTCCTCTGAGGGAACCTAATTAACTATGGCCAGTTGAGCTGTTCACAATTTGGGAATGTTGCATTCATTTATTTCTTCTTTGTTCCTTGTACTTGCGAGCATCAAAGTACTTTGACTTTGAAAGAAGGTTTTGAGGTCAAGTATGTTGCAGAGTCAGCTGTTTTTTTTTTTTTAACGTTCTTCTTTTGGCTGAAATTGGAAATGGAATTGAAGAATAAGTTTGATATTGTTGCTGTTAGAGAAAAATAGAGGACTGAAGGTGATTTCGTAGATCCGGTCAAGACTAAGCTGTGAGGGCCAATGGGGGTCAAAGCAGACAATATTGTCGGTGGTGAGGCAGAGGGCATTACAATAGTTACGGAATTTTCTTTACCAAAAGAAACTGTCGCGACCTACTCGAACCTCTCTATGAATGGGACGTACTAAGTAGGTTTAGATGGTGTTCGCTCTCGATTCCCCAATCTCAAGCTCGGACTCTCCTAAGTCCATATCTCCGTGACGTTAAGACGTTTTCATTTTTTTAAGGTCCTTTAACAACTTAAAATATTTCTAGGAGGTGCCACTAGCCTATTGGGGTCGGCTAGAAACTGATCAAGACACGTGGGTGTCGTCTTGATCCCTTACTAACTAGAGATTTCTAGGGTACGTTGACTTATTTACGCTAACATTTCCATTAATGTCTTTTCGGTACCTAACTAGTTGGTTGTTTAATATAAAGTGATCATGCACTCTTGCTTGTCTTTTAAATCGTAGAATGTCATCCATAGCTACTAAGTGTTCATGCAATTGTTCTTACAAGGTCATTTTCGTGCAATTCTAAACCAAGGCTAACTTAATCTAGAACTGAGATTAACACGCAGTTTATTGAAAGACAATGCAAGAACTAGACAATCAAAACATTGGAACACGATACGGTAAATAAACACTTAAGTAATTAAGTGCAACTACCTAAGAATGAGAAAAGCAAAACCCGCAACTCGTCGGATATTTAGAAATACATAACCTTGTTATAAGCCTCGAGATATGACCTCTTGGAAGTTGATTACTTAAAACTAAGTGTGGACTTAAATCTAATATATTGATTCAAATGAGATCTATATTAGACTTGAGTAGTAATTCATTAATAAAAGCGATTCTAAGTCTAAATAGATTTTATTAGACTAAGCCTATATGAGTCCAATCATTCATCTAATCTAGCATACTTCTAGCGAACTAAGGATAAAACTTTACAAAAGTAAGACTGGAAGGAACATCGGTCACTGCCACCTAAACTATGCATATCACAATTATTTATTAATGTTGCTATGCTATAACTTGACAAGTTTAACTTTTGATAATTTAACATTTGGAAGTAAACATCACACCATAACGAGCCTAATCATATATCTATCGCCAATAAAGGAAAGCTAAATTAGACATGCAATTAAGCTAATGAGCAAAGACACAGGATGGTTTAAACAATGCAAACTCTTTAAACTTCAACTTTTTGATTTTCTGAAATTTTTTAATAAAAAATAAAAAATAAAAAGAAATCTGTATTTCCACATTAATTTTTTTATGATTTCTTTATTTTATAATAATAGAAAAATATGTATATATTTTATATTCATTAAAATATTTTTTCCGAATTTCTTTCATTTTCTATTTTTTTAAATTTAATAATAGGAAAATATTGTATTTATTTATTATAGTTTTACTTTAATTTTATTTATTAAAATATTATAGCAATATTATAATAAAAGAGATCCGGGTCGGGCTCCCAACCCGATAGGGTCCGGGCCGACCCGGTCTATTTTTTAAATATAAATAAAGGGGGCCCTTAAAGAAATAAAATGGACTGGGTTCAAAATGGGCCCAGTTCATTTTTGTTCTACTTTTTTTAAAAAGAAGAACCTTAAATAGATTGGGAAACTGGGCTGGGCTCACAAATGGGGCCGGTCCATTTGCCCTATTCCATACGCCCACCGAGACCTCACACGCTTGGTCCAGTACTTTTTAAAAAAAAATAATCCATGTTAGAATCAGAAACAAAAACAATCCCACACAAAAAAAAAACCAATCTCCTACCCGCAACCCAAGCTCACGCCAGAACGAACAGAGAGCAAGGTTCGTCTTTGCTTGCCGGAAGATCGACGATCGAGACCTGGATAGGTGGCGACGCGCGTATCTCTTGAATCCCGACCTCTCTATGACTCTATCGTGACTCTCGAACTCACATCGAATGCGTTCGCAGTGGTCGAAAGCAAAAGAACAAGATGCGCCATTTCAAAACACACACGGCCTTACTAAGATATTTCAACCAACAATCGGCGTGCAATGGAATAAAATGCAAATTCTAGACTGAAACAAGGCTAAATAGCTACACGAGAGGCACAATGAACAAGCAAAGAGAAGACCAACCTTAATGCAAGATAAGCATTATATCAAATAGGTGGCGTGCAGAAGGAAAATGAGTAGATCAAAAGGCAGAATGCGACTGGGTCTTCTCTTATAATGTGCAGCAAACAACCAGGGAAGTATACACTACATGATAAGAACTAAAGGAGAGGCGTGGGACTCGTTCAGACCGATGGAGTTCGTTTCACCGAAGGAGACCAAAACAAGCTGAAGAAACGATGAAGACGAGGGAAAAAACCCTATACACTGTCCGAGGGTGTAGGCCGACGGACGTACCCGAGCAAGCTCGCGTCAGGTCACTACTGGCCTACGGACTTCTCGGCCATGATCCTCGGGGAAGACAGAACAACCCCACGTTTGACTTACCGGGAAAAGGGAGAGAACGCGAAAGGAGTGGTCTGCGCGAGAGGAAAGAAGCCGAGAGTCCTCTTGAGCGAGAAAGAAATCGCAGGGTCTGTTGGGATAACAGTAACAACCCGAATAATATCGGATTAATGCAGCGGAATAAATAATCTCCCCTCTTGTGCGAACCTAATAGAAAACGATATAATAGAGCAATATAGAAATCAAGCACCCACAACACAAGGCAATTTTTAACGTGGAAAACCTCCTCGGTGTGAGGAGATAAAAAATCACGGGACCGGAGTCCACCCAAAAAAACTTCACTATCAGCAAAATTGGGTGAACAAAGTTCTTCTCTAGTAAATACTAGAGGTTCATAGCAGCAACAACATCAAGAATACCATTCTTGGTAATACACATAAACTTCTCGAGAGATCAAGGATAAATCTCACCAAAAACGTAGGTTCAATTCAACCCACGAAAAACCTGATGTAAGGAGCTTCAAGCAAAAACCAAACTGATCAGATTCGAGAAGGATGTCCACAAACACGCTGACAAAACTTCAGCTCAATTGGACCACGTATCGACCTCTGACGCCAGTTTCATGATAATCAGATTGTGCTCTCTTCTCAGATTTTCTGCTCTCTTTTTCTCTCGCTATTTTACGTATCAACACGTTCTTCTTTTTGGTGGATACTTTCTTAAAGATAGTGGAAACCCTATTTCTCCATATCATATGGGCTCAAGCTTTGGGCTTGCAATTCATTGAGCTTTCTCCACAGGGGAGTGAACCCAGCCAACAAATCTCCCCCTCACTACAATGTGGAGGGATTCATCATCCCTACTATCAATCGAGAATATTCAAGCTTCTCCCCTGGTAGAGTCTTTGTCATCATATCGGAACCATTATGATCCGTATGGATTTTCTCAAGTTCTAACAACTTCTCATCTAGAACATCTCTTAACCAATGATATCTAATATCAATATGTTTAGATCTAGAATGAAAAGATGAATTCTTACCCAAATGAATAGCACTTTGATTGTCACAAAATAACACGTACCTTTTCTGCTTAAGCCCAAGTTCTTTCAAGAACCTCTTCATCCATATCAACTCTTTACTAGCTTCAGTCATCGCAATAAACTCAGCTTCAGTTGTAGAAGGTGTAACACATTTTTGCAACTTTGATTTCCATGACACAGCCCCATCGGCAAAAGAAATCAAATAACTAGAAGTAGATTTGCGAGTATCAATATCTCTAGCCAAGTCGGAATCAGTGTATCCAACTAACTCAAGTTTCCCAGTCCCGAAACTGAGTTTCAAATTAGATGTTCCTCGTAAATACCTCAAGATCCACTTCACTGTATTCCAATGCTCTCTTCCTGGATTTGACAAATAGCGACTAACAACACCAATTGCATGTGCCAAGTCTGGTTGTGTACATACCATTGCATACATCAAGCTTCCCACGGCCGAGGCATATGGAACGTTTTCCATATCTTTCTTCTCTTTATCAGTCATAGGACTTTGCTTCATATTCAACTTAAAGTGAGCACCATGTAGAATTTCTGAAGAACTTTTTCAATGTACTTCTCTTGCGCGACAAGAACAACTTCTTAGCATTTCTGTCTCGGGTGATTCTAATGCCAAGAATTGTTTCGCCGGGCCCAAGTCTTTCATTGAAAAAGACATGCTCAACTGCTTCTTCAATAACTCAATTCGGGTAGCATTCCTGCCAATAATCAACATATCATCAACATAAAGCAAGAGAATAATAAAGTCGTCATCAGAAATTTTTTGGACAAAC
Organism: Melaleuca alternifolia; assembly: GCA_019926035.1. Lineage (NCBI taxonomy): Eukaryota > Viridiplantae > Streptophyta > Magnoliopsida > Myrtales > Myrtaceae > Melaleuca > Melaleuca alternifolia. The sequence continues at coordinate 1,393,852 of JAGKPW010002418.1, read as the reverse complement.
ACACAGCTACCCGATAAAGTATTCTTATAGCCCTGCTCCATCATGACTGACATAAACTTTTTGTACCACTGTCTTGGCGCTTGATTTAGCCTATAGAGACTCTTTTTTAGCTTGCACACATAGTCTTCTTTTCCTTTTACTTTGAAACCCTCCGGTTGCTCCATGTATATCTCTTCCTCCAAGTTACCATGTAGGAAGGCTATTTTGACATCCATTTGCTCAATCTCCAGGTCTAGGCTAGCTGCTAAGCTTAGAACTACACAAATAGAAGACATTTTCACCACTGGAGAAAATATATCATTAAAATCAATACCTTTTCTCTGACCGAATCCCTTAACAACCAACCTAGCTTTGTATCGTGGTTGTGAAGAATGTTCATCTTGCTTTAACCTATATACCCACTTGTTCTTCAAAGCTCTTTTACCTTTAGGCAACTTTACCAACTCAAAAGTATGATTATCATAGAGTGCTTGCATTTCATCATGTATTGCATCAAGCCATTTACTTTTACATTCATCTTCTATTGCTTCTGCATAGCACTCTGGTTTACTTGCATCAGTCAATAATACATACTCATTTGTAGAATATCTAGTGGATGGTCGTCGGTCTCTGAAAGATCTCTGAACTGGAATATCTGCTGGAGCATCTAATGGAGCCTCAGGTTCAGGAACGATATTATCTGTTTCAACATGTTCTGGGACATGTACATTGTCTGGAACATTCACTTCCAATTGTTCCTCATCAACCTATGTAGGAACATTTGCATGAGGAACTAAATCCAAGTCAATTAAATCATGACTAACTTGTGACTCTGAAATCATCTATGATTTCTCAATATCTTGTATAGTCTGATCTTCCGCAAACACAACATCTCTGCTTCTTACAATTTTCTTCTCAACTGGATCATAAAACTTGTAACCAAACATATCTTGCCCATAGCCAATGAATATGCACTGTCGTGTTTTTATATCAAGTTTGGATCTTTCGTCTTTAGGAATATGCACAAATGCCTTGCACCCAAAGACACGCAAATAATCATAAGAAACGTCTTTTCCTGTCCAAACTCTATCAGGAACATCAAACTCTAGAGGAACGCATGGAGTAAGATTCAATACATGTGCAGCTGTATTTAAAGCCTCACCCCAGAAGGATCTCGGCAGCTTTGACTGTGAAAGTAAACATCTTACCCTTTCAACCAATGTTCTGTTCATTCTTTCAGCTAAGCCATTTAACTGAGGTGTCTTGGGAGGTGTCTTTTGATGTCGAATACCCTGTTGCTTACAATATTCATCAAAAGGTCCAGTATATTCTCCCATGTTATCAGTTCTGATACATTTCAAATTCTTTCTAGTCTGTCTCTCGACTGAATCCTGAAACTGCTTAAAAACATCTAACACTTGATCTTTAGATTTCAAAGTATAAAGCCAAAGCTTTCTTGAGAGATCATCTATGAAGGTAACAAAATAAAGAGAGCCACCAAGTGATTTTGTCTTCATAGGACCACAAACATCAGAATGCACTAATTCAAGTATACCTGACTTTCTCGAAGGAGGTGAGCTTTTGAATGCAACTCTGTTATGTTTTCCTGCTAAACAGTGAGCACACTTCTTCAGCGTTGAACTTTTCAAATCTGAAATGAGCTTTTTCTTGGCCAATACTGATAAACCTCTCTCACTAATGTGACTGAGCCTCTGATGCCATAATTCAATTGTCTCTTCGCTGTCTACTGCATTAATATTATCCGTGGATAACTCTGCTTGCATAATGTACAACGAAGAACATTTTTTTACCTCTAGCCACAATCATAGAACCTTTAGTGAGTTTCCATTGACCATTACTGAAGGTGTTGCAATATCCCTCATCATCCAGCTTGCCTGTGGAAATCAAATTCAAACGAATATCAGGTATATGTTTGACATTACTCAATACTAACCTCGTGCCATTGCTAGTCTCTAGGCACACATCACCAATGCCTATGACTTCAGCCATTCCATTGTTTCCCATCTTCACAGATCCAAAGTCACCTGCTCTGTAAGATGTAAAGAAATCCCTACGAGATGTAGCATGAATAGATGCACCACTGTCAATTACCCAGCTGGTCTCATGACATACAAAATTCACTGCATCACTATCAAAGACAATGAGAAAGTCTTCTAAAACTGTAGCAACACGGTTATCATCGCTATCAATATCAATTTTCTTTTCTTTACTTTTCTCTTTTTGTTTCTCCCTTTTCATATCACGACAATACCTTTGGATATGTCCCTTCCGATGGCAATAATGGCACTCGACATTGGCAAATCTATTAGATTTGCCTCTGCTTTTGTCTCAGCTTTTATCTCTATTCTTCGAACCGTGGGTGTCACTTCTTCCCCTTTTCTCAACAATCAAGGCATCAAAATGTGAAGAGGCGGCTCCATGTGTCTTCCTTCTCATCTCCTCATTTAAAACACTGCTCTTGACCAAATCCATGCTAATTGTACCATCCGGGGCTGAATTAGACAAAGACGTTCGAAACGTCTCCCATGAGTCCGGCAAACTACCAAGCAACCATAATGCTTGTATCTCGTCATCAAACTTGATTCCCATTGCAGCCAACTGATTTATAATTCCTTGAAAACAATTCAAATGATCAGTTAGAGGAGTACCATCATGATATCTCAAAGCCATCATTCGTTTAATAAAAAACAACTTGTTATTTTCAGTCTTTCCAGCATACAACTGTTCGAGCTTACTCCACAGACTGCGTACATTTGTTTCTTCAATGATATGATTCAAAACATTATCATCTACCCACACCCTGATGTAACCACATACTTGACGATGAAATATAGTCCATTTAGCATCAGTTTTATTCTTAGGCTTCTCATCAGTAAACATGGGCAAATAGTAATCCTTCACATATAAAAGGTCTTCCATTTTCCCTTTCCAAATATGATAATTTGAACCATTCAATGTAACCATTCTACTCATATTCGTTTCCATTGTTTAGCACAAGGCAGAAAAATCAAGCAAGAACCAATGCTCTGATACCACTTTGTTGGGAGAACAGTAACAACCCGAACAATATCGGATTAATGCAGCGGAATAAATAATCTCCCCTCTTGTGCGAACCTAATAGAAAACGATATAATTAAGCAATATAGAAATCAAGCACCCACAACACAAGGCAATTTTTAACGTGGAAAACCTCCTCGGTGTGAGGAGATAAAAAAACCACGGGACCGGAGTCCACCCAAAAAAACTTCACTATCAGCAAAATTGGGTGAACAAAGGTACATAGCAGAAACAACATCAAGAATACCATTCTTGGTAATACACATAAACTTCTCAAGAGATCAAGGATAAATCTCACCAAAAACGTAGGTTCAATTCAACCCACAAAAAACCTGATGTAAGGAGCTTCAAGCAAAAACCAAACTGATTAGATTCGAGAAGGATGTCCACAAACACGCTGACGAAACTTCAGCTCAATTGGACCACGTATCGACCTCTGATGCCAGTTTGATGATAATCAGCTACTGCTCTCTTCTCAGATTTTCTGCTATCTTTTTCTCTCGCTATTTTACGTATCAACACGTTCTTCTTTTTGGTGGCTACTTTCTTAAAGATAGTGGAAACCCTATTTCTCCATATCATATGGGCTCAAGCTTTGGGCTTGCAATTCATTGGGCTTTCTCCACATGAGAGTGAACCCAGCCAACAGGGTCGTCTTGCGCGAGAGAGAAAAACCCTCGAGTGGTCTGCCTTCTTCCCTCTTTTTTTTCCCTCTCTTTGATAAATTCCCCCCTGTTTTCTGTTATCGCCACCCTTTTCCCCAGAATATTCCCCCTTGTCTTATCCTTTTTGGTCCTCTCTTTGTCTTTTTCGTTTCTACTTTCCCACTTTTTTTCTTTTGCCCCCATTTGCCCTCAAAGACACGATTTTTTTATGAAGGAGATGGGCTTACTGCAAAGAGAAAGGGAGTTGGGTCCAACGTGAGAAAATGAAGAGAAATGGGCTCGCGAAAAAAGTAAAAAAAAGAAAGCTCGCACGGGCAAGCCCACACGAATTGAGGGTGAGGGCTCGGAGTGTGATCTTTTTGCCTCATTTTTTGTTCTCTTTTTAATTAACTAATTAATCATTTTTTTATATTCTTTTAGGAAACATTAATGACTGTATATTTTTTTGAATCTCTTTATCTCTTTTTATCCCCTTTCTCATTTTTTAGAAAAACTTATTGGACTCGCAAAATTATGTGTCAACAAAAAACATTGGATTATTATGCAGATCCCAACTAAGCAACAAAATATCGTAAACATTCTTGGATCGCGGAAAAATTTGTCTAGATCTGAATCAACTAGACTTGATCTATCTAAAGTGTTGATTACATGAATAAGCTATTTTGAAGGAGATTGTGAATCATTCTTGGATATTAATTATTTGTTAGGTAAGAGTATGTCATAGAAAATAGCTACCCTATATCTACGCTAACTAACCCCCAGTTTTTTGTGCAATTCTTAGAATTGGCTAAGAAACTTGATATCGAAAAAGGACCAAACGCCAGATGTAAGTAACAGGTGTACAAGAAGAGAAGTGGAATTCGCTACATATATGGCAAAGAACGTCAAGTGATGTGACATTGACCAATTACATATGCTGGCATTTTCACAATAGGGACATGCTCACTAGAAGTTCTAAAATTTGTAGCGAAAGTACAAGTGAGTCCTAAAACTTGGAAAAAGCGCAAATGAGTCCTAAAACTTGTCAAATTCGTTCAATTCAGTCCCTCCGTTAACAGCGTCTAATTAGTCTCACGGAAAATGCGAACGTGGCTTATTTTATTATTTTCTCTCTCCTATGTGGCAATTAACGTCCATTGCTGACTCCACATCTCCAAAACGACGTCGTTTTGGAGAGTCGCCTGCCCCCAAAACTGCGTTGTTCCTCCCTATTAATTAAAATAACTAATTTTAAATTAAAATTTAAAAACGAAATATTATTTTAAACTAATTTTTTAAATATATATTTAGTAAGAAATTGCTCAAACTTTAATAATTGCTCAAATTTTTAATTTAATTAATTTTTCTTCAAAATCAAAATCAAAATTTATATTTTTTAATTTCAAATTGAAAAATATAAAAAATTAATTTATTTTTTTAATTTAAAAAGAACTAATTTTATTTTTTAAGTTAATTTTAATTATAAATTATATTAAATTTTACTTATAAAGTTTTTAATATAAAAATTTTTAAATTTACATTTTCAAAAAAATTTACGAATTCATTTTTTAATATATCCTCTATGATCTAATTAATTTTTTAAGTTTAAATAATTTTTAATTTTTAATTTTTTTAAACCTTTTAAATTAAAAATTTCTAAATTTTACACTTTCTAAAAAAATATCAACTTTTTAAAATTTTAAATTTAATTTAAATTTTTAAATTTTAAATTTTAGATAATGAAATTGAATTAATTTTATAATTAAATTAATTAAATTTTATAATTAAATTAAATTCATAATTTTATTAAATTAAATTAAATTAAATTCATAATTTTGTTAAATTAAATTAAATTAATTTTAAAATTTTATATTTGAAATTTAAACATAATCTCCTTTTTTCAAAATTTTAAACTATTTTCTTTATTAAAATGTAATTTAGTTTATATCTTTATTTTTTTCTGCTAACGTGGCGCCTCTGTTTCTTAAAGGAATATTAAAAAATGACACGTCGACGCCACTTCAGCTTTTTCCATTTATTTAATTAACGATGTTAACGGAGGGACTAATTTGAATGAATTTGACAAGTTTTAGGACTTATTTGCACTTTTTGCATGTTTTAGGACTCACTTGAACTTTCGCTACAAGTTTTAGGACTTCTAGTGAATATGTCCCTTCGCAATATGGTAAAAGTATGCACACTTGAAAGCACATGCCCCTGCAAAGTACACGCGACATTCGCAAGGCACACGTGATTAGCTCTCAATAACAGTGGCCAAGCGAATTGAGAACGGGCTCCGGACCTTCAGTAAAATCCGGCGATCTTTCCACCAATTGAAGGAACTGAAAAGTAGTAACTTTTTTTTGTATACCGTCCCTTGAGATGTGAGGGAAAGAATAACAACAAATCCAAAATTATCTCTTGGGTGACCAGAAGAAGTCACATACACTCTGGCGCAATGAAGTTTAATCTGCAAAAATTGAAAAGGAGATATTTTAATCACAATATCTTCGCTGTAAAAGTGTAAAATCTCTACAAGCAAAACCCCACTGCTTAGCCGAGTTAGACTAACAAGGCACCATTTCAGTGCATCAAGGGGTCCAATCTTGTGCATGAGATATCTTCAGCGTACGACTCAACTCTGAGTTGAAAATTTCAAGAGAGTTTCATATTGGACCATATTTAGTCATTTAACTCTGCAGAAAATTAAAATGATCCTGCAACAGAGAAGACCGGGACTTTAAACTCAAAATGATCAAGTATCATCTACTTGATCTACTTCTTGCACTCTCTGCAACACAAGTCCCATGTGAATGTCCGTAATGTGAACTTTAAAACTGCTTAAGACCTTAATCTCAACTTAAATTTGACTAACATGGCACGCGACAATATACAAACAAGTCATTGACGGATGCTCATACATTGTAAGTCTTACCTCCTCCACTTCCACCTTGTTAAAGGCTTTGGACTGCAGACCCATTGTTTTGATACTGAAAGTAATGAAGTCATTGACCAAATCCAGCAACTATCTTTATTTCTCTCACTTCTGTCTGGATGCCATCATCCCAAGTGCTGCCGCCTCCATGGATTTGAAGGAACCAGAACAATAGATCGGTTCTGAGTTATACTCCTATTGAATCAAGATGGGCACCAGATATTCAATATAAGCCAATTAGCTTGCGACATATCAAAAAACAGCAAAAGAACCTTCCTTTTTCTTCACCAAACAGTCCGTGCCTTCTCGTATTAGTTTGAAATGTTGGCGAATGACAACTGAGCCAAAATCATGTGGATATTACCGGAGATTGAGGTTAAGTATTCACGTGGGTAGTCCAAAATAATGTATGAAGTATGCATTTAGGCTCCGTTCGTTTCACAGAAAATATTCTTCCGGAAAATATTTTCTGAAAATTATGGTGTTCGGGGGGCTGAAAACAAGATAGTGAAGGAAAATATTTTCCACCAAATGGAACAAACACCTTCAAAAGTGAGGAAAATTTTTTCCGTTTTTTCTTTAAAGTGGAAAATATTTTCCCTTTTCTTTACTTACCTTTAAATATCGTAGTCTCTAATAGTGTTTCTCGACCTCGTTCAAGGCTGATGATTCAGTGACCTTTGACAAACGAACACTGGAAAATATTATCATTTTTCAGGAAAATGATTTCCTGGAAAATATTTTTCAAATTAAGATATTTTTCATGAAACGAACGGAACCTTAATGTGCTTCAACGATAGGAAATTGAGTTGGACGGAGGAAAAGAAAGTGAGCTAATGCCAAACCTAATTACATTTATCATTAGCTCCTATTTCTTTTCTCTTTCTGGTATTTCCTTCCGTATCAGTCTTTGCAGGAAAGATAATTCCGTTAATGATATGCATCGAAAGACTTGAAAAAGTCGATAAACTTCCTATTATGGTAGCAAAGTAAAAGAAAAGATCGGCAATAACAATATTCCTAATGCTAAAACTCGATAAATTTATCATATGAACCTCGCCTTTGCCACTTCTACCATGACTGGAAGACCAAATGGACTTGCCATCCCCGTCGTACTCAATGGCAATGTAGCTGACAACGCTTTCCAACGGTATTTTTATTTTCGTCACGCCATTATCTTCACGTCCAGGAAACTTGCTTGGATCGAGATGGATACTGGTTATAAGTGTTAGAGAAAATAAGGCAGGATAGCGTTCGGGAAGAACAAAGCAAATGAATTATTTAATCAACAAACACGAAGCAAACCTGTGTTCATAAATTACAAAGCAAGAATGAACAGAACCTGTGGAATTTGACGATTGACCATAAAACTCTTGGACATTGATTTGAGCCCAACGAATGCACGTTGTCTCCTTAAGACAATTTTGCCGCCTCAACACGTACCAAGGCCATTAGACAAATGTCGCCCATGATAGAAAGAATCCATTTCCCTTGCAGTATTACAAAGAGAAACTTGTCGAACTCAACTATTACCTTTTGAATACTCGCACGACCTGAACATGTATGATGATATATTCCTTTTCGTGATGTGAGGTTCGGTTTTACCCAAACATGCTTGTGTGTTTGGCGCCTGTTGATCGAATGGTCACCAAGACCGAATGAAAAAAAATATGACTGAAGAGTCGCGATTGTTGCCTTTTGCATTGGGCAAAAATAGAATAGGCAGAGAGAGGAAATACTATTGTAATTGGACCTGGGCCCGGTCGCCCACGCGCGTGTGGTGGTTACCTAGACTTAGCTTAGATCATTCTTCTTTCACAAAAGTGGGATACCCCTTGGGGCTCAATCCCATTTGTGAGGTTTCCAAATATATACCATCACTTTGTTGTCTTTTGTCAAATGTGGTACTTTTTATCCTTCACTTCTCATTCACAAACTTCTAGGGAACTTGGACACTCAGTCCCCAACAATAAGTACGTTCCAATATATTCCAAATAGGTATAGAACTTTCGTGATTTTTCACCCAATGACTGGATTGAGGAATACCCTCTTTTTTCAGTACCAAATGGAACATATATTCTTTTGTTGCTTTGGTTTGTGAGTGATTTGATAATAGTAGAGCCAAAATTAATCAAAATATAGCTCGAAATTGAAGATAGATTCTTAGTTAACCAGTCTATATTAATCTGTAACAATAATTAGAATTTAAGGAATAGTTATTGCAACAACTTGGAAAATGAAAACATCATGCATGACAGTAACGAACACGGGCTACAAACTTCTACAGAGTTGAGCAATGTGCACAAACTGATAAAAATAGATGATGTTTCCTACTTCCCTATCATATGGTATATCTCATACAAAAGCAGGGAAAAGTGCCAATTTGGTCCTCAACCTTTTGCTTCTTGGCCAAATAAGTCCTAAACCTTTTTTTTGTGCCAAATAAGTCCTAAACCTTTTGCAATTTTGCCGAATAAGTCATTCCGGCGGACTTTGGCCGGAAAATGCATACGTGGCAACGACGTGGCGGACCGGACCTCGCCAGTGACGACGTGGCGGCGAAAAAATTAAAAAAATTCCAAAAAAATAAAAAATAATAAAAAAGGGGAGGGCCGGAGCCCTCCACCTGTGGCCACCGCCCCATCACCGGTGGGGCGGCGGCCATGCCCCCAGCTCCACCGGCGTCCAGTGGACGCCGGCGGGGCTGGGCGAGCTCCCCGGAGCTGCAGCAGCTTCTGGTGAGCTCTCCCCCAGCTGGGCGAGCTCGCCCAGCTCGGCCCAGATCTGAAGCTGGGCGAGCTCACTCAACCCCGCCGGCGTCCAGATCTGGACCAATGTATTTGATGGGACTAGAACAAAAAATTGGTTCTGAACGAACTCTTTGGGTACCTGATCTTCCTTAAAGCCAATTAACTGGATACGTATCAATGGACAGCAAGAGAACCTTCCTTTGCTTTCCCAGACCGACCGTGCCTTCTTGTATTAGTTCGAAGTTGTGAGCGACCGAATGACAATTGAGCCAAAATTATGTCTGACTGTCGCGACCTCCCCGAAGGTGCACCACCTAAGGGTTAGTCTAATGGATTGCTAAACCTAATTTAACTCGAGCTCTCCCAAGCTCATACCAACTCACGACTTAGGTTTCAATTCTTAAACATGCAAAATTGATTCAATTGGAGTCGCCACTAATCTATTTGAGGTGGGTCGATTAGAAACCCATGTAAAATACTGGGAGTAGTATTTTACTCCTACGAACCAGAGATTCTTGAATTCGGGGACTTGAGAACCTATTTCTTCTATTTCAAAAAAAATAATTTGCAGGCAGCTTGAATTAATTTTATTCCCTAACATGCACGGTGATCACGCGGGTGCGCAAACAATTATTTAAATACTCAAAGAAAAATAAGCAAGGAAAAAATAAAGCAAATCAACAAAAAGATCTATTTTTGGTTTTTTTTATATGAATGCAATGCATGTAAAGCATGTAATGCATGTGATGAAAAAAATTGATTATGTATGCAATTATCCTAATGCAAATCTAAATGCAATGAATTTCAAGATTACTTAATGAAACTAATTACCTATAGCCAAATAATATCTAATTTAGACTGGGAACTAAATTGAACTAATCCCTAATTTAGATTAAAAAAAATTATCTTGACTATAGATAATATTCTAAAATGTGAAAACTAAACTAATATGCAAATGCATGAAAACCTAAATCTAATGACCTAACCTGTTTTTTTTAAATGAAAATTCTAAATTAACCTAATTAAAAGACATGCAAAAAGGCATTTTTAAGACATTTTCTTGTTTATTAAATGAAATTCGAAATTAATTAAACTAATTAAATGTGAAAATCTAATCTAATATGATACCTAGAAATCTAAATGAATTATTTTACCATGGTATAAATAGACATGCAATGACATCTTAACCAAATGAATTAACTACATGCAACTATCTAAATGATGCATGAACGGCTTTTTTATTTATTTTTATTTTATTGATGAAAATTCGAATTAAACATGTTGCTAAAAAAATAAAATTTAATGAGACTAAATCTAGTATGACATGCATCAAATGACACTATTCTAATGCAAATTCAACCTATTATCCTAACATAGCTAAAAAAAAAAAAATTCTAATTAACATGCAATGATTCCTAATTGTCATGAAATTCAATGTGCCTAAACTAAATGTCATGAAATGTCTAATAATGCAACGTAAAATTAAAGGAAAGGTTGATGCTATGATGTGCATATGATTTCTTTTTTTTTTTTTTATATTTTCATTTACTTTGAAATAAGCATGAAACCCTAATTTAACTTATGCAAATTATGTTCTAACATGCAACCTAATCATGCTAAGTAAAACAATCTAAATGCAATTTAATCTAAACATAAAAATGAGGTTCAACATGCAATTCAAATAAACAAAAATCACTCAAAGGAAAATAATATAAAAAAAACAAAGCAATTTTCGCAGATAGAATCAATAAAATGATCTTAATCTTTAAAGATCAAAATATCGATTTCATTCCCGCTCAATTAATTACCTCGTCTAAAGCCTTATAGACGAAATAAAAAAAATTGATATGCGGTTGCGAATCAGAAAATCAATTCCAATTGATAAACCTATTAACTAAAGCAAATTAACCAAAAGAAGCTAACATGAAAAAAAAAAACAAATTGACATAATAAAAGATTTTTTAGAAGTTTTTTTTATATTATTAAATGAGATAAAAATAATAGAATAAACATTAAATAAACAAAAGGAAAAGGAACGGGTCGGGCGGCCGAACCGAGTCGGTTCGGCCCCTGACCTGCGAAGGCCTTAGCCCCAAGAGAGGAAAACTTGGGCCGGACCAACATTAAATCAGGCCCAAGCTTTTCTCTTTTCTTTTTTTTTCTTTTGGTCTTTATTTACTGTGCAACTGTGGGCCTTTCAGTATACGACCTGTCCCTTGCGCAAACCTGCAAATAAATCGGCCCAGACCCACGTCCGTCCGCTCCTGCTCGGCTATTTCACGCGCAAGGGCCCGGCCCGTGGACCAACTCAACCCCTGGCCCAGTTCGTTGGTTTTCACGGCGGCCCAGACTCATGCGAGTCTTCTTCCTCGCGCGACTGCCCTAACTCCATGGACGACCTGCAAGTTGAGCTCAGCGCTGTTCTGCTAGTGGCGGAGCCGCAGCGGACGGCACCGAGATAAAGGAAAGAAAGCGGTCTCTCCGGCGACCTCAAAAACCACCACACCCACGCAAGCAGCACCGATAAAAATGCAAATCAAACTCAAACAAAGAACACATGCGAAAAAAAAATAGGCGCAGCAGAGAGGGTTTCAATTGCGGGTCAAAAACACGAAGAATCTAGCCCTAAAATGCGACTAATCGATCACGGAGATGTAAGCTTCAAAACCGACGAAGGCTTTGACAATGATCGAAGCGACAAGCCGTCGACTCGGTCCAAGAACAAGCCAAACAAAAAGGGAAAACAGCCGAGACCTACCGACGAATCAGAACAAATCACTGAGGCAGAACTCCGAGCGGACAGCAGACGCACAATCTCCCTTTCTTCCTCAAATCCTCCCTCTCTCGGTGTCTCTCTCCCTCTCTGTTCGGTCTTCCGGACTTCCCCCAGCGAAGAAGGCTCCAGAAATCTTCCCCTTTGCACGTGTGTATGCTGTGCTCTTACCTTTCTTTATTTTTTCTCAGAAAAAGTGTCCTTGCTCAGTAAATGCTTGTGCATGGGTGTATGTGGGTATGACTTTTTTTCAGAAAAAAGAAGTACTTTGCTCAGTAAAAGCCTGTGTTCAATCAATACTTTTCTTGCTGAAAGTCTTGTCCTTTCCCTGCAGGCACGACCCCCTTTTATAATGGTTAGAAATGATATATCGGTCAAATCTTGGAAGATTTGACCGATATACCTTTTCTTTTATCTCCCTTGATCAATGGGGTAAGTTGGTAGATACCAATTTCGGTCAAATCCGTGAGGATTCGACCGAAATTTTCTTCTTTCCCCTTTTGATAAAATATACTCCGCTTAAACATTCTTTCCCTGAAACCTTCTCGCCGCCGATGACATTTCCTTAAATGCAAGATGCTATGATATATATATCTATCTATATTTTTTATTTTCAAATTCCTATTTTTATGCGATCTATATGCCAAAATTAAAAAATAAGGTGTCAACACTGACATAACCTGAGATTTGTAGCGAGTTAATACGAAGATGAAACAAAAGAAGTAAAGAGGAGATGAATAAAAGTTTTACGTGGTTCGGTCATCCAAGAGAAGTTTCTTGGAAGCCTACATCCACTGTCAAAATCCCCATATATTTTTCTTAGTTTCCTGAGGGAGATTCATTCTTCTTAAATAAAGAAGAGTACATCGTATTTACTAAACGTGATCTGCAATCTTTATGATAATAGAGCTATTACACATTCAATCTCGATCCTCAATCTTCTTATGATTTGGCAAGTTTATCTCGCCAACACTCCCCCTCCAAGTTGGGGCAAGATATCTTTTGAGGTCAACTTGGTCAATATTTGTTGAAATACTCCTTTAGAAAGAGGTTTGGTAAACACGTCAGCAAGTTGTTCTTCACTTCGAACATAAGGAGTCTCCAGAGTTTTGTCTTGAACTTTCTCTCGAACAAAATGATAGTTGACTTCTAAATGTTTTGTCCTTTCGTGAAAGACCAGATTTGATGCAATGTGAGTTGCTGCTTGGTTATCACAAAATAGTTTCATAGGACCATGATATCCTTCAAGACCCAAGTTATTCAATAGCAAGCGAAGCCATATCAATTCACATGTCGCAGATGCCATAGCCCTGTATTCCACTTCGGCGCTTGAACGAGCAATTACACTTTGCTTTTTGCTTTTCCACGTAACAAGATTACCTCCTACAAGCGTATAAAAGCCGGTGGTAGACCTCCTATCAATGGGATTGCCAGCCCAATCAGCATAAGCATATCCTACAATCTCTGTGTGACCATATTTGTTCATCAGAATACCACATCCTCGACATGACTTTAAATACCTCAATGTACGAGCAACAAGCTCCATGTGACCTTCCGTAGAAGCATGCATAAATTGGCTCACAAAATTAACAGCATAAGAAATATCTGGTCGAGTAATAATCAAATAATTTAACCGACCAACTAATCTTTGAAACTGGCCAAAATCTTGCAAAGGGGAGACTCTGAAGGTTTGGCCCCCAATTTTCCTGTTTCTTTCAACAGATTTAATGTATATTTTCTCTGAGAAAGAAATAACCTTTACTAGAACTGACGACTTCAATTCCAAGCAAGTATTGCAACCGACCCAATAACATAGTTAGATGGATGTGATGATTGTAACACTCATAATAACATTGGCATTTCTTACAGCTGGTGAGATTGGATCATCCAACTGAATACGTAGGTTCTATATCAGGGCATATAGATGATTTTGAAGGTCATGATGTTGTTCGGTCTCTCGAGATCCATAGCGACAAGAAGACATACGGACCATTCGGATCTGAAACAGGACAGTCTTTTGATCTCTCACATTTTGGTGGACAGATCATCGGGTTCCACGGGAATTGTAGCAGCCATCTCGACTCAATCGGAGCACATTTCGGGCCAATTTCTCATGCTTATCCATTTGATGTCGTGGGACCATTTGGGAATCACAGTGGCACGGACGTTTGGGATGACGGAAAACACACGAATGTGAGGCAAATCGTTATAGGCTTCGATCCAGCAATTAAGTTCATCTCTATTTTATATGATGAGCACGGACGTCCGGTTGGTCCGTTCACCCATGGCAAGAGTGGAGGATGCAAAACATATGAGGTAAACTTTGATATGAACATTGTCAGCATTATCTTCTGGGTGCAATGTGATTTTGTTGATGCCCTCAGGGCTTTATCTTTCGGTGAAGTCTACTTCTTCATTGTTCAAGTAGACAATTGTTCTTGAATATTTTTGTTGTTTTCTTTTTTTTTCTTTCTCAGATCAAGCTCGACCATCCAAGTGAGTACTTGACATCCATCTCGGGATCCACTGAAGAAGTTTCCAGACTCACTATTCTTCAATCATTAACATTCCACACTAACAGAAGGGATCATGGACCCATCGGAAAAGCTAATAAAGGGATGCAGTTTTCATCTCCATACATTGGCGGCAAAATCGTCGGGTTTCACGGGAGTTGCAGTGGCCCTCATCTCGTGTCCATTGGAGCTTATTATCAGCCGATTCCTCATAATCATCCTTTTAAGGTTTTTGGGCTTTTTGGAGGTGACCATGGAGATCCTTGAGATGATGGAAGATACACTGATATAAAGAGGATTGTTGTTTGCTACGGATTCTTCATTTATTCCATTGATATTGATTATGTCGACATGGATGGCTCCATTCGATCCACTAGGCATGGTCGAAAGCTTGGACCCCATATTTACGAGGTTGGTAAACTAATTTCCTTCATTACTTTTCAATTTGAGGACTTCTACAATTAGGTGGTTTCATGGCCAGATTTTTCCCGCGAGAAATTTGTATTGATACCCGTAAAAACACTTGAAAGGTGGTCGACGGTGATTTGTGTAACGTATTTGATTGATGATATCTGCCTCACGTTTCCCTAGCTACTGAATTAACTAATCAAGAGTGAAACATAGTTAGTACCCTATATGATCTTTGGTTAGTGACTTCTAATTTGCAGGTTCAATTGGATTACCCGGATGAGTTCATAACCTCAATTTCAGGTTATTTCTCCACCACCGTTATCAGCTCCCTCACATTTCGAACCAACAGAAGAGTATGGGGACCAATTGGTGAAGAGACAGAGAGGTACTTTTCCTTACCATCGGAAGCTGGGAAAGTCGTTGGGTTCTTTGGAAGAAATGGTGACGGGCTCAAATCTATCGGAGCACAAGTCGAGTTATACTCTAACAAGCTCTATCCCTTCAAGTCTGTGGGGGTTATTTGGGAGTTCAAGTGGGTCATGTTGGGATGATGGCAATAAGCATACCAATGTGAGGAAAATCATCATTGAATTTGTACCAAGCAAAAGATCATACATTCGATCAATCATGTTTCAGTATGAAGAGAAGAACAAAGAACTGTGGCAATTTGAGACGCAGGGAGGCATCGATGGAAACAGGTTCTATATAGTGAGGAACATGTAGATGTTAAATCACAAACATCTTATTAATCAACAACAAATCGGATCGACGTAGATGAATGTAAAACACCAATTCTCATATACACAGTGGAATTAGATACATACTTGTTTGAGCCATTGCTTCTCCTAATAGAATAGATCAATCCGACTTCAAATGTGTGATCGGTGATCTACCGGAATGCAAAATCTTCCTCTCTATGACCTATTTCTGAATTGCAGCTTTCAATGGGATAAAACGACGAATATGTTATACATATCCTTTTATAGGCTAGAGAGGGGACCTAGCAAACCCTAACATAAATGTGTTTACTGGGCCCTTCCCATTACGAGCTTCAGTTAAACAAAATTGCCTTCACTTTGCTGCTCAACCAGACCCCTTTATCGATAGATGCCAAAACCCGATTTAAGAAGATCACTCGGGGTTATATAAATATTGGAATATCCATTAACCCGATTAATTTAAAATAGGAAATTGATTAATTAATGTAAGCCCATATTTAACAAATATTTCCAACATTCTCCCACTTGGGCTACATTAATTAATTTTATTTTATTTTGAAAATAATTTTCTTTTAAAAACGACACTATCGGGTTAACAACTAAAACTTGTTTTCTGTGGCCACAATTTAAAAATATATATATTCCAATAACGGCATCTCAAAACCAATCCAATCCAATATAACCTCAATATAGGACTGTGGAGATCAATGTGTCAGAAATATTGCAACACACGACCTTCCACAATCACATATAATAAGTATCATATAATCATGGATCATGGGTCTAGTAGTGTAGTAAAAATAGTGCCAACATGTGATCAAAGTACACTATTCCTTATCGGTCCTCAATGCAATTTCTCAACAACATGATACTGGATTAGTGCAATTTCTAAACAATATGAAATTGCCACAGTGCAATTTCTAAACGACATGAAATTGCACAAGTATGTCACAATCCAACATGAGATCTCAAAATCAGTGACATCCAATCGTCTTTAAACTAAAATTTGTTTAAAGATACTGTTTTAACCTCTATTTCTCAGTCAATAGGAGAAAAGACAAATCAACAATGATAATCATCAAAACATTATGAATTTTCTTATAACCATAATGTCCAGAAACACAAACTATATATATAGCTCCCACTAACAAAATAAATCAAAAGACTCTAAAACACCCATGTTCTTTAAACAAAATGGGTCGTAAGCCTTTTGTTAGAGGATCAACTAACATCGACTGAGTTATGATATTCTTGATCACGACATCTCCATTTTTGACCAAGTCTTTAACGGTATAATATTTGATCTCCATATGTTTGGATGCTTCGCTGATCTTGTCATTCTTAGATTGAGACACAGCTGCAGTGTTGTCACAATAGATCTCCATGGGTCTAGCAATGGAGTCCACAATACGCAATTATGATATCAAATTTCTAAGCCAAACCGCTTGAATGGAAGCATCGTAACAAGCCACAAATTCAGCATACATTGTAGAGTTTACACTCACTGTTTGCTTTTTAGTCTTCCAAGAAATAGCACCCCCAGCCAATAAGAAAATATATCCTGAAGTTGATTTTCGGTCATCTAAACAACCACAATAATTTGAATCTGAATATACAATCAACTTTAGATCTTTTACTTTGCTATACACGAGCATAAAATCTTTTGTCCGTTGTAAATATCTCATTACTTTCTTAGTTGCAACCCAATGTTCATAACCTGGATTCGAAAAATATTTTTCAAGAGTATTCACTACAAAAGCAATATCAGGTCTTGTACATACTTGTGCTTACATGAGACTGCCAACCGCACTAGCATATGGAACATTCTTCATTGCTTCCTTTTCAACTTTATTCTTGGGGCATTGTAATTTGCTCGATGTATCTCCTTTTACAACAGGAGCTTCACCAGCTTTGCAATTTTGCATGTTGAATCTTTTCAAAACACGATCTATATAACTTTTTTGAGATAACCCCAGAACCTTCTTAGATCTGTCCCGATGAATCTCAATGCCAAGAACAAATGAAGCTTCCCCAAGATCTTTCATGTCAAACTTTGCAGATAGAAATCTCTTAGTATCATTCAATAGATTAACATCACTACTAGCAAGTAAAATGTCATCTACATAAAGTACTAAGAAAATATATTTACTCCCACTTACTTTCATATTGATGCATTGATCAAACCTGTTTTCTACAAAGCCAAATGATCTCACAATTTTGTCAAATTTGAAGTACCACTAACGTGATGCTTGTTTGAGACCATAAATAGATCTCTGAAGTTTGCACACCATATGCTCCTTACCAACTTCTTCAAATCCTTCAGGTTGTTGCATGTACACTTCTTCATTTAAATCTCCATTCAGAAAAGCTGTCTTGACATCCATTTGGTGAAGCTCTAAGTCAAAATGAGCCACCAAAGCCATAATCGTGCGAAAAGATTCTTTAGTAGATATGGGAGAAAATATTTCAGTATAATCAATACCTTCTCTCTCTGTGAACCCCTTTGCAACTAACCTTTCCTTGAATCTCTCTATGTTTCCTTTATTGTCTGTCTTGGTTTTGAACACCCATTTGCAGCCGATTGGTTTATGCCCATCAGGCATATCAACGAGTTTCCATACTTGATTATTTGACATGGAAATCATTTCTTCATTCATCGCTCCTAACCATTCATCTGCTTGATCACTATGAAGAGCTTCTTTGAAAGTCACTGGATCAACTATTTGTTTAATATTAGAATTAGCTTCTCCAAGATAGACATGATAGTCACTTAGAAGTGGTGGTCTTCTTTGACGTTGTGACCTTCGGACAGGTATTTCCTAAGCTGGATCGTCCAGCTGAGGAATCTCATTAATAATGGGAGGATCTACTGCCATATTTCCAGTATATATTTCTTGATGAGATCCCACTCTGCAAGTGTCTCCTATGGAATCATCAATCAAGACGGGCAATGGAATGGAAACCGTTTGATTTTGTTCTTCCCTTTCAAAAGATTGAGAAGAACTCTTTTCAACAACATCCAATTCCAAGAACTTGGCGGTTTGAGACTCAACAATTCTAGTGCCACGAGTAGGACAATAGAACCTATACCTTTTAGAATGGGTAGGGTATCCAATAAAATAACACATAGTTGTCCTGGATTCAGTCTTCTTTAGAGAAGGATCATAAATTTTCACCTCTGCAGGACATCCCCAAACTCGAAAATGATTCAAGCTCGGTTTTCTTCCCGTCCATAGTTCAAAAGGTGTTTTTGGCACCGATTTACTAGGCACACGATTCAATATATAAGCTGCTGTTTTAATTGCATCACCCCATAAGTATTCAGGCAGATTAGAACTACCCGTCATACTCCGTTTCATCTCCATGAGCGTGCGGTTACGCCGTTTAGCTACACCATTCTGTTCAGGACTTCCTGGCATTGTGTACTGAGCGACTATTCCACACTCCTGCAAATATTTAGCAAACGATCCCATTTGTTGTCCAACCTCAGTATATCGCCCATAATACTCACCACCGCGATCAGATCTGACTATCTTGATAACTTTTCTCAATTGCTTCTCAACTTCAGTCCGGAAAATTCTGAACATCTCAAGAGTATCGGCCTTGTCTTTAATTAGATAAATATAGCAATAACGGGAGAAATCATCAATGAAAGTGATGAAATACTTATTTCCACACAAAGTGGTGGAGTCTGGGCCACTAATATCTGTATGAATTATCTCCAGTAAATTTTGACTGCGAGTAGCACCTTTCTTCTTGGTTTTAGTCAATTTTCCTCTTACACAATCAATACAAATCTCAGTATCATCTGAGTCAAGAGGAGGAAGAATATCATCCTTGATGAGTCGCTTTACTCTTTCTTTGGAAATATGTCCTAATCGTTTATGCCATAACAGTGATGACTTTTCTTTGATCAATGATCTCTTAGCAACATTGCTCTCAACATTAAAGGAGTAATATGGCTTATCAGGAGACAATGACAAGCGATATAATCCATCAAACAAAACACAATTCCCAATGATTTTGGAATTGCAAGTCAAATCCACTCTCTTATTTGCAAAATGAAGACAATATCCAGCTTTGTAAAGCGAAGAAAGAGATATCAAATTTCTCCTAAAACCAGGAACATAAAAGACATTATTCAAACTAAGTCGAAAACCGGAATCTAAGTTCAAAACAACTGTGCCTATCCGCTCCACATCAACTCCAATATTGTTTCCAACTTTAAGCTTTGACTCCATCAGACTTGGATTCCTTAGACTGGTTAGGCCCTGTAAGGTAGTAGCCACATGAACAGTAGCGCCAGAATCAATCCACTAAGAATCCAAAGGAACGTCAACCAAATTTGATTCAAAACAAACCAATAACTCACCTTGGTTTCCTTTCTTTTCTTTTAGTGAAGCCTTGAATTTGTAGCAATTGGCTCTTTTGTGACCCTTTTTCTTACAATGGAAACACTTGAAATCATTATCTCCTTGTCTCCCATTATTCCCACTTTTCTTGAAATCCTGGTTTTTCTTAAGCCCATGAGCATTTGACCCTTTAGACTTCCATTTTCCTCTAAAGGAACTCATCTTGGCATTAGTAATCAATAGGGCAGACTCATGCTTCTCCTTTTTCAATTTCTCCTCCTTAGTCACACACTTGGTAATTAAGGCATTAATGCTCCAAGTCTTATTTTGAGCATTATAAGCAGTCTTTATCTGGCTAAATTCAGATGGCAAAATATTTAGGGCATGATGCACAATATAATTTTGAGCAAGAACAATTCTATGAGCCTTAAGTTTAGACTGAATATGGACCATCCTCAGTATAAATTCTCTAACACCCATAGCAGCATCATACTTCATATTTGTTAACTCATTCAATAAATTTCCAGCTTCAACTTTATCTGAGACTCTTTATCTTTCTCCCACTGCTTCAAGAAATTGTCTCGCATTTGTATGCTCAGGCAGACCACTAATAAGATGCTCAACAATTGACCTCTTCATAGCAATGAGGCTCAATCGGTTGGACTTTTCCCATCTAGCATTATATGCCTTTTGATCAGCGGTACTTTGATCATTAGGCCTGACAGGTTCATCCTCACGTAAAGCTAAGTCCATATCCACAATCCCCAGGGCAAACTCTATGTCTTGCTTCCATCTCTTAAAGTTCGATCCAGTTAGCATCTCAACCGTGGCATTATTGTTGTTAACAGCAAAAGTAACTGTTTGCGTCACATAATGCAATACAATTAATTATGGGCAATAATAATATCAACAAAATAAGTAGCACCTTACAAATTCCCCTTTGGGCAGTGAAGTTTACCAACAAACAACAATAAGGAGAATTGCATACAATTATCAAAGATCCATCCCCTTTGGGCAGACAAATCCTTTAAATCATACATCTCCATTATCACAACGTAGAGGGGAATTATACATAGGTCTAAAAATTTATCCCCTTTGGGCAGATAAATATCTTAAAGTATACATCCCCATCTATTAAAAGAATCTATCTTCATGCAATCTTCAAATTAATATACACAATAACCCCCTTTGGGCGGGTAATTGTATATACTAATTTTATCACTATGGAACTTGAACAATTTTTGTATATAGTGTTCCAATCCATTTATGCCCAAAATTCATCAAACAATATGAAGCATTTTACGACATGTGCTTCCAAGATCATATTGCATTTTCCAAAACAATAATTTTATTTTATTTTTACTTATTTCTTTATTTAATATAATCGGCTAATTCTTCGAGATCTCACGAAAACTTCTCATCCGTTTCAGCCTCATCGCACAAAATCAATTGGGAAACTCTCAACACTTTAAAGTCCATCTTGTACCCGTTACTGCATCTCTGCAGAGGCATGTGGACTTTCCTAATTCCAACTCCCATGAAGACTTCTTAAAATAATCATGCCCATTAACTTCATCCAGCATCTTTCATAAAAAGAATTCTGTCAACCCTTATTATTATTATTATTATTATTATTATTATTATTATTATTATTATTCATGTTTAGTCCAAAACAGAATGTAAACAACATGATTCAAAATTTCCGTCTTTAAAATATACTCAAATATGGACATCGCCTTTTACCCACAAGAAATCGTGAGGCGCACGGATAAATCCAACCTGTTTGTAAACCAACTCAAGACGAGATTGTTTGAACAGTAAACAAATTCGGCCACGAGCGCGCCGCAAAATCGGAGAAGAATGCGGAAGAGAAAGAAAACCCTAGAATTTTAAATTTGCAATTATCACTCAATTCTCAACCAAATCATGCAAGCCATATATGGATGGAAAGATCTCGACACGTAGAACAAAAGCCCTAACATTTCAGAATCAATTGATAGAAAAATTCTCATGAAAAAAAGAAAAAGAATATTCTGTCCGAAAAAAAATTGGGTTTTTACAATCATATACGACCCGCTCTGATACCACATGTAGATGTTAAATCACAAACATCTTATTAATCAACAACAAATCGGATCGACGTAGATGAATGTAAAACACCAATTCTCATATACACAGCGGAATTAGATACATACCTGTTTGAGCCATTGCTTCTCCTAATATAATAGATCAATCCGACTTCAAATGTGTGATCGGTGATTTACCGGAATGCCAGATCTTCCTCTCTATGACCTATTTCTGAATAGCAGCTTTCAATGGGATAAAGTGACGAATATGTTATACATATCCTTTTATAGGCTAGAGAGGGGATCTAGCAAACCCTAACATAAATGTGTTTACTGGGCCCTTCCCATTACGAGCTTTAGTTAAACAAAATTGCCTACACTTTGCTGCTCAACTAGACCCCTTTATCGATAGATGCCAAAATCCGATTTAAGAAGATCACTCGGGGTTATATAAATATTGGAATATCCATTAACCCGATTAATTTAAAATAGGAAATTGATTAATTAATGTAAGCCCATATTTCACAAATATTTCCAACAGAACATCCATATAGTACGTTTCAGTATACAAATATACTTTGTTGATCCTTATGAAACTTGCACTGCCTACGTTGACGGGATATTTTCTCGAAACTTAAATCATGAGTTTGATGGTTATGTCCATTGATGCAGATCATAATACATGACCCGGATGAGTATCTGACTTCAATATCCAGTTACATTTTGGGCGGCATTAGATCTCTCACGTTCCAAACAAACAAAAAAACGATCGGGCCTATTGGTGATGAAATAGGGACTCACTTCTCATCTCCCGCAACGGGCGGCAAAATTGTTGGATTTTATGGGAGATGTGGCAAACGTCTTGAAGCTATTGGAGCATATTTTGAGCCGATCTCGAATCTCTACCCAATTAAATCAATTGGACCATTTGGAGGCCTAGGTGGATGTGCTTGGGACGACGGGAGATTCAGCGGTGTGAGGGAAATTGAGGTCTTGCATGACGATTTTATCTGTTATATTAAGTTTGTGTATGACAAGAGTGGTGAACAAGTTTGCTCGGTTATACATGGTGGTCACACCAGAGGAGTCAAGGCCAAGGTCACAAGGGTTAGTGTTCTTTTAAACCCCCGTCCCCAAATTTTTCGTTTTAATTGGTAGATTCGACGTTCATATTTGTTTAGTTATATAATTTAGTAGATTAAACTAGACGAAAATAAGTCTTCTTTACACCATTCAATCCAATTTTAAGAGATACTTCTGAGTCTGCACAGGTTAGTTGGATTATCCAAGGGATTACTTGACATCGGTCTCAGGTTATATGCTAGATGATGTTGATGGTGAAATCAATAATGCCACCATTCAGTCGCTCACGTTTCATAGTAATAGACGAAGGCACGGTCCCTTCGGCAAGGAGATGGGGAAATACTTTTGGTATCCATCGACCGGAAGCAAATCATCGTCTTTTACGGAAGATGCAGGGAGACTCTCAATGCCATGGGAGTGTACGCGGAGCCCATACCACACCTGTATCCTTTCAGAACCATCAGACCCTTTGGAGGC
Organism: Melaleuca alternifolia; assembly: GCA_019926035.1. Classification (NCBI taxonomy): domain Eukaryota; kingdom Viridiplantae; phylum Streptophyta; class Magnoliopsida; order Myrtales; family Myrtaceae; genus Melaleuca; species Melaleuca alternifolia. Next base: position 1,370,072 of record JAGKPW010002418.1, on the reverse strand, counting down.
TCTGGAGGGACTCCATGGGATGATGGAGTGCACACTGATGTGAGGGGATTCCGCATCAGTTTCAGCGACGTAATTCATTCCATCGGGATCGTGTACGAAAACAATGGTTCCTCATTTGACCGCCCGCAACATGGTGGAGCAGCCTGGCCTCAATGGACACAGGTTAGTCCATATCTCACTCACTCACTCTCTCTCTCGTCTTTTTCTCTCTCTGTAAGTCGTTCTCGTGAGCATTTTGGTCTATAAAATGTTCTTAGCTTCATGTAGCACGGTCTCTTTTTATTGAAGACAGAGGCAGTTCTTACTTCTTCTGGCGTTCTGTATCTCCACAACTGTTGACACCTAAATTTTAGGACTTTATTTAAAATTGTAGATAATATATTCTTTGGGATATATTTGACATATCAAAGCAAGATAGAGTTTATCCTTTAATGCAGAGATAAGGGCAAATCAAGAGGAAATTTCGGTCAAATCTTTTTTGAGAGATTTGACTGAGATTGCCTTTTTTCTTTATAAAAAGGACCAAGGTCGTACAAAGAAAGGGGGGTTTTTATCGAGAAAAGAAACGCATGCAGGGGAGAGTTCTAGAGACTAAGGGAGGCACAGAGAGTTCTAGAGTCATCAAGTCTTCTTCATCCAAAACAACGCATGAAGGGGTCATTCAGCTTCCTTCGGAGAGAGATGAAACACGAGGGATAGAGAGAGACACAAAGAAGCACACACTCACGCACGCACAGGGAAGCTTCTGGAGAAGAAAAAAGAAGAGAGCTTCCGTCCGTGACTTGATCCAGCGTTCTATTTTCCTCTACCTGTGTTTTTCCTCTTGTCATCGGTGGGATCCATGATTTGGGTTGTTTTCCTTTCGAAGCCGAGGAGTTTGATCGGCTCATCTGATTCTCTTGAAGTCTTTTTCTGTTTGTTCTCAGTTCTATGTTTGTGTTGGATGCATTAGGGCTTTAAGCGTTGCATTGTTTTGATCCCGCAATCGAAGGTTTCCGCGCGTACTACCTGTTTGACAAATTGATCTAGAGAACCGGCCTCTCTTTTCTATTGTTTTTGTGTGCGTTTTATTATCCGCTTGTTATGAGTTTGATGCCGGAGTTTCATCGATAAGTTGATTGTGTCGCCGGTCAAATCTACTTCGTCACGGAGAAGCAGTTGTGTTGCCGAGGTTGTTCCTTAGTTGCAGGTTGCCCATGGAGAAAACGCGAGGAAGGAGAAGACCCACGTGGACTTGGCCGTGGAGTCTGGTCGGGCTGTAGACTTGCAGGAGATTGGCGTGGATCTGGGCCGCCGTGTGCAGGATCTGCGGGTCTGGGCAATTAACAGGTCCACGCGGAAGGCAGGCCCACACGCGGAGACTAAGCCGGGCCCAAACAGAGACAGGCCCACGCGCGCTCAGAAAAAGAGGGCCAGAAAACATACAGGAAAAGAAGAGAGAAGCTGGGCTGGGCCTGTCGCAGGCCCAGCTCGGCCTTTCCTTGGCCACGCGGGTTGCAGCGGGTCGGGCCCGAACCAACCCGGTTCAGTGTCCGACCCGATTTAGTTTTTATTTATTTATTTATTTCTTGTTTTATTAATTTCGTTCAATAATAAAAATACAAAAAAATACTTTTTCTGCAATAAATTTTTTTATGCATTTTTAGATTAGGCAACTTTCATTTTCATTTAATGTGCATTGGTCGATAGTCCGATCTCCCGCCCGAGATACGACTCGCGACCGCACGTTAAATTGACCGATTCGATCTCATGCCCGAGATACGATCCGTTGATTTAGTTGCATTTTTTTTAATTAATTCATAAAAAAACCAAAAATATTGTATTCCATGTTAGATAGAATTGCATTTTTATGTTTAGGTTAAATTGCATATAGATTATAGTAGGTTGCATTTTAAATTTAGTTAGCATGTTAAAGTTAGGTTTTCATGTTTATTTCAAAATAAAACTAAAAATAAAAAATCATATGCATATCATAGCATTAATCTTTCTTTTCATTTTAGGTCACATTATTAGTCATTTCATAACATTTAGTTTAGGCACATTAAATTGCATGTCAATTAGAAAGTTTGCATAACATTCATGCATGTTAGAGTAATGGGTCAATTTTTAATTTATGCATTTCCATTAATAAAACTCAAAAAATGAAAAAAATCATTCATACATCATTTAGATAGTTACATGTAGTTAATTAATTTAGTTAAATGTCATTGCATGTCCATGATAGAATAATTCATTTAGATTTTTAAGTATCATGTTAGATTAGGTTTTCACATTTTAATTAGTTTAGTTAATTTCAATTTTTCATTAAGTAAATAAGAAAATGTCTAAAAGATCCCATTTTGCATGTCATTTAATTCATTTAGTCAAATAACATGTCATTTAGTCCAAGTTAATTTAGGATTCGCATGTTATAAGCCATGTAGTCTAGGTTAGGTCATGTCATTAGGATTAGACTTTCATGCATTTGCATATTAGTTAGTTTTCATGTTTTAAGATATTATCCATAGTTAAAATAATGTTTTAGTTTAAATTAGGGATTAATTTAGTTCCTAGTGTAAATTAGATTTTATTTAATTATAGATAATTAGTTTCATTAAGTAATCTTGGAATTCATAGCATTTAGATTTGCATTTAGATAATTGCATATATAATTATGTTTTTCATTACATGCATTGCATTCATATAAAAAATCCAAAAAAAAATGAATAGTTTTCTTGTTGATTTATTTCATTAGGTCATCTTTGTTCATTGTTTTATTTCATTTAGCATTTCCATTAATGTCTGCGTACTCGCATGATCACCTTGCATGTTAGGGAATGAACTTTAAATCAATTCAAGCTGCCTGCAAATTGTTTTTGAAAATAAAAGAAATCGGTTCTCAAGTCCCCGAATTCATGATCTCTGGTTCGTAGGGGTAAAATACGACTCATAGTATTTTACATGGGTTTCTAATGACCCACCGTAAATAGATTAGTGGCGACTCTTTTTGAAATTAACTTTGCATGTTAAAAAGTGAAACCTAAGTTGCGAATTGGTATGAGCTTGGGAAAGCTCGAGTTAAGTAATACTTAGCAATCCATTAGCCGAACCTTAGGTGGTGCACCTTTGGAATGGTCGCGACAGCTTGGCGACTCCACTGGGGACTTGGTTCAAAGAACTCTAATGGACTTAGGCTTGTTTTCTTTTCTTTCAAAAATTGTTTGGCAGTGAAACTTTCATTTATGTCCCTAACACATGTGGTGATTGTTTTTACAGGTTGATCTTTGTCTTGAATGTTTAATTTGGAATTGTTGTTTGATCTAAACTGTTGTGCATGCTTTACAGTTTTAGCACTACACTTGGCACACACAACCTGCCGCCGGACCTGGGCCGCATAGGATTATTTAGGATGGTGTTAAAGTAGATACCACTCCGACCGCATGCTCGCGGTACGAGTCGCCTACTTCAACCCCGAGAGTATCCACCCCTGTCCGCAAGCTTGCGACCCGGGTCGACTCTTTGACCGTGCCAGAGTGATAATGTCCCGACTTAGTACGCATGCCTGCGGCTCGTCCGATCATCCTTGTGGCTCCACTTTGCTAAGCCTTTTAGAGTAGAAATCGAGCTGCACTTTTCATGCGCATGTGTATGTGATTGCTCCCATATACCTATGCAGTAAGTTTTCTAAACTCTCACTTTGCAATTTATTTACATCATTTTAATTTTTTGTCGGTCCATGACAATAGGTTGCACGTTAGTTTTGGTCTATATATACTGGGAAAACACGACATTCGACTTGTTCCTGCTCCTAAAGCCGAGCTGAGCATATGGTGGGATAAGTTGGATCGAACTGGCTGCGATTTTGTTGAGTCCAAGATCAGCCGCCTTTTTCTGCTGATGAGAATCGAAGTTCACGGGGGTTTAGTTCAAGCTCTGGCCCACTTCTAGTGCCCGGAGACATCCACTTTTATATTTGGTAAGCATGAGCTTACTCCTACTCTGGAAGAATATAGTATTGCCATCGAAAAACCTTTGGGATCGGAATTGATTAGTCCACCTATCGGAGTAGAACTTGCATCTATTCTATCTGATTTTTTGAGAATAAAAGAATCTGAAATAAGGAAAGTTCTGAAAGCAAATCGCAACACTTGCCCTTATTCATTTTTACTTGAATGTTTTAAAAATGCCACATCTTTTCAAATGGGTAAGATTTTTCTCTTAGCTTTCTTTGGGTTCATGATTTTTCCTCATTGCAAAAATGCTATTTCTCCCTCAATTGCTTGGGTGGTCAAACAAGTGTGTGTAGGGATGAGTTATGTCAATACTATTTTAGCCGAAACATTTCTTTCCCTCACCCGATACAAAGAAAATAGGGATAGGGTCTTACATGCTCCCCTTGAGCTGTTGCAAATATGGTTTCTTTCTCATATAAAGGGTTTTGGAATTTTGATGGCTATTCGTGAAGTTACTGATTTAGACCACCCAATTTTGAAATTTGAGGAAAGAAAAAAACATGCTCCAGATTATCATTACTCCGAATGGTTAGCTTTCATGAAAAATCCCGATCCTAATAGTTTCTTATGGCATGCTAAATGGTTCCAAGTTCGAGAAGCAAGGCTTACATGTGCAGGCATCGGACCAGTCCCTTTGCTGGGATTTACTGGTGCAATCGAATATCATCCGTCTAGAGTTGTTCGTTAGTATCAAGTCGTGCAGGAGCTGCCGCCAGCATTAGAAGAAGATCCACTTCGGGCTAATTTTACTTACAAAGACCAAGATGAAGAAGACATGGTCAATTTGGTCAAATCAATGTGGGATATGTGCCCCCCAGACAAATTGATGTGGCCCGAAGAGGAGTTGAAAGGAAGGGAGAGGAAATATTATGCCTTACTCAAATACATCAAACATCACAAGATCCCTAAGGAGCTGCTTCTAGATACCATATGTACCTGTAAAAGTCACTAATCGAGCAGAGATTGGACGACTCAAGAGAAAGGCGGGACGATATCAAGAACGTGCCAAAAAGCTTGCTCGGGCAAATGAGCAGTTACAAAAGAAAGTCGTTTCCCATGTATACATAGATGCTTTGCCTTTGCTTCAATTCTAGCATTATTGTTTAGGAGTTTTGAGTTTTCAATGGCTTTCGTGTAAGAACAATTTCAATGGTTAAACAAAGATGCTTTGCCTTTTGTCATGGACCATTTATTCTATCTCCTTTTTTCACGCATTAGGCTTATCCTTGTCATTTTTCCTTCAATCAGGCTATCACGGGTCGATCTCATTCCCCAATCCGTACGCGCTCAAGAGCTAAAATGGCCGATCAAAACAAACTGCGTGAACGCGTCGCCAACATGGAAGAACAAATGAAGCAGTTTCTTGCAGCAATGCAAGAAATGACAGCTGAGTTTAGGGTTGCTCGTCTGAACCCAACCCCGGTGCCTTTGCCAAAGCAGAAAGAAGACATTGTCTTCGAGCTAGAGGAGGAAATGCCTCCTTTAGAGGAAAATCCCATCACTACTAATGGGAAAGTTTGCATAAAACAGAATAGGAAAAATGCCTCAAGAAGCTCGAGGAAAAGTTGAAGCAACTCCAGGGTCTTCAAGACCCATCGCCAGCCGACCTGTCTGTTTATTCCTGGGTCAAGGTGCCCAAAAAGTTTAAAATGCTTGAATTCGAGAAGTACAATGGCATGACCTGCCCAAAGGCCCATTTGCAGATGTACTTGGTGAGAATGACTTAGTACGTTGACAATGCACCTCTCATGATCCATCATTCCAGGCAAGCTTGACAGGACCGGCTCTGAAATGGTACATCACCAAGAGCATAAATCTATGTGAAACCTGGGGTGAACTATGTGAAGCCTTTCTTAAGCACTATAAGTTTATAACAGACGTCACTCCCTCCCGTGATGATCTTAAGCGTGCTGAAAAGAAAAGAAATGAGTCGTTCAAAGAGTATGCCATTCGATGGAGAAACTTGGCCGCCCAGATCGATCCCGAGCCAACGGATGTGGAGCTGAGAAAAATGTTCATTAAGACTCTTCCATATGAGTATCGTACTCGTATGATAGCCACAACTGCTGATACCTTTAATCAGCTTATCCCGGTGGGCGAGCAGATTGAGATTGGGCTGAGAGACGGGTGGTTTAATGAACCAGCTAAGAAGTTTCCCGCAAGGAGAGAAAAGGAGCCAGCTGCGGAGGTGAACCTGGCATATGCACAACCAACCCCTAGCGGGTCATCATTTGCTCATGCCCCCATAAATCAACAGGGCGGAGGTCGAGCGTCTGCGCCCCATCAATTCAACAGGAGGCAATTCACTCCTCTTCCCGGTCCTCTTTCTAAAGTTTTGCCTATCCTCCAAAGTAAGGGTCTGCTTTCTCATGAGCCAAAGCGACCCAATGCTGAGAAATTCTCCAATTATGACCCCTCGAAGAAATGTGACTATCACATGGGAGAATTGGGGCATTCGACCGATGAATGTATGACCCTAAAACACAAGACTCAGAACCTATTGGACACAAAGGTGTTCACTTTCACTGTGGCTCGACCAAATGTTGAGAAAAATCCTCTTCCAGAGCACGAGAAAAACGTTAACGCGATCTTTGAACTTGACGTTGGAAGGAAAAGAAGACTGACGGTGGATGTCGATGATATTTACCAGGGATTGGTAGCAGCTGGCTACTATCCGGCTAATGAAAACCTTCCATTGCTAATGGCGAGGAGAAGGGTCCAAGAAAGTATTAAGGCTAGTGTGGTTGTGCATGATGATTGCATTAGGAATGTATCAACCATTGTTATTGATTGGGTTGAAGAATCTACTGTTGGGATTGCTGAGAACCAATTAGATCCCCAGCTTGAAGACATGCCACCTCTTGAAGAAGCATCTGATAAGGAAGCCGACACACCTACGATAGTGATTGAGGTACCTCAACCTTATGAATACCGTGACAACAAGACGGTTTCTTGGTCCTACGACTTTGATGTGGATTTGGTGACAAGGTCGGGGCGCGCCTATGGGCAAACTAATTCTCAACTGCCGAAGCATGTCACCGATGAAGAGGCCAAAGAATTCCTCACTATAATCAAAGCTAGTGAGTATGATGTGGTGGAGTAGTTGCGTAAAATGCACGCCCAAATCTCTTTACTGGAGCTCTTACAAACGTCAGAGAAGCATCAGAAATCTCTTATGAAGGTCTTGAGTGAAATACATGTGCCCGAAACAATTGATCATGGCGAGCTGGAGGGGTTCATAGGCATAGTACTTCTCAAAGATCTCATTTCCTTTTCGGATGACGAGCTTTCCGTTGAGACGAGGGGACACACGAAGGCATTATACATCTCTGTCAGATGTAAAGATTCACATGTTGCTCGCGTTCTTATCGACAACGGGTCCGCCCGAATATTTGTCCTTTAGCAACTTTGCGTCGCTTCGGTGTAGACATCTCCAGAATCAATGCTGCTAAAACCTCTGTCCGAGCTTTCGATGGAACGAAGAAGCAGGTGATGGGTGAGATTCATTTGGATGTGCAAATAGGGCCGATAACATTCGATGTCCTGTTTCAAGTAATGGACATATCTATCGCTTTCAATTTTCTGCTGGGTCGTCCTTGGATTCATGTTGCTGGAGCTGTACTTTGAAGTCTTCATCAATGTGTGAAGTTTGTTGTCGAAGGCAGGTTAATCACTGTCCATGCTGAAAAAGACCATCAAATTTACCATGAGACTGCCATCCCATATGTTGAGCCGGAGGATAGCTTTGAATCCACTTATCAGTCGTTTGAGCTTGTATCAATGATACACAAGTCTCAAGGATCAGTTGCACCAATGCCTGAATTCTCAGATGCTGCCATCATGGTAGGGAAGGTTATGACTCAAAACGGTTTCGTCCTTGGAGGAGGACTTGGTAGAGAAGGTCAAGGCATCCGATATCCGATCCAACCTTCCCAAAGGCATCGTTTGGCTGGATTAGGATACCGTGGAATATGTGGACCCACTAACGAATCACAAAATCACGTGGAGAGTAAAACCTTGCCTCCCCCCATCGAAGAAATATTCTCGGGATTGTCCAGAATGATGCATGAAGAGGCGATTTATATTCTGAAAGGACCAAACAGATACTATGACTATCATGTGAGGTTCTCTTTTCCTCCAAGCTTCTATATCAACTCCCGAGACATCGTTCTAGACGGGTGAGGAGGCATGGATGTCATGGTCCCTGAAAGCCAAGCCGATCAAGATGAGAGACTCGATGGAGTGGCAAAATTATTTGAAGATCTCTTCATATGTGCTATTGAGAATGAACCTCAAGGAGAAATGGGTGCAAGCCCACATGAGTAATTTGTTTCTGTTTCCCTCCCCTGCGCGGGAATTTCTTTCATTTATTGCTTTCCTAGGATTTCATGATTTCTCATTCAAGTTATGCAATTTCCCTTTAACCAGTGTAATTCATTTAGAGTTATTTAATAAAATTACCATTTTCGTTTTGGGGGGCATGATGAGGTACACCAAACCAGACCGGTGATGATATCCAACAGTGAAAAAAAAAATATCACCCAAGGAGAATCCTGAGGCCTGGACTTCCTCATGCTTTCTTTGTCCAAATCTTTCAAAAAAATATATTTCAAAAAAAAGAAAAAAAATTAACCCTGTTTGTTTTCCTGATTAGTTTACTTTATGTTTCAGGAATAATCTTGAAGAACACAATGAAAATCCAGAGGATTTATATGGAGATCCTGCTGGAATTCAACCGAGTCTGGAACAACATGAAAAGCCGAAGTCCCTGATAGCTGAGCGCACTATCACAATCAACTTAAGCAACACAGAGGACGTTAAAGAAGTGAAAATTGGGGCAAATCTCCCCGAAAGAGAAGCCATGCGCCTTGTCGCCCTTTTGAAGGAATACCAAGACATCTTTGCTTGGTCTTATGCGGATATGCCGGGTCTTGACCCAATGATCGTAGAACACAGTTTGCCGACGAATCCACATATGCCTCCTAAAAAGCAGAAGTTGCGAAGAACGAAGCCGGAATTGCCAAAGAAAATTGAGGAGGAAGTGATGAAACTCTTGAAAGTCGGAGTTCATAGAAGTCTCACATCACCCTGATTGGGTAGCCAATATAGTACCAGTGATGAAGAAGGATGGTCGAGTTCGAGTTTGCGTAGACTATCGCGACTTGAGCAAGGCTAGCCCGAAGGATGAGTTTCCTTTACCCCACATAGATGTCCTTGTAGACAGTATGGAGGGTTTCGAACTGTTCTCTTTCATGGACGGTTTTTCAGGGTATAATCAGATTAGGATGAATGAAGAAGATAAGGAAAAAACTGCATTCATCACCCCATTGGGAACCTTCCACTACAAAGTGATGCCATTCGGTCTCAAGAATGCGGGGGCAACATACCAGAGGGCCATGGTCGCACTGTTTCATGACATGATGCATAAAGAGATCGAGGTATATGTTGATGATATGATTGCCAAGACTCGACAAGGGGAAAGTCACATCGACACTTTGAAAAAGTTATTCGACCAACTTCGGGAATTTAAACTCCGACTAAACCCCGCAAAATGCACATTTGGGGTGACTTCTGGCAAATTACTCGGTTTTATGGTGAGTAATAAGGGAATTGAAATAGATCCCTCGAAGGTAAAGGGCATATGCGATTTACTGCATCCGAAGACCACTAAGGAGGTTCGAAGTCTCATGGGAAGATTGAATTACATAGCTCGATTTATTTCCCATTTGTCATAAACTGCTAAGCCTTTTTTCAAACTGCTCAAAAAGGATGTGTTGGTTCGTTGGGATGATGATTGTCAGAAAGCATTTGATAAGCTGAAATCGTACTTGATGTGTCCGCCGGTCCTGGTTCCTCCTATACCGGGTCACCCCTTGATTCTCTATCTCACCATTAATAGTGAATCATTGGGTGCAATGTTGGCTCAAAAAAGGTCTGACGACGGGAAGGAGCAAGCTATTTATTACTTAAGTAAGAAGTTCACTGCATTAGAGCTGAATTATTCTAGCGTGGAAAAAACTTGTGCTACGCTAGTTTGGGTCCTACACCGGCTCCGGCAATATACGTTGCACTATTAGATATTTCTTGTGACTGAGAATGATCCGATTAGGTATTTACTGGACCGGCCGGTTTTGGTAGGAAAGTTGGCTAAATGGCAAATCTTGATTTCTGAATTTGACGTACAGACTTTGCCACAAAAGTCTGTAAAAGGCCGAGTTATTGCAGACATATTGGCCGAAAACCCTAGGCCAACACAAGAAGATGAATATTCCCCTGATGATCGCATCTTGTCTATCGATAAAGATACGTGGACCATATTCTTTGATGGGGCAGTAAATATGTCTGGTTCAGGCACTGGGGCAGTTTTAATCTCCCCAAACGGACAACACTATCCAGTTGCCGCGAAGTTAGTGTTCCCGTGTACTAACAACATTGCTGAGTATGAAGCATGCATCCTCGGTCTACAAGCTGCAATCGAGATGAAGATAGATTGGCTCAAGGTGTTCGGAGATTCCGCATTAATCATTCTTCAAACAGTAGGGGAGTGGAAGACGAAGGATGCTAAGTTACTTCCATTCCACAAATATCTCGAGGAGATAGTGGAAGAATTCGACGAAATCTCGTTTGAATACTTATCTCGAGCTCATAATCAGTTCGCTGATGCTTTAGCTACATTGTCATCCATGCTACAAGTTAGTGACGGGATGGAAGTAAAGCCGCTGAAAATTGATGTGTTGGCAAAGCTAGCTCATTGCATGATCATCACTGAAGAGCCTGACAGGAGGCCGTGGTATCATGACATCATGAATTATATCAAAAGCCAAGAATTTCTTGAGGGAAGTAGGCCTGCAGACAGGAAATATATAATGAAAATGGCGTCAAAATTTTTTCGTCGGTGGTGAAAATCTATATAAGAGATCTTACGATTCAGTGTTACTGAGATGTGTAGATGCTACTGAAGCTACACAAATAATGCAGGAAATGCATGAAGGAATGTGTGGTCCACACATGAATGGTCACATGCTAGCCAAGAAGATCATGAGACTGGGTTACTATTGGCTAACATTGGAGAGTGATTGCATTAAACATGTGCGGAAATGTCATCGATGTCAGATTTATGGAGATAAGATAAATGTTCCCCCAAATGAGTTACATCAGTTGTCTGAGTCATAGCCTTTTTCAATGTGGGGATAGATGTTATCGGCCCAATCAACCCTAAGGCGTCGAACGGTCATCGATTCATTTTAGTCGCGATTGACTATTTTTCTAAGTGGATCGAAGCAACTTCCTAAGCAAACGTCACTGCTCGAAATGTAGTGAAATTCGTCAGACGTGACATCATTGCTCGTTACGGCGTCCCCGAGGCCATCATCACTGATAATGGGATCAATCTAAACAACAAGCTTGTTGATGGTTTGTTTACTGAATTCAAGATTAGACATTTGAACTCGTCCCCTTAACATCCTCAAATGAACGGAGCAGTAGAGGCGGCCAACAAAAACATCAAGAAGATTTTGGCAAAGACTGCTGAAAATTATCGCGACTGGCATGAAAGGTTTCCTTTTGCATTAATGGTGTACCGAACTTCGATTCGAACCTCTATTGGGGCGACGCCTTTCTCCCTTGTGTATGGCATGGAAGCAGTATTACCTGTTGAAGTTGAAATTCCATCATTGCGTGTGTTGTCCCAAATGGAATTGTCGGAAGCTGAATGGATACAACAAAGGTTTGTACAGCTGAACTTGATTGATGACAAGCGACTTGAAGCCATTTGTCACGGTCAATGTTACCAACAGCGGGTAGCCAAGTCATTCAACCGTAAAGTCCGACCAAGGCAGTTTGAAGCAAATGATCTTGTTCTACGAAAGATACTTCCCATTATTCCTGATCCAAGAGGTAAATTCACCCCAAATTACAGCGGGCCATACATTGTGAAGAAGGTGCTCCCCGGAGGCGCAATGATTAGCTGAAATGGATGGATGGGAATTTTCTAACCCCGTCAATGCAGATGCTCTCAAGAAATACTATCCATGATTGTTTTCCTTCTTCTGTCAATGCTTTGATTTAGTTAATAAAATGCTGAATGACATAATTTCTTGATATAACTGAATGGCACAATTTCTTGATTTAACATTCCATGAATGATTGAGTTTTTTTTCAATGTGATGTATCGGGATGACGAAAGGCAAGCCCTCCCTACACACAGTCCCTTACTTATACAGTTGAGAGATGAGCGTACAAAATTCCATGTCTGCATGAGTAAAGAGTTCTCTCGCGAATGGTACGATAACCGAAATGATGAGGGGCGGTTCATTTCTCTATCCCAAACACTATAATGATCCATTGGTCACCCATTTTGAGCCTAAACACTTGAGAAATTTCATTTCATATTACCCTGTCAAGAACCACCCCACATCGGGGCATTTTGGAGGTACATTGCATCACGGATGTTAAAAGGAGATAAATGAATAGAAATTTCTTGCTTTCACTTGCATCAATCTTTGAGTGTTGCTTTTACATATGGGATTGAGTATTAAATCAAGTGCCTGGGGATGATGAAGAGCATTCATTTCTATGTCCTAAACACTCTTATCCTTCGTTGGCCACTTTGAGCCTGTAATTTCATTTCAAATCAAACCCACATTGGCGATGATCTCTTACACTGGGGCATGTCAAAATCAGGACAATTAGAAATAGCACAATACAAGTGTCAAATCCATAAAAAATGCAAAATAGGGGCATGAGAAAAGCAGTGAGCCTGGTAAAAGTAAGGCCGATGCCCAAATCCAAAAGAAATGAAAGAACTTAGGGGCAAGAGAAAGTAGTATGCCTGGTAAAAGCAAGGCCGGTGCCTATAGAAGTCAGAGCCAAAAGCTCAAACCTGCAAAAAAAAAAAAAAACAGCCCTCAGTGTGTTCGGTTTCTCAAAAATGCCAAATAACGCAATCTTGTCAATAGTCCTTAGTGAATTTAACATCAATGGCATCCCCAGTGAATAGAGTTTAAGACTTGAAACGTGAGTCTGAGGAAAGTTCTCAGTTTTTCATCCCATACACACTTTTGAGCCAGCCTACATTACATCTCTTTAAAGTCTCTTCTGATTATGGCACTTGAATTAATGTGAGGGTCCTAATGTTTTAAGCTTAGCTCGAAGAAGTGCGAGTAAGACTATTTCTATATCATTGGCAGTGTTCTTGACTTGTAAACCTGGTGACATTTGCTGAAGACAATTCTTTCTAAGCCTTGACTCGAAGAGTCCCCTTTGCTTAGCCATTGACCAAGCCTGAATTACGGTCCTATTAAAAGACCTCTCTGATTGGTAAAATTGTACCACTTGCGAGTTTACTCAGATTTTTGTCGATATGATGATAGTGAGGTCGAGTGATGCAGTTGCGCCCGTATCAATGGCCGGGTCAAAAGCCTTCCAATGAGAGTGAGTGAAAGCCCTTTTTGACCGTACCTCACTTGACATTTTTAATGAATTCGCTCGTCATTTTACTCAAATGAAGACTTGATGATGTGCATAATTTTGAGTTTTGCCCTAATATTTCTTCTGAAAACCAGAGAGTTTGGTTGTTTTCTGAACTTGAGTATTTCCAGAATGTTCTTGAGCTTTATTCTTGCAGGAAATCGATGCTGTTTAGAACCTAAGTCTTTGTGCTAACTTGGCATGATCAGTGTCCCCTCCACAACTTGATAACTTAAGTCTCATTCTATTGACATGACCTACAGGTAAGGAACCTCAGGTAAGTATCAATTTTCAAGAATGGAGATTCTGTGACGAAGATCTAGATATCTTGCCCTTTTTAAAACTTCAGGTTATCTTAGTCTGGATCTGGATGTCTCGAGTCGTTAAACATTTCATTCTGGATATGAATGTTTTTCGACCTTTTTATCGTTATACTTTAGTTTGGATCTAAGTATTTCGAGTTTTCAAAATAGTCATCCCAATCTGACATTTGAGGATGACTGTTGATGAAATTGTTACTCATGACATCTCAGTTTGGATCTGGATGTCTCAAACCCATCGTTAAGCATTTCATTTTGGATATGAGTGTTTTTCGATCCTTTCAAATTTTTTCTCAGGACATTTCAGTTTGGATCTGAATGTCCCAAACAGGGCTGTCGAACATTTTCATTTTGGACATGAATGTTCCTCACCCCTTCTGCTTTAGACGTCTCAGTCTGGATCTGGATGTCTCAAGTCAAATCGTTAAACATTTCATTCTGGATATGAATGTTGTTCAATTTCTCGTTATACCTTAGTCTGGATCTAGGTATTTCGATCTATCTTGACCAAATTGTCATCCCAGTCTGACATATGAGCGTCAATTGGTTAATTTTCAATTCTTGATATCTCAGTCTGGATCTGGGTATCTTGTATTCCCATTTGGAGGCATCTCTTTCTGGATATGAGTTGTTTCTCATTTATTGATCGTTCTTCTCAGTCTGGATCTGAGTATTTCGAGTTTTTTCTTGATAGTCGTCTCAGTCTGACTTATGAGCGTCTATCCATGACATCTTAGTTTGGATCTAGATGTCTTCTCTTTCATTCAAAATTTCATTCTAGATGCGAATGACTATTTGCTAACTTTTCTGATTATGTTAATTTGGTTAGTCAAGTAGACATTTCGTTCTAGAAGAACCACATCTTCCAATGAATCTAGGATTGGATATGAATTCAATAAATCAAGATCAATCCCGCATCAATAGGTAAGTCATTTCAGGTATGTTTCTCTTTCTCTTCATTTCCATAGAAAATGAGAGTGATCTCGACAAAAATATCATGCATAGCATTTTCATAATCAAAATTTAGGTATCATTTTGTCTTTGAATGCAACCTCTGCGAGCTCACCTTCAAAGAGGGGCAGCTGTTGACACCTAATATTTAAGGACTTTATTTAAAATTGCAGATAATATATTCTTTGGGATATATTTGACATATCAAAGCAAGATAGAGTTTATCCTTTAATGTAGAGATGAGGGCAAATCAAGACGAAATTCCGGTCAAATCTTTTTTGAGAGATTTGACTGAGATTGCCTTTTTTCTTTATAAAAAGGACCAAGGTCGTACAAGGAAAGGGGGTTTTAATCGAGAAAAGAAACGCACGCAGGGGAGAGTTCTAGAGACTGAGGGAGGCACAGAGAGTTCTAGAGTCATCAAGTCTTCTTCATCCAAAACCACGCACGAAGGGGTCATTCAGCTTCCTTCGGAGAGAGATGAAACACGAGGGATAGAGAGAGACACAAAGAAGCACACACTCACACACGCATAGGGAAGCTTCTGGAGAAGAAAAAAGAAGAGAGCTTCCGTCCGTGACTTGATCCAGCATTCTGTTTGCCTCTGCCTGCGTTTTTCCTCTTGTCATCGGTGGGTTCCATGATTTGGGTTGTTTTCCTTTCAAAGCCGAGGAGTTTGATCGGCTCATCTGATTCTCTTGAAGTCTTTTTCTGTTTGTTCTCAGTTCTATGTTTTTGTTGGATGCATTAAGGCTTTAAACGTTGCATTGTTTTGATCCCGCGATCGAAGGTTTCTGCGCGTACTTCCTGTTTGACAAATTGATCTAGAGAACCGGCCTTTCTTTTCTATTGTTTTTGTGTGCATTTTATTATCCGCTTGTTATGAGTTTGATGCCGGAGTTTCATCGATAAGTTGATTGTGTCGCCGGTCAAATCTACTTCATCGCGGAGAAGCAGCTGTGTCGTCGAGGTTGTTCCTCAATTGCAGGTTGCCCATGGAGAAAACGCAAGGAAGGAGAAGACCCACGTGGACTTGGCCGTGGAGTCTGGTCGGGCTGTAGACTTGCAGGAGATTGGCGTGGATCTGGGCCGCCGTGTGCAGGATCTGCGGGCCTGATCAATCAACAGGTCCACGCGGAAGGCAGGCCCACACGCGGAGACTAAACCAGGCCCAAACAGAGACAGGCCCATGCGCACATAGAAAAAGAAGGCCAGAAAACAGACAGGAAAAGAAGAGAGAAGTTGGGCAGGGCCTGTCGCGGGCCTAGCCCAGCCTTTCCTTGGCCATGCGGGTTGCAGCGGGTCGGGCCCGAACCGACCCAGTTCGGTGTCCGACCCGATTTAGTTTTTGATTTAGTTTTTATTTATTTATTTATTTCTTGTTTTATTAATTTCGTTGAATAATAAAAATATAAAAAAAACTTTTTCTGCAATAAAAGTTTATTCATCATATTTGATTTTGCTTATGCATTTTTAGATTAGGCAACTTTCATTTTCATTTAATGTGCATTGATCGATAGTTCGATCTCCCACCCGAGATACGACTCGCGACCGCACGTTAAATTGACTGATCCGATCTCATGCCCGAGATACGATTCGTTGATTTAGTTGCATTTTTTAAATTAATTCGTAAAAAAACCAAAAAGATTGCATTCCATGTTAGATTGCATGTTAGATAGAATTGCATTTTTATGTTTAGGTTAAATTGCATATAGATTATATTAGGTTGCATTTTAAATTTAATTAGCATGTTAAAGTTAGGTTTTCATGTTTATTTCAAAATAAAACTAACAATAAAAAATCATATGCATACCATAGCATTAATCTTTCTTTTCATTTTAGGTCACATTATTAGTTATTTCATAACATTTAGTTTAGGCACATTAAATCGCATGTCAATTAGAAAGTTTGCATAACATTCATGCATGTTAGAGTAATGGGTCAATTTTTAATTTATGCATTTCCATTAATAAAACTCAAAAAATAAAAAAATCATTCATACATCATTTAGATAGTTACATGTAGTTAATTAATTTAGTTAAATGTCATTGCATGTCCATAATAGAATAATTCATTTAGATTTTTAAGTATCATGTTAGATTAGGTTTTCACATTTTAATTAGTTTAGTTAATTTCAATTTTTCATTAGGTAAATAAGAAAATGTCTAAAAGATCCCATTTTGCATGTTATTTAATTCATTTAGTCAAATAACATGTCATTTAGTCCAAGTTAATTTAGGATTCGCATGTTATAAGCCATGTAGTCTAGGTTAGGTCATGTCATTAGGATTAGACTTTCATGCATTTGCATATTAGTTTAGTTTTCATGTTTTAAGATATTATTCGTAGTTAAAATAATGTTTTAATTTAAATTAGGGATTAATTTAGTTCCTAGTCTAAATTAGATATTATTTAATTATAGATAATTAGTTTCATTAAGTAATCTTGAAATTCATAGCATTTAGATTTGCATTTAGATAATTGCATATATAATTAAGTTTTTCATTACATGCATTGCATTCATATAAAAAATCCAAAAAATATGAATAGTTTTCTTGTTGATTTTTTTCGTTAGGTCATCTTTGTTCATTGTTTTATTTCATTTAGCATTTCCATTAATGTCTGCGCACTCGCATGATTACCTTGCATGTTAGGGAATGAACTTTAAATCAATTCAAGCTGCCTGCAAATTTTTTTGAAAATAAAAGAAATCGGTTCTCAAGTCCCCGAATTCATGATCTCTAGTTCGTAGGGGTAAAATACGACTTCTAGTATTTTACATGGGTTTCTAATCGACCCACCGTAAATAGATTAGTGGCGACTCCTTTTGAAATTAACTTTGCATGTTAAAAAGTGAAACCTAATTTGCGAATTGGTATGAGCTTGGAAGAGCTCGACTTAAGTGATACTTAGCAATCCATTAGCCGAACCTTAGGTGGTGCACCTTTGGAATGGTCGCGACAACAACCTTCATAGGTTCTCACAAGTAAAGCAATGTTTCGGTCTGCCATTCGTGCAGGTCATTCTAGATTATCCCAAGGAGCGTCTGGTTTTGATATCAGGTTCCTTGACAAGAAGTGGAATCAATCCTCACGCTATCATTTGCAACCTAAAAATACGTACTACGAAGGCCACTTACGGGCCGTACAGACTTTACTTTGGAGCACGGTCATGGGAAGATAGCGCAACGGTAACGGAATTTCATATCCCGTTGGAATCCGGTGGCAGTAGGATCGTCGGCTTTTTCAAAAGGGCAGCATCACATCTTAATTCTATCAGTGCGTTTGGAACCATATTAGATTAAAACACCCGCCAAGGTTTCATTTATCTATTTTCAGTCTTTGGCTTGTGATATCTAGAATCTTCTTTTTTATTTCTTCTTTTCAAATAATGTGGAAATTAGTCCCTTGTTATTTTTTTTCTCAACCGTTGGACGTGGCAGTTTTCATGTAATCTGAGGACTAACTATGAGAATGCTTCGAGACATAGCTGAGATTATATATAGATAGGATCACCAGTTGTCAAGGAGAAGAAAATGAAGAATATAATACATGAATATAGCTTCTCAATCAAAACACAACCCCTTGGATTTCTTCATAGTTCCAAGGGTTAACCACGGAGTCCATCTTCACGTTAGCTCGTGTATAGAGAGTGAAATTGTTAAATGTTGATCGTAAACATACGTGTGTTTATAGCATGCTTTATTTCTTTTTTCTAATTCACATCCATAATAATTCGACTGGATATAACTAATCAACTTGTGAAAATAATAGCAATTTATTGCCTGAAGATATGTCGTCTTGATGTGTATTTTTGTCCGTTGGTTAATCCAGGAGCTAGTGGCCTAGGCCCACTCCTGCACTATCCAATTATAGTATATAAATTAAATTATAAAGCAATAAATTGGTAGAGAAACATATTTAGACTTGTCGTTTTAGTATCTCCCCATCAGAAAAAATGTACTATCCATTTCTACTCGCGGCTCGAAGCCCAATTATAGATAGTTGATGCAAAGGCAATTTAACCAATTCTGAAAGTATACAGCTCCTGTATGGGCTTCACGTCCATTCCTATGGATTGAGAGTCTCGCTACATCTTCCGTAAAAGCCAATGATTTTGCTTCCCGTCGATGGATACTTCCCCCTTTCGTTGCTAAAAGGACCATTTCTCTGTCTATTAGTGTAAAATGTGAGTGATTGAACAATAGCATTTTGAATGTCATCTCCTCGCTCTCGCTTGTATCTAGAGATCGATGACAAGTACTCCCGTGGATAATCCAACCTAATCTGCGAAATCTCAAAAGTATCTCTTAAGATTGGATGAGTAGTGTAAATAGAACCTATTTGTCGAGTTTGATTTTACCATATCACGTGACTGAGCACATATCAATATTGTCTCGACCAATGAGATTTAAGAAATTAAACAGAGACGAATCAGAGAGGGAGAAGAACTCTAACCCCGGCGACCTTGGCCTTGTCATCTCCGTTGTGACCACCGTGCATATCGGAGCAAACTTGTTCACCACTCTTGTCGTACACAAACATAACGTAACGGATAACATTGTCGTGCATTTGTTGAATTTCTTTCATGCGGTCGAATTTCCCATTGTCCCAAGCCCATCCCCGTAGGCCTCCGAATTGGTCAATTGATTTAATTGGGTAGAGATCTGGGACCGGTTCAAACTATGCTGCAATTCCTTCAAGATGTTCACCACTCCTCCCGTAAAATCCAACGACTATGCCACCCGTTGCAGTAGATGAGAAGTGCCTTCCAATCTCTTTATAGGTGCAATCTTTTTTTGGTTAGTTTGAAAGGTGAGAGAAGTAATGCCGCTCCTAATGTACCTAGATATCGAAGTGAGATATTCATCTGCATCATCTATCTTAATCTGCAATAGTAAAAATAACCATCAAACTCATGATTAAATTCTCGAAAGAGTTCTGCCGACGGAGGCAGTGTAAGTTCCAAAGCATTTTACAAAGCTTAAGTAAGCACAGGAACATACTATATTGACATTCCTTACAATATGGAGTATGGTTCCATTAATGCCGTCATGCGTCTCCGATTGCAGCAGTTCTTTGTTCTACCCTTCATACTGAAACGTGATTGATCGAATGCATGACCCTTTACTTGGTGCAAATTCAACAATGATCTTCTTTACATTGGAATGCTTATTGCCATCATCCCAGAATGCCGCTTTCGAGCTCCCAAATAACCCCCCCAGACTTGAAGGGATAGAGCTTGTTAGAGTATGGCTTCGAGAGAATCACCATCACTCCCGAAAAGCCCAATGACTTTTCCTGCGTTTGATGGCAAGGAAAAGTACAACCCTTCCTCTCTACCAGTCGGTTCCCATAATCTTTTGTTGGTTCGAAAGGTGAGGGAGCTAATGAGACTGTCTTTCGTATCGGAATTGTTGGGGAATTTTTACAAAATCAATTCAAAATGGCGTTAGAATAAATGCTGTCAGCATAGTCTGGTGGTCTTCAGATCGTTCTACAGTCTGACGATCTTCAGATCGTTCTGGAGCCTGGCAGCATTTAGATCATTCTTGTCCCTGGAGGTTTTCAGAACATTCTGGTGTTTGGAGACTTTCAGACGTTATGGAGTCTGGCCTCCTTTGCATCTGCGTTTGCGACTATCTGAGTCTATACCTTCAAACACAGAACGTAAGATCTCCAAATAAAATATTTACAATAGAATGATGCAACAAACGAATCTAAAGGAAACGAAATAAATAAACCGAGGCCTGTGTTCGACACAGTTTCCTTAAAACAGATTCGTCCCCTCCAGTACACAATGAAGCTTTATCTCTTCCATTACACGTGAGGTTCCTGGAAGTCTGTTTCCCAGGATACAACGGTTAACAGCAAAGAAGAACAATGCTTCAAAGCTTTCGGCGAACTTGAACAACTTATTTGCTGAACACTTATTAAAAAACAATGCTATGCAGAGAAAGCTTTAAAACAATGCTCTCTTTCTCTAAAGATGTGCATTCGGATCCAATTATGAGAAAAATGTAAGAGCCTTCTATAAACAGAATGTGGGGAAAACGTTTTAGGCATTAACTCAACCGTTACAAACGTTTTGGGATTAAAAGTTGATTAAACCAGCCGTTTCAAACTAATGACAGATTAATTCAACGGTTACAACATTAAATCCGTAACCTCCATCATTAAGCTACCGTCAGTTTTGAATTGGAAAACATTAATCCAATAGGCAAAACTTGGCTTGTCGCGAAACCCATCTTTCAGGGTTGCATTCGTGTGCGCAGGTCGTATGCTCGCGCCCAAGTTCAGGTTCGACGGGAACCGAATTTGCACCCCCCCTACGCATGTGCGCGAGGCATAGTGCTTGTACTTTTAATGTTACCGCTCTAAAAGAGTGTAACCATATATAAAGCACTCCAGAGCCTTATTCCTTTTCAATGTGGGACTAGTGCTTTTCACTTCCCACTTCCAACTCTTCTTACTTTCCAATGTGGGATTTTCACTTCCCGCACAAGTGGGTTCTTTAAGAAACAATTTCTCATTTACCCAACAATTTATCCCAAATTTCCAACAATTCCCCACATGAATGAAATTGTTTTGATTTTGACTCTATGACAGTGTTCAGCATCTGAAACCTGCATAGGATAGGTAGGAGTCTCCCTTTGAACCTTCCCTTGTGAAAGTATACTTACTTCACTAGCGTCCAGTAGACACGATGTCTTTGAATTGTCCTGCTTTCTTATGTGAAGGACCCATATACTTCACACAGGAATCAATCGTTTGTTCAGTTCTCACGGTTATGTTCGTTTTGGCCATGAACATCGTCCTAGTTCTACAAGAGTTTAGGTAGAATTTAGAACCTAAATTCTCCTTTGAAGCGGCCCCACTTCACTCTCACATAGGTGATTTCTGAAGTCTTGAGCAATTCATTTGCTCCACTTCATTATTATTAAAGCAAAATTGCCTTAAGTCATGAGCACAATATTTGCTCCACTTAATTATCATTTTGCTAACCTTTTTCCTGCACACATTCACTTTCATACATAGGAATGGGTTGAGGGTTATTCCCCACAGTGACCTTATCAGTCTGTGTAGTTAGGTTGTCCCTTTGAAGCTAGATCTTGGGATCTCCAGTCAGCTAGGTTGGGTTTTCCTCCATACTCCTCATTCCTATCTGGGCTTAAGTCCCATTCCTCTTTTCAACTTCTCAACTAACTCCCGGTTTAACCCTTTGGTTAGCGGATCCGCAATATTATCCTTTGACTTTACATAGTCAATATAGATAATCACAGTTGAGAGTAGTTGTCTAATGGTATTATATCTACGACATATATGTCTAGACTTACCATTTTCCCATTTTTGGAATATCCTTTAAGAAATAATATAGTCATTCAACCTCTTCACCACATTTATCCAAAGCTATAATTTAGCTTTTATTGTGGATTTGGCTATAATAGGATTTCCAAGATATGACTGCACCATCTAGTGAATATATATTCACTTGTAGATTTCGAGTCTTTCATATCAGACATCCAGTTCACATTACTATATCCTTATAGGACAATTGGAGTATATCGTGAGTACCTTAGTACTTTCACTATTGCTTTCCAATAGTCAGCACTCGGATTGCTCATATATCTACTCACTTTTGCAAACCGTATATGCACCTTCTGGTCTCGTATAACTCTTCAAGTACATCATGCTCTTGAGTACTCTATTTGAGAAATACCACCTCCTTTGTTCTTAGACAGATGAAGACTATTGTCTAGAGGTGTTCTAGCAATACAATAATCATTCATGTTGAATTTTTCAAGAATCTAGTTCACATCGTGTGACTGGTCTAAATAAGACCTTCTGACATTCTTGTAAATTTAATCACATTAATATGTCTCATATCTTTCATGTCATATATTGAATTCAACATACACTTGGTAGATATCATCATCACTACCAACAATCAATGTGTCATCTACGTAATGACATGGTCATTTTCTAACGTAAACACATTCATCTCTTTATCACGTTTTCCGCCTCACCACTAACATTTTAGTCCACCTTGGGACTCCAAAAGCTCTCATAGCTTTATTTTCCATCGGGTCCATTATCCTCGCGGCCTTCCGTGGTACACGCGAGCGCGCAACCCATGTTATTTGTGGGTCAACGGCGGAGTATCACATATACGCTAGCCTAGGGATCTCACATATCTCCCTTTCAATGGCATAGCATCTCTATTGTGACTTTCAGCAAGTGTCTACTGTGGTCATCACAAGCCATCGGGAGTCGGCTTTGATACCACTCTTACTCATTTGCAATGTCTCGGTCTAGTTCATATTGTCTTCAGACTCAGTCCATCTGATCGTCTTCAGACTCAGACGATCTGGTCGCTCCCGGACTCAGATGATCTGGTCGTGCCCAGACTCTGACGTTCTGGTAGTGCCCAGACTTAGACGGTCTCCAGACCTTGGTCATTCTCAAACCTTAGACATTCTCCAGACCTTGGTCATTCTCAGACCTTACATGGTCTTGACATTCATAGATTCAGAAGGTCTGGCCGTCATTATAAGAAAATTAACTCACATCTTTGAGTTCATCCACACGCATATAACCAACATATCTGTAACTTAGCATACTGTTTAACATATGAACGCATGCTCAACGCATACGGATTCAATAAAAGAATCACAACCATAGTATGCATATGCAATTTGCCAATGCTTTCATCACAAGTTGTGCAATTGCAAACACATTATGCTACCGCAAGACCGCCACCATCTCAACCACAAGGTTACCATCTCAACCACAAGGTCAAGTCTACCTTCGGTTTATGGTGTACATAGGCGCGTCCAGTCCGGTAATGCAAGCTTAGCACATAGATCTCAATGATCAACTAGAATGCCATGTCCATGCACAATACTAGTGCACATAATGTGTATGAATCCATACAAGATTCAATCATTACTCCAAGCATGAAGCCAACACGCCATCCTTGTATACAGGAGAATTTCCATCTCCTTTTTCATGTATACATCATCGGCGCTATCCATTTGACTCATTTGGTCATCGGATACCAATCTTAGGCATTCAACAATCTCATGTGCCATGGTTTAGAGCATTCAGCTTTTAACTCAACTATTTTTACAAGAAACCCCCAAACTCTCAAGTGTTTTCTAGGGTGGTTTCTAACCTTTCTACACTTGCAAGTGTTTGTAGGATAATCTACTTTTACAAGAAACCCCCACACTCTCAAGTGTTTTTAGGGTGGTTTCCAACCTTTCTACACTTGCAAGTGTTTGTAGGATGATTTCAACCTCTTTCTTTTGAGGTACATATCAAAAGAGCTTCCCCCCACATTCCGTGGATTACATCAAGGGAATGTTGCTCACTTCTCCACCATTCACAGTACATTGGCATGTATCATAATCACATGCATCGTGAATGAATTCACATTCAAGCTGCACACTTATACACATCACAAGAGCAGCAATTCAAATATTTAATTTGACAAGACCTTAGCCTTAATCTTACAAGCAAAAGACATTCCACACTTGCTCTCAATCAACAATCAGCGAACACCCAAACATCAAGCTAACAACCAAGTGTTTAGCAAGAAAATAGCAACTACTGCTAGTTCGCACAGAGAAGTCGTTCACTTTCTTAAATCAGAAAGATAGATTTATCCATCCAATAATTCTGATATTTCACCATAAAATAGTTAAGGCATATATGAACAACTTTCAAGAAGGAATCATTCTCCAATTCATTGAGTAAGGGTGTCAAAACCAGGCATCCTTTTGACGGGTAAAACAGTGTCCATTCCAGAGAAAACTCGGACACAAATTCATGTCAAACATGTATCAAAACTCATCGTATGAATCTTAACGTTTGACATGTTTTACCCCTACATGTGATCTACAAATATCATGAAGA
This sequence comes from Melaleuca alternifolia, assembly GCA_019926035.1. NCBI lineage: Eukaryota > Viridiplantae > Streptophyta > Magnoliopsida > Myrtales > Myrtaceae > Melaleuca > Melaleuca alternifolia. The sequence continues at coordinate 1,345,424 of JAGKPW010002418.1, read as the reverse complement.
TCATCAATCAAAATTCTCAACGCAACAAGCCCAAAACAATGTTTCTTTGACCTGGGGTCAAAACAGTTTTCTGGAAACAGTTTGATCACTGTTCTAGTTTTTAAACAAGCCATTGCTCAAAGCAATCCAGAAAATTCCCAAATAATTATATGTTGTATTCATCCAAGAAAGAAACAACTTTCAAGAAGACACCAACCTCAAATTCTCAGCGTACAATGATGAAAAAAATCGCAAGCAGAATTGGTCTCTGCTTTCTTCTACACAGATCAACATTGTTGGACGCTGTTCTTTCCAGAACGCATCCACATCAACCAAGCGACTCAGCAACCTTAATCTTGAGGTCCTCCATCATATATTGCATGGCCAACTCATGGCCTCAAGCAAGTTGCTCATCCTCTTTAGATCTTCTTCTATTGTGGTGAGCGTCCCCAACACCTCTACTTGAAGCTCCCCAACGTCTGACTTCAGCTCTTGCACCTTGGCATTGAGCTCTCCCTTGTCAAACGCTGCTCCTTAGGTGTTCCCGGACAAGTCCTCGACCATGCCTTGGATGTCCACCATCGTGACCTCCATCTAGGTCACCTTGGACTCCAGGTCACACAACGGATCCCTCGAACTAGAGGTACTCCGGACTTTCCTTTCAATTAGATTCCGTGCAAAATCACTTGGATTTCTTGCACTTGACTGATCACAGTCTTGGAATCCACTATTCGACCGACAACAAACTTCTTTGCTTCGGCATTCTTAATTTTACATCTCCGGTCGAAGAACTCCTTCGCCATCTATTTTACACAATAGTCATTGTACAAATAGTCATGCCAACCACTCATGACATAGTTCCATCACAGGAAGTCTCAATGCTTCCAAGCTTCAATTACGTTGACAGCTTTGCATATCCATTTCTCATCGGATAGTTTAGGAACTTCCTCAATCCAGAATCTCACAAGATTCACAGTTGTTACACAAAACAACATATTCTACTGCCACATTTATAAAGTTCAATCCGTTGAACTTTTCAGGTTACTCACCACGATGGACAAAAATCGCAACAAGAGCATCAGACCATCCAGGCAGTTGGACCGCTACACGGACAGCTTCTTTGGTGATATTGTCAACAGTGACATCAACCACTTCTCGTCTAGCAGCCATTTGAATCATCGAATCTATTTTAAGATTGTTGGGGAATTTCTACAAAATCGATTCAAAATGGCGTTAGAATAAATGCTGTTAGCATAGTCTGGTGGTCTTCAGATCGTTCTGCAGTCTGACGATCTTCAGATCGTTCTGGAGCCTGGCAGCCTTTAGATCGTTCTTGTCTCTAGAGGTTTTCAGAACATTCTGGTGTTTGGAGACTTTCAGACGTTACGGAGTCTGGCCTCCTTTGAATCTACGTTTGCGACTATCTGAGTCTATACCTTCAAACACAGAATGTAAGATCTCCAAATAAAATATTTGCAATAGAATGATGCAACAAACGAATCTAAAGGAAACGGAATAAATAAACCAAGGCATGTGTTCGACACAGTTTCCTTAAAACAGATTTGTCCCCTCCAGTACACAACGAAGCTTTATCTCTTCCAGTACACGTGAGGTTCCTGGACGTCTGTTTCCTAGGATACAATGGTTGACAGCAACGAAGAACAATGCTTTGAAACTTTCGGCGAACTTGAACAACTTCTTTGCTGAACACTTATTAAAAAACAATGCTATGCAGAGAAAGCTTTAAAACAATGCTCTTTTTCTCTAAAGATGTGCATTCGGATCCAATTCTGAGAAAAATGTAAGAGCCTTTTATAAACAGAATGTGGGGAAAATGGTTTAGGCATTAACTCAGCCGTTACAAACATTTTGAGATTAAAAGCTGATTAAACCAGCCGTTACAAACTAATGACGGATTAATTCAACGGTTACAACATTAAATCCGTAACCTCCATTATTAAGCTACCGTCAGTTTTGAGTTGGAAAACATAAATCCAAAAGGCAAAACTTGGCTTGTCGCGAAACCCATCTTTCGAGATTGCATTCGTGTACGCAAGTCGTATGCTCGCGCCCAAGTTCAGGTTCGAAGGGAACCGAATTTGCACCCCCCTACGCGTGCGCGCGAGGCATAGTGCTTGTACTTTTAATGTTACCACTCTAAAAGAGTGTCACCGAATATAAAGCACTCCAGAGCCTTATTCCTTTCCAATGTGGGACTAGTGCTTTTCACTTCCCACTTCCAACTCTTCTTGCTTTCCAATGTGGGACTTTCACTTCCCACACAAGTGGGTTCTTTGAGAAACAATTCTCATTTACCCAACAATTTATCCCAAATTTCCAACAGGAATACCCATAAAATGAATTTATGTAATCAACCGCGGGAACCAATTTAACCTACAAACAGGCCACAAGAGCACGTACTTGAGGGAAGTGACTATGTGTTGGAATCATTATATGAGCAAAGTAATTTGGTAGGCTCACCTCAAAAAGTAATTCCCGTGTACAAAATATGTCCTAGATACTAAGAATTGCGTACATCAAGTTTCTAACAAATGTGGGTGTACATTTAATTTTGCAAGTCGCGTTTTTCTCTCACAAGGTTTGTCTTTGTCTAAGTTTAATAAAGTGAAGTTCAGTTCTTTTTTCTCATTGGTTCTCAAACAATTATTGTGATCCTCATGTATCTATGGTATGAGCTTTTCACGTGCATTTGCGATGCTATTATTGAGAATCAAGGTTCATAATTCTGTCATAATGCTATTTTGATCCAGAAAAGAAAACTTATGATGGTCAAGTAGAAAAGGGAAATGAGAAAAGAAATGAGTCTAGATCCAACCTTGAAAGCCATTTAAGTGCTGCGATGATAACTTCCATCCAAAAGTCTTACATGACTTTTTTAATTAAATGATAATTGATAAGTAGCTTTTCTTTACTTACAGAAAAAGTTCAACAAAAGGCGGCTTGAGTCTTCATAAACGATGCCGTATGGTTGCTCACTCTTCTTGACTCCTGTTCGATCCCCTTCACTTTCACATTCACTATCCTTCACTCTCTTTAAACATCACTCAGCCTCTCTTGCACACTCATGCATCACCTCAAGTGACTCTCGTTCAATCTCCTTCACTTTCACGTTCATTATCCTTCACTCTCTTTAATCATCGGTCACCCTCACTTGCCTGCTCACGTGCCATCTCTCTCTTTATAGCATTGTGATCCTCTGCTACTTAATTGGCGCAGAAAATTAGGACTCAATTCTTGAGGGAAATTAGAGCTTGGCGCTTTTAGAGGGAAAATTAGAGCGCAATTTTGGAGGGAAAAATTTGAGGCTCAGTTCTAGAGGGTGGAATATCGCAAAGGAAAATACAAGTAATTTTTTGTGTTTAGTGAGTGTGTTGTTGTTTTCTATCTAATGAGCAACAAAGTCAGTCATTATTAATTTGATTTAGTGCGATTATAGGGACCTCACCTGAAGCTGTTGTCCTTTCTTCAAGTGATACCAGAAGATTTTTTTCTTTTCTTTTTTTGGTCTTAGGCGCAAATTGGAAATGTGAGAATGATTGATGCAAAAAAGAAGATTATTGAGTTGGAGGGTTAGATCAGTTATTGGTAATTCTAGTGCTAGTTAGAAAGGACGCAAGGATTGTCAATGAAATAAAATAAAAAATCCATCAAAAGGAAATGAATTGAGGGGATTGTTGAGATTGACCGATGGAAGGATGCTGGCTATGGTTTTGCTGTTGGGGGTGCTACATACACACATACAAACACATACATACATTACATACATACACACACATATATATGTATGTGTGGAGAAGGCATATTCAGATTGACGATGGGGATTGTTTTGAATTTATCTAATATTTGGCTGGTTTTGGTATGTTTTGAATGATTCGGTTAGTCTGAATGCAAAGAAACACTTCAATGAAAAGGCATGTTTTTGTCTATTCTTTTAGAAGTTCCATTTGTTGTCTTACTTTTAGACTGCATATGGTTGTGTTCACGGACTTTCTTAAGCAGCGTACAGGTTAAAAAAAAATATTTTGAAGATCTTGACATTATCATCTTGTATCTGCACAAGCTAACCAAGAGTGGAAAACCCAAAACAAAAAGCAGGGCATGCACACCATAATCAACTGCTCGCCGCGCGAGGATTTTCAAGAAACACAGAATATAAAGAGAGCAAAGCTAATAATTCCGTACCAGATTTTGTGTGAGAGAGAGAGAGACCGAGGTCACGGGCGAGAGTCCAGATTTTGATTGATCTTATGCCGAACTTATCCAAAACAAGTATTGGTACAATTTTGTGCTCCGCGTAGTTTTGTGTTGCTAGTGCTCAAGACTGCTTCGGTACCCTTGGTTTTGCACTTGCAACCCTCGTGTAGCGTTGTGTTAGCACCAGCTCTTGTTTGTGCTACTAGTGCAGACACAATACTGTACCAACTAGTCCGGTTTTGTACCGACATTGTGTCGCTGGTGCTTGCGCTGGTGTACACCGACAAGATTGGTTTAGAGTACACAAAACTGTACCACATTAGATTTCCAGTATACCAAATCATAATTGGCACTTCGGTGATCGGTTGTTTGTTCTGTTTTCAAGAAACACTTAAATAATTTGATATAAAATTTCGGTACCAAAATAAAGGCTGGATAAGAGCTATAGCGCTTCAAAAAAAAAAACTTCCCAATAAAAAGCATCTTTTTCTTTTTTGTATGCCATCTATATTTCTCCTGGATCTAAGAACCACGATACCCTAGTCTGCTTTATTTTATAAATAATCATATTGCGCTTTACGAGATTGCTTATTGCAAACACTTGCAAAGATTTTCGGATGAACTTAGCCGGTGTACTATTTTCAATAGTTTGTGATGGCTTTAAGAAGGATTTTGAGAATAAGTGCACTGATACTCTTTGCCTCAAAGAAGAAGCAACTGCATTGATAAGGTTCTTTTTTTATTATCAAAATCTGGAGATGCAATTGTAAGTACAAGCATTTATAAATGAAATATGGAAACAAGCAACAGATGACTATCCTATTGGAAAAGCGGTATATGATGGAATAACTAAACTTAGAGAATATGGTGATTAGATTAGTGATGGATGATGAAAAGAAGCAACAGATGATTGATAAGGTTTTTGAGAATGAATGCATCGTAAATTTTCATAAACACAAAAGGAAATTGATGGAATAACTAAACTTAAGAGAATGTAGCCATCGCCTTAGTAAAGTTATGAATGCTTCGATTAGTAGCCAATGACGCAGGCTTAATTCGAACTTCCAAGTCTGAAGTCTCTCTCTCTCTCTTTTTCCGACAAGATAGGAAACTAATATAAAATTAACACGAAAATAATGAGAGGATCTTATAATTAAATCAGCAAAATTTAAACGAAAAATAATATTAGCACCATAGACTCACGTGATTTAATCCAAGTGCCGGCACCTATATTTATGAGGAGAGTCAATAGTAAATAATATATTATAATATAAGAATCAAAATTGAGATCACTTACATGTTTGAGTGTTTCTTACACAAAAATTAAACTCAAACATAAAGTAACCCCGGATAAATAAACTCAATTTGGATGAAAAAAATCACAGCACGAAACCATCATGTTCACATACGTGCGGCCTAAAACCAAGAATGTCGGGTGCACTTTGTGCCTTCTCGGCGCGGCTCTGATTCTTGAAAGAACGCACGCCTTCTTTATTTTTCCCCCGTGCTGCTGCTTTATTCAGGAAAGAAAAGAACTAAAAGCAAACCCTAGTTCTCTTTTCTTTTCTTTTTTCTCTGACAGGGGCATTCTTTTGAACTGGGGCCCGACGAATATTTACTTTCACCTTTTCCTTGTGTGGATCTTAGGTGAGATGTTCCCCAGATATCTGCTCGTCTTCTTGAGCTACTAGATAAAACCAAGTTATGCAATCGAAGTCTTGATCAAATTTTGGATAGACATTTCTGACAATCACATAGACTATAACTACTTAAGACCAAGTAAATAATTCCAATCCACATAACCTAATTCGGTTCAAATTTCGTACATGACTCTCATCGTTTAATAGAAATTTGCTTCCTTCTTATCTTCTAGGATAACAAATTGCTGCCGAGTTTCTGTTGTTTCATATGAGATTATATTTTCTATGTGCTTACATGGCTATCTTTTTCCACTCATAGCTGGGATAAAACCAGGGAAAAGAACACTAGAAGTGCTAAAAATTGTGTACGGCGCTCACTTTAGTGCCAAAAGTTTCAAAACGCTCACTTCAGTTCCACTTTTTCAAAAAATCGAAAGTTTCAATGCCAACTCCGATATACCTACCGGAAATCCGACGTGGCATATTGTTTATTAATATGTGGCTCGCCGGAGGCCCAGTTAGCATATAAACATAAAAAACGACGTAGTGTAGTCAACTTTCCCAAAAATAAGAACCCTAAATCAAAAAAATAAAAAAGATAAAAAAAAGGAAAATACAAGGGGAGGAGCCCTCCTCCCTATGGCCGCTGCCCCAACGCTGGTGGGTGGCAGCTGTTACCGGCGGAGCCGCCGGCTCTCGCCATCACCGAGAGGGTCGCGACCCTTTCCTAGACTCGCCGAGGGGCTGGCGACCCCGCCGGCAACGGCCCCCGCCCTACCGATGATGGGGCGGCGGCCACAGGCGGGAGGGCTTCAGGGAGCCCTCCCCCTGTATTTTCTTTTTTCTTTTTTAAATTTTCTTCTTTTTTATAATTTAAGTTAATTAAAATTTAAGTTTAAACCCTAATTTGATTGATTTCCTACATGGAATCTTATTTTGACCAAATAATTACCACGTCAGATAATACCAACAATTATAAAAGCCACGCCAATTTTTGGCCTGAATTCTTGTCGTTGGCACTGAAAAGATCATGTTTTTCCGGAATTGGTACTGAAGTGAGCGTTTTGAAACTTTTGGTACTAAAGTGAGCGCCGTACATAACTTTTGACACTTATGGTGTTCTTCTCCCGATAAAATCATATTGCTTGCGCAAAGGTGTATGAGACGAGTATCGGCCACAATCAATGGCCAAAGAATTCAAGAAAAGAAACCCTTCAATCATCAAACTTGAGGTGGTAGAGGTTGCAGGTCCTATTCCACAAGGAGACTAGTAGGCTTCTCCTATTACTTTCAGCGCTCTTTAGTTCCAGCCTTTCGTTTTTCTATGTTTAGTTTTGATACCATGTCTCTCGGGCCTGAAAAAGGTCTGTGAAAACTTTGAGGATGTTCCTTGCTATGAAGATGTTCAATCCCGATTGTCTTCCCTGTAAAATCTATTGCGCTTCCTAAAGGAAAGAAGCGATTTTCCAAGGCCAATGCCGGAAATTGTATGATTGAATCACCGAGGAATGATTTTGTGGCTACCGAAGGGAACCGTCTAAACTGGCCGAGGTAAAGGGATGTCATGACCTCCCCGAAAGTGCACCACCTAGGGTTCGGCTAATGGATTGCTAAGTGTAGCCTAGCTCGAGCTCTCCCAAGCTCATACCAATTCACGACTGAGGTTTCAATTTGTAAACGTGCAAAATTGAATTCAATTGAAGTCGCCACTAATCTATTTATGGTGGGCCGATTAGAAACCCATGTAAAATACTGGGAGTAGTATTTTACCCCTACGAACCAAAGATTTTGAATCGGGGACTTGAGAACCTATTTCTTCTATTTCAAAAAATAATTTGCAGGCAGCTTGAATTGATTTTATTCTCTAACATACACAGTGATCACACAGGTGCGCAAACAATTATTTAAATGCTCAAAGAAACAAAACAATAAGCAAAGCAACAAAAAAAAGATTCTTTTTGGGGTTTTTTTATGTGTATGCAATGCATGTAATGATAAACTAATCTTATATGCAACTATCTTAATGCAATTCTAAATTAATGAAACTAATTATCTATAGATAAATAACATCTAATTTAAATTATACCATATCTCTCGGGCCTGAAAAAGGTCTGTGAAAACTTTGAGGATGTTTCTTGCTATGAAGATGTTCAATCCCGATTGTCTTCCCTGTAAAATCTGTTGCGCTTCCTAAAGGAAAGAAGCGATTTTCCAAGGCCAATGCCGGAAATTGTATGATTGAATCACCGAGGAATGCTTTTGTGGCTACCAAAGGGAACCGTCTAAACTGGCCGAGGTAAAGGGATGTCGTGACCTCCCCGAAGGTGCACCACCTAGGGTTCGGCTAATGGATTGCTAAGTGTAGCCTAGCTCGAGCTCTCCCAAGCTCATACCAATTCACGACTTAGGTTTCAAATTTTAAACGTGCAAAATTGAATTCAATTGGAGTCGCCACTAATCTATTTATGGTGGGCCGATTAGAAACTCATGTAAAATACTGGGAGTAGTATTTTACCCTTACGAACCAAAGATTTTGAATTCGGGGACTTGAGAACCTATTTATTCTATTTCAAAAAATAATTTGCAGGCAGCTTGAATTGATTTTATTCCCTAACATGCACAGTGATCACACGGGTACGCAAATAATTATTTAAATGCTCAAAGAAGCAAAACAATAAGCAAAGCAACAAAAAAGGATTCTTTTTGGGGTTTTTTTATGAGTATGCAATGCATGTAATGATAAACTAATCCTATATGCAACTATCTTAATGCAATTCTAAATTAATGAAACTAATTATCTATAGATAAATAACATCTAATGAAACTAACCACGTTAATCCCTAATTTAAACTAAAATTTTATCTTAACTACAGATAATATTCTAAAATGCAAAGACTCATTTAATACGTGATGCATGTAAAATCTAATTCTAAATGTGACACGACCTAACATACTTTGAAATATGCAAATCCTAAATTAACCTAGCCTACATGACATGCTAATTAGCTAAAGTAATTAAATGACATGCAAAAAGGCATTTTTTGGCTTTTTCTTATTTATCTAATGAAATTCGAAATTAATTAACTAGTAAAGTATAGAAATCTAATCTAACATGATTCCTAAGTTTCTAGATGTAATGTTCTACAATGCCATGAATTTGTATGCAATTCCTAGATAACATGCAATTTTATGTGCCTAAACTAAGTGTCATGCAATAACTAATAATCCAAAACAAAAGGAAAAAGACATGCATGTGATTTTTATTTTATTGGAATAAAATATTAAGAGCATAATTTAAACATGCAATAACTAAAATGCAATCTAATCATGCCATGCAATATTACCTAAATATGATTTAATCTAAACATGAAAGTATAAGTCTATGGAATTAAACATGGAATGCAATTTTTGGTATTTTTTTAATAAGAAAAAACATGCCAAATTAGACGAACAAACCTAATATAGAAATAAAACCTAAATTAACCAAAGAAAGCTCGCAAACAAAATTAATAAGTTGATCTTAAGCCTTAAAGATTCCAATTGGTCAACTTATAGACGAAATAAATTAATAAGTTGATCAATTCTGTCGATTCCCGCGCAATTAATTACCTCATCTAAAGCCTTATAGACGAAATAAAAAATCGATTTTTGCGGTTGCGAACTAGAATTGATTCCAATTGGTAAACTTATTACCTAAAACAAGCAAATTTAACAAAAAAAAAACTAACATGAAAAGAAGCAAACAAATCAGCATAATAAAGGACCTTTATTGCAGAAAATTAAAAAAGGCAACAACAAAAGAAAAAAAACCTCCCTACATGACTCGAGAATTACGACGAGCCCATGTGTTCGAGCAATCTCAAAACAAAGCAGTGCTCAAACGTTTTTACTCTCAGTCACGATCCTCGGGAAGACTCAATTGAGCTAAACAACCACGGAACTTACCTTCGAAAGATGAAAAGCTGCGGTCACAGGCTGCTACGAGCAAGTCGTCGAAGAAACGTCGCGGATCAAGCTCTCAGGCGAACTCTTTTCCTCCCTCTCTCGCCTTCTCTCTCCCTTTTTTCTCTCCTCTATTTTTCTCCCCTCCTCAATGTGGCCAAAACCCCCTATTTATAGGCGAAAGGAATAGTCCTCTCCAAGGAAAGGAGGGGATTTCCTTTCCAATTTTATGTGATCGTGCCGATTCGACAAATCTCTCATCCCTTGATTTTAATTTTCTTATTTCTTCAATATTGTGTGAATATTTTCCTGCCCCCATTTTGACCGAATCTGGCTCAATTATATGGCTTTGTTCAAGATGTTCCTTCCAATATTATTTATTTGCCAAAATCCACACGCAATCAACTCGCGTATAATATTGGCCAAATTGATGCACAAAATATATTTTGCCCAAATTTTATTTTCCTGACTCATCAATCAAAATTCTTTCCCAAGTCGCCGCCGATGATCTTTCCTAAATGCAAGATGCTATGAATATACTTTTTTTTTAGGAATATAAATTTCTATTTTCTATTTTTTATGTAATTTATATGCTAAAATTAAAATTATGTGTCAAGAAGGGACAGGCTCTATCACGGACGCAAAAGATGCATGGGAATTTGTAAATTTTTAGGAGAACCAGTATGGTTCTTGACCTTTCCTCGACATGTGGTTAGATGAATATCAGGCTAAGATGTCACATGTCTTCGTAGAAAACAAGACAAATCGAATGTTGGGGTATGTGCGGGATGCGAGCATTGGTCGGTCAACTGACAAATCATATTTATACGAAAAAGATTCCCAAGCTCCACACTCGACAAACATCCACCCTTACAAAGAATTGTCCAGCGTAGAACTCGAGAAATCCCCAACGTTGGGGCGCCATGTTCATTCCACTCACTCTCATGGCTTAACTATAATTTAGTGACTGCTGAATTGCTCGAAGAACGCATGCTCCAGAATCTTTTATTCGATGCAACTTTTCTCTTTTTGAATTGGAGATACAGATAGTATAATTATTATAATTTTCGTTTGACGCTCATTCAATTGCTCAAATAAAAAAATATTTAATTCTCTTTCACTTGAATATTATCGTCAATTTTTGTGGTAGGAAATCGACATGATATTAATTTATTATAAATTAACCATGCTCATCGGAAAAATTCAATTAGCAAAATCTCGAGAAAAAAAATCAATCAATGAAGATTATCCGTATCATCATCAAGTTTCTCATAGGAAATCACGTCACAATCAAAATTCAATGTCCAATGCAACGTATTAATTCACCGGAATGGATACTTTAGTAAGTGTCATACAAAAATTATGACGTACATGATGTTCTTATCCCCTTTAAATTACAGTATATGTACTTTAGGATGGATAGGATGTCATAGTCTTTGGAAAAGTCACATATGCAGTGAGAAGCATGATATTCATGATATGCAGTGGAAAACACTTTCTCAACACCAAGAACAGAACTTCACGTGGGTTGAAATGAAATGTAAAGATTGGAAACTTACATTATAATTATAGGACTTTGCTCAAACCGACTAGAATCAATCCAACCCTAAATAACATGGAAGAATATTACATATGTTTTTTGGTGGTTAGGTGAAACAGAGCCATAACTCTGGATTGGTCTAATGTCCTAATAGGATCCACCTGTTAGTCACCTCAAATTGCTAGGAGTGATGGCATGTTTTAGACGACTCGCAGACGACCACAAGAGGTCGGGTGAAATGAAATGTAAAGATTGGAAACTATTAAATAATTAAGAGGTGCATGCGACTCAAAGGGCATCTCAAACTTCACGTGGATGCACCGTGAACTATTCTCTTTTTCCTTTATTTATTTATTTGTTTGTTTGTTTTCTCTTGTTTTGTTTCTGTGGGTGGGGAAGCTAAGCTGAAAGTTCGGAGTTGAGCGGTCCGATGGAGAGCCGATCCAACCCGCAGGGAAACCATCGGACGTTACGTTGAGGGAAGAGTCACGTGGCCCTCATCCTATCCCTCTATTTTATGTCAAGGGGAGGCAGACAATTCTGCGGCCATCGACCCGCATGTTATCGATCCACAGTAATATAATATAAAAACATTCTCCCTATATGCCTATAATACTGCTTAGCAAAGCATTTCTCGTGATTTAAGCCTAGAAAAACCCCCTTGATAAGGGAAAAGATAAAAGCCTTGTAAATAAATCTATTTGATTTTTTTATGATAGATTCCTTAGAATTTTAACGATCAAGACAATAATACACGTGAGTGCAAAGACAGCAACTTCAGCACGTCATCTTTATTGACATGAGAGGTTGCTACGTGTATTAGATTATACATTACTCTCATTCAGACATTGATGCGTCAAATAGAAGAAGAAGAAGATCATACTCACTCTCGCTTCCACGGTCTGATTATCCCTACTCTCGGACGCTGGTCCATCGCTTGCAAATCCGACGGACAAACATCAGAGGGCCTGGATCTTCTACGGTCGCATGCACGTAACCATAACATTCTAATTTATGAAGCTTTCGCCACTTCCCCTATAGATGAGCACAATCCGCACCTCACTCCTCTCTGCGTCTCTCTCTCTCTCTCTCTCTCTCTCTCTCTCTTTGATAGGCGTCTATCCAGCGATTCCAGGGACCTACTCTAGGATTCCGGCGACGATGGCATTGCTCTCAGCTCTCGCGACGGAGATCGTTATCCCAGTCTGTGCCGTCATCGGGATCATGTTCTCCCTGGTGCCGTGGTGGCTTAAGTCGCCCAATAGTGACAAGCGCGACGACCAAAGGCGAAACAGTGATGTTAAAGTGAAGCATGATGAGATAACGAAAGCCGTCTCTCAAGGTGACTTTGTACAGATCCCATAGCTTCACAATTTGTAGCTTCACATAGGAAAAAAATGAAGACAGAGAACGGAGTAGATTTGATTTTCTGGGTTGCGACTTGCGACTCTATCTTTTTCTAGGCATAGAGAGGTTGTAGTTCAAAACGCCCTTCTTTCTATACCTCACCACTGACACTGTTCATTAACAGATTTTTTCGGGTCAATCTTGCATCTGCGTGAGGAATAGCAAAAAATTCGAGTCACGTAATCCGATGATAGCTGACCCTAATCGGATCATGAGCTTCTGCTGCTTTTGGTGCGAGTCATTATTAGGGTTCGTCGGTGCGGCTGTGGCCTTGAGCGACGTATCCGAGCACAGTAGCATTATATGATGTTGGTGGTCTTTGTCGTGCGCTGGAGCTTGGGCGTAGTGTTAACCATTGTAGCTCTTGTCCTTTCGCTTTTGCCATTCAGTCTTATTTTCTCAAAGAGTTCGCGCTTTCTTTGGCTTTAGTAAAAGTACGTTTTATGCACGTCGCCTGAATGTTTTCGTCTCTTTACTCACCAACTAAGCGGCAGGCTTCCACGGGACTGGAAGGCACATTATTTTATGGCATTACATTCACGACAAGAAAGTTCCTAATATAGCATAGCTGTTTCAAAAGTATATTCGTTTAATGTTTCAAATATTAATTAATTTATTAGCTAAGGAACTAATTTAAGCAAGTCAAACTCGATGCCACATTTGGGCACATGTACGTTCGTGAGATAGATTATATTTGATGACAGTCTAAGGGTTCGCTCATGTTGTTGAAAAGAATTTCTACGAATTTAGACTTTTCAATGTTTGGAACGATCAAAATAATAAGCCAATTAAAAAGCATTTCTAATCAAAGAAAGTACTTGTTTAAAATCAAGAAAAAGATTTATCCTTCCTAATAAAAGGAAAATATTTTCCTTAGCTAAGCTTTATGTTATTCCATGCCACACGACATCAAAGAACTTCGACCAAGCTTAGAGCTCTCTCTCTCTCTCTCTCTCTAAATTTGTTTCTCAATTGACAAATCAACAAGTCATGTTCTCATTTATAATAATTTAATCTGTGATTTTTTTTCAAGTCATCTATGCCTAGTTACTTAACTGATGTGCTTGAGTCATTGGCATTTGGCTTGAGTCCAACAAGGCTAGGCCTGATCCCCAATGCTTGCCCTCAAGTTTTTAGTGGTGGAGCCTAAGTCCCCATAGGTCAAGGCCTTGTCCTCAATGTTTGAGTCGTAGTCCTTTAAATAGAATTCAGGTTATTGATGGTGGGGCTCAAGACCCATGTAAGCCTAGCCTAAGACCTTGGCATCATGCCTAGGTCTTTACCGGTTTTACCCAAGTCCAAAATACCTTCACACCCGAGCCCAAGTACCCTAAGGCCAAGCCATGGCCTAAACTCAAGACCAGGTTTAATAAGAGAAAAATTAGTTGCTTACAATTCATAAAAGTATTGAAGCTATGGAAAATTTTCATTTGATAAAATTGTATTCAAAATTTGATGAATAGCACTTACAACCCTTATATCATTAGTAAGAAAAATAAAACCAAGGAAAACTAAAAAAGTGCTTAACCAATTGCAATTGTGATAATTCAGTTATAAATATCTTTTTTTACTTGAGTCCCAAATCTTTTGTATTCGTGCCAATTAGTCAATCAACCAAACTTTAATTAGCCGACGCTGATGCAGCAGTACTAGTGTTGACATGGGCAAAACTTTTATGATATTTTGAAATTTTTTTATCTTTTCTTTTTTTTTCTTCCTCTTGCCAATTGTCATACTTAGGTGACAGGCCAAAGTTGAGGGTCAACAAGCCTGACCTCACAAGGAGGCAAGGGTGGCCTCTCGATGAGCTAGCAAGGCTCGACCCTTGCCCAACCTCCAATTGCGCCAGCCCTTGCCTTTGGCTGATTGCGAAGATCTAGCAACTAGTTGAAAGAAGAAGAGGTAACAATAAGAAAGAGAAAAATAAAATAAATTATTACTAAGATATTGTGAAGAATTGTCCACGTCTGTGCCGGCTAGCCAAATTTGTCAGAAGGATTCAATTGACACAAACACAAAATGTTTAGGAAGCATCTAAAAAAAATTAAGATTGAATTGACATAATTGTAATAGGTTTAAATTCTTTTGGCATTTTTCTAATAAAAACAAATTTTCATTTATAAATGTTGGAAAATAATTATTTCATTTCAAATTACAGTTGACACTTGGACAACATTTTCATTTTCTAGAAAAGAAATGTATTCTATCACAATTTTTAGAAATGTCAAATTATCCGCAAAACAAGCAAATCCTAGGTTTAATTTCTCTCTTCCATCTGATTTGTAATAGTAATAGGAAGCTTGGCATATGCAACTAATGACACACTGTCAATTTAATCAAAGTTAGAATAGTAATTCTTATATGTAATTGGCTTTAGTAGAAGCATATTGTATTAGAATGGTGAATTGTTGAGGATGTACAACCTTCAAGTCTAAAATATCTCTTCACTTCGCTTGTGAATGTGTTTTTAAGGGTTTTATCATCCTAGTTGTAATTTGATGCAGAACATTTCTCATTTCGTGAGATTGTCATACTTATGGAAAAACACTAATTCTACAGGTTTGGTTAAGAATATACTCGTTTGTGTTAGATTCTTGCTTCTCCTAGCTAAAGTCGTTACATGTGACGATTTGTCATACCTATTTCTTGTCATTCTGATTTGAATAACTAGAGCATCATCAGTTGTAATGCCGATTTTTTTTGTTCTTTTCCAATCGTATTTCCTCGGTAGCAATTCACCTTTCTCCTCTTCTAGTTCTAACATCTAAGTTCAGTTCCAACTTTAGTTCTGATGTTTTTCAATTCTCCCGACTTTATTTCTGGCTCTAACCTACGGTTTACTATCGTAGGTCATAATCTGTTTCTAATTTCTTATTTGTTTGTAATGCTTTCATTTAAATTAATGTATTGGGTCTGAGACTATGTACTGAATATTCATTTCTTTTTATTTCATCAATTATTTTGTACAACTCAGTACTGTCATTCCCTCATCCCTTTCCCGATCTTGTTCTGATCCTTATGTTCTCCTCGCTCTTCCGCCGGTTGGATTTAATACTTACACTGTCCACCTTGGCAAAGGTGAGTCGTAACATAAACCATATCATCTTTTGAGTTACTCTTTTGGAGGAGCCGTAAGTCAGGCTTTCTTGTTTCTTGGAACGAGGTTCAACGGAAAATAGGCAACTGAATAAAGTAACTTGATTTAACTTAGTTATACCTTATTTCGTTACACATTACAGAGAATGTGGAGAAGCAGATTTTTTGCTTTACTTGCTTGATAGAGAGGGCTCAATTATCGTTTGTGATTGTAACAGGTGTGAAGATATTTTGGTACCCGGGGTGCTGTTATGTTGGAGGTTTCATGGTTTTTTTTTTTCATTCTGAGCTTCCTCATCCTTGGCTTGCTTGAGAGCTTGGGCACCCGAAGTTGGCCTTGCAAGTCTGATCCTTCAAACAAGTGCAAGCCTGCACTTACCACTGCCTTTTTTACTGCTGTTTCATTTCTACTTGGTGCTTCCATATCAGTCCTCTCTGGTTTCCTTGGCATGGAAATTGCTATTCGTGCAAACGCAAGTACTGCATTGGAAGAGAGTCTTGGTAAAAAAAAAATCAATTGCTGCTTTGTGGTCTAGTGCAGTTTTGGGATTCTTTCCTGCTGGTGTCGGTCTTCTCGGACTCTATCTTGAAATCATTCTGGTCAAGTTTTACTATGGCAATGACGGGGAAGGTCTTTTTGGGGCTATTACCTGGTATGGTCTTGGTGCATCTTCCATGGCTTTCTTTCTAAGAGCCTCTGGTGGAATTTATGCCAAGGCTGCTGATGTTTGTCTTCATCTGGATAAAGACACTAAGCCACAGTTCCTCGAACCAGACCAAAACCCAATTGTATGTACTCTATTACTATAGCGCTATCTCCTAAGTAAATCATTCACTTTAATTCATAAATGGGGTTGATCTTAATCATTCAGGTGATTACTAATTATGTTGGTGACATTGTTGGGGAAATTGCTGGGGTGGGGGCTGATTTTTTTGGCTCTTACGTTGAACCATCCTACGCTGCCCTCGTTGTTGCTTCCGTCTCTTCTTTTAGAATCAAGCACGACTTCACCGCTATGTATTATCCCCTGCTTATCAGCTCCGTGGGTATTCTCGTGGGTATTGTCGTTTGCATCATCACAATTCTCATAGGGAAAATCAGGTTTGCATCGAAGGCGGTGCAACTTAAATTTTCCACGGGTCTAATGACTGTCGGAATTATTGTTAGCTTGATTGCTCAGCCTCCGGAAGTTGTGCTACAGAAAGTTGTGAAGAACTGGTAAACTCTTTGATGATACGTGTCACCTTTTGATCCTATATGTTGCCTTCTTATAATGTCGATCATGTGACAAGCTTTAATGTCATCGGACTATTACAAGATTAAGTCAATACGTTGAGCGTATGTAGTTGGTAACTATGAATATGATCTTGCAGGGGGTTGTCCATGTGTGTTCCTGTTGGTCTTTTGGCTCTGCTACTTATTGAGTTGGTCAATGTATATGGCGCCAGACGCTGCGACCTTACCTTCAGGTTTTAACATTGCTAAAGTAAATGTATGTTATGAATCATCACTATTGTTGATGGTAATGTGCTGACCAAGTCATGATCCTCATTTCTGCAGTGATGCCAACAACGTCAGTGTTGACCTTGGCTCTGTCGGAGTCCCACTTTTTGCCGCCATTATTTTACATTTGAGTTCCTATTTTGCTGCCACGTATGGAATTATTGCTATGATTGCCCTTGGGATGCTAAGTACCATTTCCACTCGATTGGCCAAAGATGCTTACGATCGCATCAGTGACAATACTAAACGTATTGCTCGGATGGCCCGCGGGGACTCGTGTGATGACAATCCTACAGCTGACATTACAAGTGTACGAGCAATCCTTTGCTTGTAAATCCAGTATCGACAGTGTCCTGCTGTCCTTTCAGTAGCTTATTTTGATAAAATCCATAGCATAGCAGAGGAAAGGGTGTCTGTGTGTGGGAACTTATCATGAGATTACGTTCATGTCGTCCAGAATCTGTGCAGAGTGTCAATTATTTTCTTTTCACCACAAATGACTAAATATTACAATAGTTATTCGAGTCATTTTGGATTCCTGCTGGTGCGGCATTATGTTTGGCTAAGATCGCCTATCTTTCCTTTAGGTACTGCCTTTCATCTATTATTCTCAATATCGGCCCGACTGGAAAATTCTACTTTACTGTTGTCTAAATCTAATATTAGATGGGACCTTTTTTCGTTCATTATCTGGTATGTAGGGATTCGCCATTAATTCAGCTGCCCTGGTGTCTATAGCTCTGTTTGGTGCATTTGTGAGTCATCTGGCAGTCTCATCTCCTGCTGATGCCCTGGCACCGACGGTCATGATCGGTTCGGGCATAGGCGCCTGGCTTGCTTCCCATTTCTCTGCTGTGACCATGCAAATGGTGGGAGGTGCAGGATTCGAGATGGCTTGGGAGGTCAACAAGCAATATACAGTGCGCAGGCAACGGCATTATAGAGATGATCAACTACATGATTATGATAGATGCTTCAAAATTGCAACTAAGGCATCTTTCAAGGGGATGATTGGACCTGGTGCCTTTGTCATGTTTGCCCCACTAATTGTCGGGACCGTGTTCGGTGTGAAGACGTTGTCTGGTCTTTCGGCGGGCGCTTTTGGTTTCGTTGTTAAGGTAATCTTCCCCAAAGTAATCAATGTCCATCTACTATGGTATTTTGCGTAGCTCAAAGTGTTTCTCTGTTGAGAATCACCGCCCCTCTCTTCCCTGCCCAGATCTCTCTCTTAACCTAGATAACTCGAGAACAGTATTTAGTCCTTTCTTCCTCCAAGCAAGTTGTAGTGTAATAATGAATTGCCAGAAATATTTGTATGGGAATCGTCTGGAGAGATAGGATACCCTAGAAATAGGAGTGATTGCGCCCTTGTTGTGCGTGCAGAAAGGAGAGAGCTTAGGGTCTGAGAGTGTTAGTGTCGTAGCGGGTGGCGTAAGCAGAGAGCGTAGTGCAAGAAAACAACGGTCATCATCGGGAAGGCATAGGCGTCTACCAAAATGCTGCGTCTAAAGTGGATGCATGTAGGAAGGCAAGAGCGAGTCCCAAATGTGACTAACGTGAGTGCGAGACAAGCGCTTGGATTTGCGATAGCAAAGCTATTTTGCCATTTAGAAAAATGGCAAGTGCCGGATTTTCTCAAAAAAATCATGTCAAAACTACGCCTCTTCAGTTCAATAGTCTCTTGATAAAATGCTTGTTGAATCGGGTCAAGATATTGTAGTTTCTGCATTGTTGGACAAAATTTGTGTAGGTTGGTGAACTGTTGAATAATGCTTTTATCATCATATCTATGACAATGTGGAAAATTCACATCGGTCGTCTCATCTCATTATAGTATTTTCCTGATGAATATTATTTGGTGGGTTTGGTTTCGAACAGATTGCAATTTCGGCATCCAAAGCTGGTGGAGTACGGAACCAAGCGAAAGAGGACATTAAGGTATGCAGTTGCTCCAACTGCTCAACAGCTAGTATTTGACATGCTAAGAGAACTTGCCCGACTCAACAGATTTTCTCTTTCCTCCCATTGATATCTTGAATTTGCTTTCAGGCTGGTGCTTGGGAGTATGCGAAAACATTGAGCCCTCGGTCTAAGAAAGAAAGATGTCTCCGACGACTTGCTAAAGATGGAAGGACCACTGGCCATACGCTGAAGGACACTTCAGTCCCACCCCTCCTCACCCTCGTCCAGCTAATGGCAGTCGAGTCGCTAGTGCTCGCTCCCTGGTTTGCCAGTCACGGTAGTCTGCTCTCCAAGATAATCTCTGAAGGGAAGCGGGTGTGGGGACGGCGGACTTACCTTCTGTAGCAATATTGTCATCTACTCAATTTGTACTTTTAGCATCTATTTCCGCGTTGTTTGCACGAGCTGATACAGCTCTCTAGATCGTCCATTTATTCGGACAACTCGAGTAAAATATGGTTTTGGATTAAATTACGTGTGTGCTAAAGCATGGATACGATGCCCCATCTTCCCTAACACACCCCACATAAAGTTGAAACAACATTCAACACGAATCGCATATCGATCCAAAGTACACAAACCTTACTTTAAATATGGAGCAACCATCTATTGGTGCTAATAATACAAACGACATCCCTTTCGGCTCCAAGGGAAAAAGACTTAGGTTTAGGAGTATTGCCTAAAGCACACCATTAGGCGCGGGTTCTCCGAAATCATTATCCCGTACAAAACATTGAGATAGTCTATGCCAAATAAAATTGATGCTAGCAAGAATTTAGAATAAAGAGCTGCTAATAACATACTGGGGTCAGATAAAAATCAAGTAAGACGTGAGAATATACCTCACTTTCTACACAACTAGAGAATTTAGGATTGGGGATTCGATTACATTAATTATCCAACTAGTGCCTTTTATATACCTAACTTTATTTCAGGCAGCTTTTTTTTTTTTAATTGTGAGTTCTAAGGTTCTACTCCTAACCAGGCTAAAAGGAAAAAAAAAATCAATACATTGCAAATGTATAATCAAGTAATAATCAAAATGGAAATGCATAAATATTTCCAAGAGAGACCACATCCTATTGTAAAGCCCTATGAGTTTGTTCAATTTTGGGCACAATATTTTCATTTAACGTTTTCATTCATTTTAAAAACCCAAGTACTAAACTATGTGAACTCTAATTTAAGAAAATCTAAGCCTAATATCAAACTAGAATCAACACTAAAATCTAGAGAGAAAAAAACTACTCAAAATCTAATTAAGATTTTCCTAATTTTTAGGGGAAATAAACTTTAAGATTTTCCTAACGACAGGTCCGAATCTTCAAGCCTGAAAATGTAGCTGACACGCTCGGGCAGTCATTGAAGGATTATGTACGAGCATCGGTTGGAATTAGCAACAAACGGAAGGTCCTAATTCCGAAGCTGTTGCACTCTTTCATGAAAGAAATTGGGGAGGACGCATCTATGCCCAAGTGGATCTGTCAATTCCTTCCCGCAGAGCAGGCCAACATGGTGAGAGATTGTTCGTCCAGGAGCAAGTGGAGGCTCCTTGGAACTCGAAACTTCACCGTCTTGCCTTTCTCGTCAAGGTTTCGCTATCTATTTCTCTAGGGAGGGAAAAACTCCTTATCACCCCGAGATCGCATCTTCATTTTAGGGGCCGAGGAACATAACTCACAGGATTGATCCAGCATTGAATGTTTTGCACCACCAAAAGATGATAGTCGATAGTAGATATGTGCATTTACCGGTCCAATATACGGCATCCGAAGATGGGGGGACAGAACTGGCTCATTGGACCATGCTCGCCGTGGGCTCGTGACGAATTCGAAGGGGCTATGATTTTTTTTTTGGTTTTTAAATGAGCGTACGACTATAAGTTAATGCGCTTGATAGTGTGATTTAGAAACTATACATTAGGGTTAGGTGTAAAATATATAGACACCTCACGAAATAGTTTGCAAGGAAATATGTTTTCTTTTCTTTTTGTTGGTATTTGCAAGTTTTTCTTAGGAGCTAAGCTAACCGGGCAAAACCTTATCCCCATTACAGCAAGATGTAGTACTTGGAAAGAAATTACCCCAAAGAGGAAGTATCGAAATTTTTATTTATTGCCCTCGCTAAATGAAAGTAAACGACGTAACGACACTAAATGGGTGGATAAGATCGAAGTGGATCGCTCACACGAGCAGCGAATAGCCTTCCATGGAAGGCCTCGGCTCCGCGATTCTCAGCAGTTAAAGAACCGCCAAGATTGGCATGTCAATCACCCTTAGTTTTCTTCTTTACTTACTTTTAGTACAAATTTTCTTTTTCTCTCTCTCTCTCTTGAAGGAAGGGGTCAGAGGAGGCCTATTTCCGGTGACATGGAGGTCAATTATGTCAAGAAGTTCGGCAACGTCTTCAGTGAGCATAGCGATTTGTGGGTCGAACCCGACCCGAACCTCCCCCCAACCTCTATCTCCCTGCTTCTTTTCAAACTTTTTTACTTTAGTGAAGAAAAAAAGACGGCGAGCAGATTTTTGGCAAAAGAAAATTGGAAAAAAAAAAGAAGATTAGGAGATTTTGTGAAATAGGATTCAAATTCAGAAAACATTTTCTGAAGATGCCAAAAGAAAATTACGACATTTGATTCCCATATGGTCCAAGCATTCTTCTGCACGGCCATGGAACTAAATCGGAACCTTTAGCTTGCGAATTCGAATGTAGTAGGGATAGAATAAGAGTTCCATTGGAATAGAATTGAGCACGGATAGGTTTAAAATATCCACCAAGTCCGATTTTCCTCTAAAAGTATCCAAGAGTCATGTCGGGGTTGAGAAGTTCCTCATTTTCCTCTCTTTTACGACTAGCTTTCCCGTCCAACAATAATCTCAGTTGTGTTTGGGTGCATTTCACAGTTACTCATCGAATTAGGCGAAACCATTGTGACCAGAATAATAGCAACAACTTTCAAAATTTGGAAAAAGAGCACGAATAAAGACAAGAAGGAACTTTTTATTAGGGAATGCAAATGCTGTTGCTTTGAGGGTGTGTCCACAAATATGAACTTCGCAACTTCTCTATAGTGGCTGGACGCACACAGCTCATCAGCACAGGTGTCTGACAACGTCATATGAAGAAAAACCAGGAAAGGCCACAAATTTAACAAAAGCACACAAACAAACTCAAATAAGATGGATGCAATTGGAGACAAGCGCAGCAATCCGTGGAGAACCCTTGAATGACCTTCGTCGGCATTCTCTGTCTTCCTGCTACGGTAGCTCTTCTTCATCAAATGCTTGCAGCTTTCTTTGAAGAAACCCTGAAGAACACCAACAGCCAAATCTAGAAACGAGCAATCAACGGGCTCACGAATTGGGAGTTATTTCATTCTTCCTCATCTCAAAAGGGAAATAAAGAAGAAGAATCTTGTAAGCAAGAGGAAAAAAAAAACAAGAAAGAAAAGAAAGAAAAAGCTTGCGAGAGGGCGGGCGTTTGATCTAATAATGTCCCACACACGCTCCAATAGAACGAAGACATGTGTCCGCCCTTCCAAAAAAGCCACAGATCAGATCCTCCTGCCTTCATCTTCTTCAGGGATTTCAAAAGGCGGCGGCCGCGGGATTTCAAAACGCTCCGACCCTTCTCTCTTTGCGTACGGCAAGACAGTTCTCACTCTCGTGGTATATAGTCGTAGGTCGTGGATGGTAGTAAACCATCACGTTCTCTACACCGATGACCGACCAACGAAGTCAGACGCTCCTCAGGCAAATTCAGCATGACCTGCAAGAATAGCAAATCGAAACACGTTGTCCTTGTGAGAACAGAGGGTGGTTCGGGCCTTATGTAGCTGTTTTTAACTCTAGGATGCCAAAAGAAGTGCCTCCGTCTTCGATCAAAAGAAACCGTGCCCCATGAAGCAACATGTATTCGCGTACGACTCGCGGACAGGGACAGGAAAGAGACGAAAGAGAAGAAGTACAGAGAGAGAGGGATCGAGATGTGGACTAACCCATTCGCCTGAAGATGGCTCTCCTCCGCCATGACGAGAGCCTTCGACCAAGGAACCATTGTCTTCGTACATGAAAGTGATGGACTCGATTCTTTTGGGGTCTCCGTTGGCAGTCACGCGATATCCTATCACATGAGAATGCTCTTCATCATCCCAAAAATCCCTGGAGCCAACCGGGAGGGGTCCAGAGGGTACGGGAGAAGGCCGGGGCGATATTGGCTTCACATAGGCTCCTATGGAATTGAGAGTCTTGCCCCATGTTCCATGAAAGCCAACGATTTTATTAGTTCCGGTCAATGGATACCAAAAGTACTTCTTTGGGTCACTGAAATCATCACTTTGGTGATCGTAACGCTTTATATTAGTGTAAAATGTGAGCGCTTGGATGGAGCCATCATGTCGCGTATAACCAACGATCGATGTCAAGTACTCATATGGATATTTGAATGGAACCTGCACAACCTCAAACACATCTCTTCAAATTAGACAAGTAGTGTAAACAAGACCTTTTCGTCGAGTTTAAATTACTAGATCACGTGACGGGACCGATTGATAAAGGCAAAATCTAAGGGGAAGGGGAAGGGGAAGCGGAAGGGGAGGGGAGGGGGGCACTGACCTCTTCTTCGGCATCTTCTTGGAGGGAGATCCCTTTAGGCTGCATAACCCAAAATTCTTTACCATCATCCTCATACACAAACCTAATGTAACGGATATCACCATCGAATCAAGAGGTAGATTTTCTTCACACCCGGGTGTATCCCGTCGTCCCAAGCACGCGCACCTCCAAAAGGCCCGATCGATGTAACTTGATTAAGATACGGGGTCGGGGTCGGGGTCGGGGTCGGGGTCGGTTTAAAATATGCTCCAATTCCATGAAGATGTGTATCGTCACTCCACCCGTAAAATCCTACAATCTTGCCACCCGTCAGGGGAGATGAGAAGTGGGTTCCATTTGCAGCACCAACAGTTTTGGTCCTTTTCTTATTCGTCAAGAACGTGAGAGATGTAATGCCGTCGGTATTAAGAGAGCCGGATATTGAAGACAGGTACTCTTGTCGATCACTTATTATGAACTGCAACAATCAACTGACACAACACCTCAAAACTCAATTATTTACGGAGTCCCACAAAAGCATAGAACATTATTACCTCCTCCTCCTCCTCGTCTGGTTGCGCGCTGCCGTCATTCAGAAACGCGATCCATGGGACCCATTTATGCCTAGTTGAATCAAGTGCAACCTTGATTCTCCTTACGTTGGTATGCTCATCGCGATGGTCCCATTTCGACCCTTTTCTACTCCCGAATAACCCCACGGGATGGGAATCCTCAGGCGGTGGATCGGGACGCGTTAGCTCGACACGTGCTCCTATAGATGTGGGACGACCACTCCCCCTTGTTTTCCCCCCGAAAATCTCGATAATTTTCCCAGCTTCTGTTGGTACGGAGAAGTCCTCCTCGCCCTCCCTATTGATAGTTCCCAATGGTCTTTGGTTGGTTTTAAATGTGAGCGACGCGATTTCCATTTCGTCTGGACTTCCTCCGCCATTTGCATTCTTGAAACGTCCACGAAAATGAGTTATGTGCTCCCCCTCTCTGCTTTTCAATTGAACCTGCAAAACAGGCCACAAAAAGACATTGACCGTTTGCCGCATCAATTGGATGACCAAAATAAAATGGTGGATCTCTTCTGAAATACGATTCGCATCTATACTATAGGTTATGCACGCTAAGATTCGCGTAAATTATGCGTCCAACCAATTTGGCACTACATTTCATTTTTTAACTCAAAAGTTAATTTACATTTTCTATTTTAATGTCTACTTTTGTCTTTGCCTAATTTTAATGGGGTCGGAAGTCATTAATTTTTTTCAAGGCGGTTTCCTAAAAGTCATACCAATCCCTCATGTTTGCGAAGTAATCAGTCAGAGAATCTCAAGGTTCATGATTCTGTAATTGATTCGTCATATGATGAGTTAGCGAAATGAACTCATGACGCTCGATTGGAAACGGACAAAGAGAGAGAGAGTATGGATACAACCTTAAAAGGCGTCACGCCGTCATTTCTACCGGGGTCCACTTCGTTGGGGGTGCGACGGGAAACTCTGAAAGTAATGGACGCAATGAAGTCCCTGTAGAGAGCTTCGATCCCATTTATTTCACCAAAATGCCAGTATATTTTACCCTCCCCTCCAAAAGGCCCGAAAACCTTGTACGAATATAGAGACTGCATCTCATTGACGAGGCGCTCGATTATTGTTCCAATGAGCTCCCTTGCATCGCTGATGTAAAAGTGTTAGCACAAAACAATTATGAGCTATATGTATCATAAAATGAACATAAACATACACATTTTATCCCTAGATACAACATATAAATAACATCGAACTCAAATGTCTATCATGTAGGTATTAAGAACATGAGTAGAACAAATCGAGCTTGACTAAATCACTGCAGACATTGGCATGGGTAACGAAGAGATGGTGATTAACTATGCTCTACTTTCAATAGTAAACTCATCCTGCGGCAAAGGAGGGCGCGTCGTCCCATACATACTAAAAAACAACACATTTCTCCTTGAGGCTGTAAAAACAGTAAATATTAACAGTGCATTTGTAAAATGTGCGGTTTTTGTAAAACGTTTTTTGATAAATCATTTTCCAGAAAACGACTTATTCTTTTGGTATGAGAATTTCGATTATATTGTTCCCGTTCTCTTAAGAAAACAAATTATATCGATCACACGAGAATTCCATCTATAGAGCGGACACACCAAAGGAATAACAGCAATAAAGAAAGATCACAGATCGCGATACTAGGCATCGACATGGAGGAAGAGTCACTGGTACGTACGACTGCGAGGCGTGTGCCCTCAACTCGTAGCCCGGAATACCCCCAACCTGTGCTAGGGCACTACACCACCTCTGTTTTTTATCCTCATTACTCTCTCTTACTAATTCTCCCCCGATCTGCAGATCCGTGGACGGGTCAATGCGATAAAAGATGGGAATAACCACGAGGCTGAGGTACTCGGATTCCCCTCTGCGATTGAGGAACTCGACCAGCTCCTCCAGGCACTTGCTGCTGTGGGTGTACTTCTTGGAGAGCAGGACGAGGGCGAACCTGGCCTGGAGGATCATGGCCTGGGGGATTGCTTCGTCGCCATAGTCCTGTGTGTCTCGGAAGCCAATCCCCTTCTGTTGCAGCTCTTTGCAGAGGGACGATTTGAAGCCACAACTCACCTTGTCATCTTCTTCGAAACTCACGAATACGTCAGGTGTCCAACCAAGAGGACGAGGAGAAGACATGGTTTTTTCCTTGTTGATGCGAGTTGTAACAACTTTGATCGAGAGGCCGGATGTCTAATTGGTTTGAAAGACATTAAGGGGGAAACCATGTCTTTTTATACTAAAACGTTCGTGTCTCCTGCTCACACAATAATTTACCGGGTATACAAAAGTATAGGTTTGGTGGGATGCAACTGATTTCACCAAAAATGTCAATTAATTTAACTAAGACTTTTTCTTGATCGATTTTGGGAAATCTAAAGTTTGAGACTCAGATTTACTCAACAAATTTTGTCAGTTCTCGTTGTTAGGGATTGCACATTTATTCTAGAAAAATAGCATGAGCAAAACAATTTTGACTCGAAAAATTTGGACTAAATTTTGTCAATTCTCGTTTTTGTCTTAGGCAAAATTAAGTAATCAAATAACAAAACTAGAAGACTGCTTCAGAAAATTTATTTATTGAAGCTCATTCAAATTTGGACTACATCACCGTGTAGAGACATTCTATGAATCCATTAGATTTTGAAAAAGCAGAAATATAATGATAATCTTGTCTCAAGACGAGGACATGAAGAGATTGAGAACACTCAGAAACATAAACTCATTTTTTCTTCTTCTTTTTTTTGGCGCTAAAACTACTGATTCTCTATATTGAATATATATATATATATATATAGAGAGAGAGAGAAATTTTTAATCGGTTAAGCAAAAAATTAAGAAAGTTCTTTAATAAATGTTTGGCTTCACTCTCGAAAAATCGTTAAAATTCGCAAAAGAACATGGATTGCATGGAGGAGCACAATTCTCTTTCTATCCGAAGATTATCCGTTCATCTTGGTAGCATGCAGAACCTAATATAAAATATACACACGCAAATTAAATGCACTAAAACTAGATCTGCAAGACGATGTTGACAGTTCACCATTGACTTTCAAAAATACAGTCTCCGAGTTTTGGTGGGCATATCCAGGCCATTTAATGTTTCTCTCCGGTTGTTCTTTTTTGTTTGAATTCATGAGAAGAAGTAAGGCTCCATTCATTTCACGAAAAATAAAATAATAATAAAAAATTACCTTCAAAACTGAAAAAAATATTTTCCACTTTTAAGAAAGGGGAAAACATTTTCTTTGTTTATATTTAAATATCGTGATCTCGAGCAGCGTGCCTCAACCTCGCCTGAGGCGGGGGAGCCATCTGCCTTTAGCAGGGAACTGGCGGCCTCAAGCAGCAAGCTCGCAACCTCTAGAGGCGAGCTCGAGGCTTGCCTTGAATTGGGGAGTTCGTGACTTATGGTGACAAGCCAGGAGCTTGTTGGGGCCTGGCGAGGCTTGTGGTTAATGACCAATCAATGTAAAACAATAAAAAGTAAAAATAAAAAATAAAAATAGAATAAGCTCATTTTTTTATAATTTTCTATAAGTTTCAAATTAATACGCGAAAACATTATCATTTTGCAAAAAATATCCTCCCGGTCCTAGGATACAATGCATTGCTCAAATTGTTTTTATTTGTTCTATTAAAACCATACTGGCATTAAGCATAAACCAAAGTGAATATTGAGATACAGGAACAATAAGTGGTAAAGGAATCTGAATACAAAAAGTCACATTGACAAGTCTGGCTTTCCTTTTAGGATCACGGAAAAATTTGTATGGATCCAGATCCGTCAAACTTGATTTATATCAATGGTTAATCATGTGAATCTTTTATTTAGATCCACGGGAGACCCGACAATCAGATCCACCTGCCCATCCATCCGCCAATAGGAAACTATAACCTTGTAGATAGAAAAAAGGTGTACCGGATCTTCGCTTTATACCAAAGTTTTTCACGTGCAATTAACATAGCATAGGCTACTCGAACCGTAAAATTTGATAATAAAAAAGAAGACCAAATAACAGATGTCGATAAGGAGGTGTTCGAGAACAGAATTGGGATTAGCTGCGACATGAGGATATCGCGAACAAAATTGAGGGGTGCTTTACATAAGATATCTACTTCTCCAAAGTTATGGGGCAATATGGCAAAGAATATCAACTGATATGACGATGACCGACTAGATATACTGACATCTACTAAGAATGATGGATGATGCACACTTGAAAGCAAGGAGACCTGCAAAGTATACCCGACGCACAAAAGCGCAAGCACACATGGTCTGCTCTCAAACAATGGTGTCCTACATGCGCGCCGAGCGAATTGAGAAGGTTCTAAACCTTCCATGAAATCTGAGGATCTTCCACCCGTTGAGGGAAATGAAAAGTGCTTCCCTTTCTTGATACCGAATGGTCCATAAGTTCTTTAGCTGCTCAGAAATGTGAGAGGGCGAATCACAACATGTCCAAAATCATCTCTTATATAACTAGGATATGTAGTTATTTACTCTCTGGGTAAACTAGTTTACTGCAAAATTTGAAAGGGAGATATTTCAACCACAGGCTGTTCACTGTAGAATAGCAGAATCTCCGCAAACAAACCCCTACTGATTAAGCGAGTTAGAATACCAAGGCACAAGACTGGCATTAAACATTTCAATGGGTCCTGTCTCGTGTAAAAGCTCTTAACATTAAGACAACCTTTCAGCATCTATGTCGTTGTGGTAGTTAGGGTGGGTTTGGATCAGCTTTAGAATGGATTTCTGGGTATAATGAAAATGTTGAAAGCCAAAACCCTTTGAAAAACTACAAATTGTGCTTGGTAAAGAATCCTTTATAAAAAAAATTTGTAAGTTTAATTAGTGTTTGGTAAAAAAAAATTGCAAAGGACTTATGGTTGCAATTATTCATTATTTTTATATTTTTTGAAAAATCAAATCATTCGCCACTGGTGAGCCAGACCTGGCCTCGTCGGCTATTGGCCAACCCCTGGCAAGTGCTGCCTGAGGTTGCATGATCCCAACTTATGGTTACCTAAGGTTGCGTGGCCCCAAGCGGCCCCTAGTTAGGGTCACCCTCATTGAAGTCGCGACACCCAAGCACCACCACCAATGGGGTGCGATCTCAGTGCTAGCAATCAACCAAAGATGCTAAAATAAGTAAGGGAAACATGGCAACATGAGAAACTTAATGAGGGAAAAATAGCAACAAAAAAAAGGTCTATTAATGGCATTTGGTCCGAGGCTGAAAGCGTAAAACTGATCCTCCCCTAAGCTTTGTTCTCAATACTAGTTTTCATCTCAAAACTCTTTCCAGAATCGCTGCCAAATACCTCAGCATTTTCTCAAGAGGTTTGAGGGTTTCAAGGGCTTTCTGAAAGCCATATTAAATGCGACCTTAATTCTCTCATGTTCCAGCCGTTTGAAGAGGTGTGATATGAGGTCTTCCTCATGCCATTGCCCTTGAAACTCACCAATATGTCAGGTCTCATTGAGGAGAAGGAGAAAAAGACATGGTTCCCGTCTCGTTAATACGTGGTGTAGAAAGTAGAGGTTTTGATTGAGGTATGTGC
This sequence comes from Melaleuca alternifolia, assembly GCA_019926035.1. Classification (NCBI taxonomy): domain Eukaryota; kingdom Viridiplantae; phylum Streptophyta; class Magnoliopsida; order Myrtales; family Myrtaceae; genus Melaleuca; species Melaleuca alternifolia. The sequence goes on along the minus strand of JAGKPW010002418.1, from coordinate 1,315,407 downwards.
GTCTGGTTAATCAAAATAAGAGGAGACCCATGGCTGCTTCTTCTTGAACGTGCGCGTCTCTGTCATACAATAATTTACCTGGGAAAAACAATGATTTGTGGGATGCAATTCTTTAACACATAATGTCAGTCAACTTAGTCAGGGGCTTGTTCATGAATGTCTGTAGGAAATCTGGAGTCCGCAACTTGGATTTAATTGACAAAGTTTATCAGATCTCACTGACATTTTCTAAGAAAATAAGTTGAATGGCAGGAGCAGAGCCTCTTTCTCTCCTAAGATTCTGTCTCCATATTCGTAGCATGCAAACCCAACACATGCGCCTGTAAACTGATAGCTCTGAAACTAGAGCTGCCATACGATGTTGAAAGTTCGCCGTTGGCTCCCGAGAACGCATCATCCGGGCCTGGTGGAAGTTTCGAGGCCTTTCAATGGGTCTATCCAGTTGTTCATTTTCGTCCGTATCCGTAAGTAAACTTAAATGCGGCTCATCCGGATTCGGTAAGAGATGCTCAAATCGTTTTTAGCAATCCTATTATAACCGTGTTGGCACGTGAGTGTGTGTTAAATATAGAGGCAGTTAATGGTTACAGAGTCTCATTACAAAGAAAAACATTAGATTCTTATTCACGTCAATCAAAGAGAAAAAATAACGTCGACAAGTCACGTTTTTCTTTTATATATCGGGGATCAAGGAAAAACTTGTTTGGACGGACTTGATCTATATCAATGGTTGAATATTGAATCTTTTATTTAGACACACGTGTGAACCAACAACCAGGTCCAGCTCCCCAAGCATTTGCTAATGAAGGTCCACAGCCATGTAGATAGATAGTTACACCATATTTTGTGCTTATCTACACTCAAATTTTTCGAGCGCAATCCATGACATAGATTAATCTCAGCGTAAAACCTGAGATTCCATAGAAAAGATCGAATGCTATATGTAGTTAAGGGGGTGTTCAAGAATAGTGGAATTAGCTAGGGTCTGAGGATAGCACAAACCAACTGAGAGTTGCTCTACATGTGACATCTATTTCTCCAAATTTATGGGGTAATGTGGCAAAGAACGTCAAGTAATGGGACAATGACCAGTGATTATATAGTGGTATGTTCTTCGAATAATGAAGGATGTACACTTGAAAGCGCGTGCACTGGCAATATATACGCATCATCCGTAAACACAGGCACAAGTGTTTCGCTCTCAATAATGATATCCTATACGCGTGACGAGCCAATCGAGAAGGGCTCCAAACTTTCCATGTAATCCGGCGATATTTCACCAGTTGAAGGAAATTATAAGTACTTCCTTTTCTCTGTAACGAGTAGTCCATAAGTTCTTTCGTTGCTATGAAATGTGAAGGAGCAAATAACTACATATCCAAAATCATCTTTTCTGGTGTGTAGCCAAATACTCTGTGGGGGAATTAATTTTAATCTGCAAAATTAAAAGGAAGGCAATTTAACCGAGATTGCAATCGCTTAAATCACTCAACCATCTAAATCACTCAAATACTCCAAAGGGCGGCCAAGCTCTCGCCGGCCAAGGGCGAGGGTGGTGGGGGCTACCGCGGTCGGCGAGGGCTGGCCTCCCTCCGCCCAGATCTAGGTGGAGCTTCGCCCAAGCTCGCCCAGGCGAGCAGCTAGGAAGCTCCGCCCATATCTGAGCTCTTGCCCATATATGGGCGGAGGCCAGCCCTCACTGGCCACGACAACCCCTGCCGCCCTCACTAGCTGCCGGCGAGGGCTTGGCTGCCATTTGGAGTGGTCGGCGAGCTCCGGCAGTCGACGGAGCTAGACGGAAAGGAGAGAAAAAAAAGAAAAAAAATAGGAATAAAAGTTTGTTGCCGCGTCATCGCCACATTGTCGCCAGCAAGGTCCGATCGCGCTACGTCATCGTCACGTAAGCATTTCCGGCCAAAATCAGCTAGAAGAGCTTAATCGGCAAAGTAACAAAATGTATAAGACTTATTTGGCATAAAATCGGTAAAGTAACAAAAGGTTTAGGACTTATTTGGCAATTGTCTTCTCCCAAAATTCTAGGTTCAACTTCGAACCATGCATAATCTCATATAAATTATTTGCACGTAAACTGGCAACACTGAAACTAGAGCTAGAAATCGATGTTCACAGTTCATTTGACTTCCAGGAACGAATCATCTAGGTCCGGTGGATATGTTTCTTTCCAATTGTTCTTTTCCGTTGGACTTTGTGAGTGGAATTAAATGCGGCTTCTTTATGGACAAGAATTGGTTAGGTAGCTAATGGTCCTAGGACTGTGTGAGATGCTCATATCATTTTCTAAATTTCTTGTAACCCATCCCAACATTAAGCACAAAACGGGGGTGAATTTCAAATGCAGAGGCAATTAATGGTAATTGAATATTTTTGCCAAAAGAAACATGGGATTACTATGCAGATAGGGACAAAATATCGTAAATAAGTCACGTTTTTTTTTCGGATTACGGAAAAATTTATCTAGATCCGAATCTACTGGACTTGATCTATCTCAAGTGTTGATTATGTGAATATTTTATTCCGAAGGAGGTCGTGAATCTTTCTTGGATGTTAATTGTTAACTATTTGTTAGGTAAGGGTATGGGATAAAAATTAGTTACCCCATATCTATGCTAGGTAATACCAAGTATTTTGTGCAATTCTTAGCGTTGGCTCCAAGCGTGAAACTTGATTTCGAAAAAGGACCAGACGCTAGATGTAGGTAACGGGTGTACAGGAGTAGAAGTGGAATTCGCTACATACGACATGGAGATATGGCAAAGAACGTCAAGTGATGTGACATTGACCAGTTACATATACGAGCATTTTCACAATAACGTAAAAGTATGCACACTTGAAAGCACATGCACCTGCAAAGTACACGCGACATTCGCAAACGCAGGCTTTACTCGACAAATTTTGTCAATTCTCATTGTTAGGGATTGCACATTGATTCTAGAAAAATAACATAAGCAAACAATCATCTTTGGCAAAATTAAGTAATCAAATAAAAAAATCAGAAAAATGCATCAGAAAATTTATTATTGAAGCTTATCCAAATTTGGACTACGTCTCTGCATAAGTACATTCTCCAAATCCATTAGATTTTGACAAAGTAGAAATATAATAATAATAGTCTCACAAGACGAGGGCATAAAGAGATTGAGAAAACTCACAAACATAAACTCATTTCTTCTTCTTCTTCTTCTTCTTCTTTTTTGGAGCCAAAACTACTAATTTTCCCTTACCAAAAAAAAAAACTACTAATTCTCTATATTGAATATATATAGCGTAATTTTTAACCAGTTAAGCACAAAAAAATTTTAAAAAAAATCTTCAATAAAATGTTTGGCTTCACCAGCCAACAATCATTAAAATTCAAAAAATAAAATGGTTTGCTTGGAGGAGCACAGTTCTCTTTCTATCCGAAGATTCTCCGTTCATCTTGGTAGCATGCATAACCTAATACAAAGTAGTTGCATGAAAATTAACTGCACTAAAACCAGAGCTGCAAGACGATGTTGACAGTTCACCATCGACTTTCAAAAATACAGTCTCCGAGTTTTGGTGTGGGCATATCCAGGCCTTTTAATGTTTCTCTCCAGTTGTTCTTTTTCGTTCAAAATCGTGAGAAGAACAATGTGGCTTGTCGGATTGTTCATGGACAATTCGGAAGCTAATGGTCCTGGGATACAGTGCACTGCCCAAATCGTTTTTAAATGTTCTATTAAAACCATACTGACATTAAGCATAAACCAAAGTGAAATTGAGATATAGGAACAATTAGTGGTAAAGGAATCTGAATAAAAAAGTCTCGCTGACAAGTCTGACTTTCCTCTCAGGATCAGGGAAAAACTTATTTGGATCTAGACCCGTCCAACTTAATTTATATCAATGGATAATCATGTGAATCTTTTATTTAGATCCACGTGAGACCCGACAATCAGATCCACCTGCCCATCCATTCACCAATAGAAATCTATACCCGGCAATCAGATCCAGCCATTTGAAGAGGTGTGATATGAGGTCTGCCTCATGCCATTACCCTTGAAACTCGCCAATATGTCATGTCCCATTGAGAAGAAGGAGAAGAAGACACGGTTCCTGTCTCGTTAATACATGGTATAGAAAGTAGACGCTTTGATTGAGAGGCCGCATGTGTATTCGGTTAATTACATTAAGAGGAAACCCACGGCTGCTTCTTCTTGAACGTGCATGTCTCCGCCGTACAATAATTTACCTGGGAAAAACAATGATCGGTGGGATGCAATTCTTTATCCCAAAACGTCAGTCAACTTTATCAGGGGCTTGTTCATGAATGACTGTAGAAAATCTGGAGTCTGCAACTTGGATTTAATTGACAAATTTTATCAGATCTCACTGACATTTGATAAAGAAAACAAATTAAATGGCAGGAGCGGAACCTCTTTCTCTCCTAAGATCCTATGTCCATATTCGTAACATGCAAACCCAACATATAATATGCGCCTGTAAACTGACAGCTCTGAAACTAGAGCGGCCATACGATGTTGAAAGTTCGCGGTTGCCTTCCAAAATCGCATCATCCGAGTCTGGTGGAAGTTTCGGGGCCTTTTAATGGGTCTTTGCAGTTGTTCATTTTCGTCCGTATCTGTAAGTAAAATTAAATGCGGCTCATCCGGTTTATTTATGGACTACAATTAGTTAGGCAGCTAGTAGTCCTAGGATTCGGTACGAGATGCTCGAATCGTTCTTAGTAATCCTATTATAACCGTGTTGGCACGTGAGTTACGTTAAATATAGAGGTAGTTAATGGTTGCAGCATCTCAATACAAAGAGAAACATTGGATTATTATGCACGTCAATCCAAAAGAAAAAATAACGCATAGAAGTCGCGTTTTTCTATCCGAGATCATGGAAAAACTTGTTTGGGTGGATTTCATCTGTATCAATGGTTGATTTTTGAATCTTTTATTTAGACCCACGTGAGAGCCAACACCCAGGACCAGCTCCCCAAGCATTTGCTAATGAGGGTCCACAGCCATGTAGATAGATAATAGTTACACCATGTCTGTGCTTAATCACACCCATAGATTAGTGTCGGTGTAAAACCTGAGACCATAGATTAGTCTCTGTGTAAAACCTGAGATTAAATATAAAAGACCGAACGCTAGATGTAGTTAAGCGGGTGTTCAAGAATAGTGGAATTAGCTAGGGCCTGAGGATAGCACAAACCGACTAAGAGTTGCTCTACATGTGACATCTATTTTTCCAAAATTATGGGAAAATATGGCAAAGAACGTCAAGTAATGGGAAAATGACCAATGATTATATAGTGGTATGTTCTTAGAATGATGAAGGATGTACACTTGAAAGCGCGTGCACTTGCAAAATATACGCAGCATCCATAAACACAGGCACAAGTGTTTAGCTCTCAATAATGGTATCCTATATGCGTGACGAGCCAATCGAGAAGGGCTCCGAACTTTCCATGTGATCCGGCGATCTTTCCACCGGTTGAAGGGAATGATAAGTACTTCCTTTTCTCCATAACGAGTAGTCCGTAAGTTCTTTTGTTGCTATGAAATGTGAAGGAGCTAATAACAACAGATCCAAAATCATTTCTAAATGGTGTGCAGTCAAATACTCTGTGGGGGCAATTCAGTTTATTCTGCAAAATGAAAAGGGAGGCATTTTAACCGAGTTAATCGAGTTATACTAACAAGGCATAAGACCGCAATCCATTTCAGTGCGCTAAGCAGTCCAATCTTGTGTACAGAGTTTTTTAACATTATGACGGCTTTATCACACAAGTTAGCTCTAAATTTCCATATTGCAGGATAGTTTGATATTTGCAGTCAATTAACATGGATGGAAAACTAAAGATGATAGTGTAATAGAGACGATCAGGTTGACAAAAGTCAAATCTGAAGCAATTATCATGTAGTAGCAAGAAAGGAAGTTGTTAAAATCAACGTAAAAATATTAAAGAAATAAACGATAAATTATAAGGATATCAGAGATTTACGCAATTCGATTCGAATATGGAAAACCAGCAACAAATAATACATTTTAATAAAATGATCAAAATTTATAATCGTTGACATAACCAAAATCTAAACAGCACAATCACGTGTTCTCATCCTTTTGTTTTTTTTTTCTTAAATACGAATACTCATATATATAATAATATTTGTGTGCACTCTTCGTTAGATAATTTAAAAAATTCCAATCCAAATAATATTTCTTTCTCGATAAATTTGATTTAACAAAATAGATATCGAGACGTAAACGTGTGATGTAAATCTCACAAATATCTGCAAAAGAAAATGGATGAGTGGCAGGAGCGGAAACCTCTCTCTCTCTCCTCCCCCCCCAAAAAAAAAAAAAGATTCTTAGGTTCAACTTAGGACCACGGAGAATCTAATATAGATTATTTGTACTTAAATTGGCATCATTGAAACTAGAGCTGCAAAAGGATGTTGACAGTTCAGTTGACTTCCAGGAGCCAACCATCCAGGTCCGGAGGACATATTTCTTTCTAGTTCTTTTCCGTTAGACTTTGTGAGTAGCATCAAATGCGGCTCATCGGGCTTCTTCATGGACGATAATTGGTTATGCAGCTAATGGTCCTGGAACAGTGTGAGATGCTCAAGTCATTTTTTTAAATTTTCGTGTAAAACCATCCTAGCATTAAGGAGAAAACGTGAATGAATTTCAAATGTAGTGGCATTGATGGTAACGGGATTTTTTTTTTTGTAATCGAGGTGTCCAGGCCAGTTTGCACGCACCTCGACTATTCTTTAGAGAAGACTAACACAGCAACCCACCGTCATGACCCTCCACATAAATCATAGACGTTTCCCTGGAAAATCAAACCCAAGACCTCAACGAAGTCCAAGTTTACCATAACCAGCTGGGCTACCTATGGGTGCATGTAACAGAATCTTTATGCCAAAAGAAACATTGAATAATTATGCAGATCCAATCTGAGCGATAACAGATCATAAATAAAGTCATGTTTTTCTCAGATCAAGGAAAATTTTGTTTGAATCTAAATCAACTGGATTTGATCTATTTTAAGAGTTGATTATGTGTATCTTTTATTCTGGAGGATATTGTGAATCTTTCTTGGATATAACTATTCGTTAGGTAAGGCTATGCGATATAAAATAGCTACCCTAAGCGTGAAACTTGATATTAAAAGGACCAAGCGCCAGATGTAGGTAACAGGAGTTCAAGAACAGAAGTGGAATTTGCTACATACAACAGGAAGATATCGCAAAGAACATCAAGTAACGTGACATTAACCAATTACATATACTAGCATGTTCATAATATGGTAAAGAATGCACACTTGAAAGCACATGCACCTGCAAAGTAAACACGGCATTCACAAAGGCATGCACACATGACTAGCGGGAGAATTGCCATTTAAGTCCTAAACATTTTGCTACTTTGCCGATTGAGTCCTAAACCTTTTTTATGCTAAATAAGTCCTAAACATTTTTGCAACTTTACCGATATTCATGTCGTCGCCACGTCAACATTTGACACTACTCACAAAGTTACAAAAGGTTTAAGACTTATTTGGTATAAAAAAATGTTTAGAACTCAATCGGCAAAGTAACAAAAGATTTAGGACTCATTTGGCAATTATCCATGACCAGCTCTCAATAACAGTGTACTATATGGGCGCCAAGCGAATTGAGAACGGTGTCAGACCTTCCGTAAAATCCAACGATCTTTCCACCAATTGAAGGAGATGAAAAGTATTGACTTTTTTGTATACCATATGGTCCATAAGTTCTTTCATTCCTTTGAAATGTGAGGGAGCAAATAACAACAGATTTAAAAATCTCTCTTTTCTGACCAGAATACGAAGTCAAATACTCTCTCGAGTGATGAAGTTTAATCTGCAAAAATTGAAAAGGAGATATTTTAATCACAATAACTTCGCTGTAGAAGTGTAAATTGTCCACAAGCAAAATCCCACTGCCTAACCGAGTTAGATTAACAAGGCACAATACCAGAATAGAACATTTCAGTGCATCAAGCGGTGCCATCTTGTGCATGAGTTTTAACATTGAGACATCTTTAGTCTGCAAGTTAACTCTGAGTTGCAATATTCCAGGATAGTTTGATATTGGACCATATTTAGTCATGTAACCCTGCAGAAAATTAAAAAGATCCTGCATCGGAAAAGACCAGGAACTTATAACGTAGTAGGAAAAAGAAAAAGAAAACCGCAACTTGTAGTAAAGTATCATCTACTTGATGTACTTCTTGCACTCTTTGAAACACCAGTCCCATGTGAATGTCTGTTATGTGAACTTTAAAACTGCTTAAGACCTTAATCTCAACTTAAAATTGACTGACATCACACGTGAAAATATAAAAACAAGTCATTGACAGATGCTCATTGCTCATGTTGGGGACTTAGTGTCCAAGTCCCCTAAAATAAGTGAATGAGAAGTGAGAGATGAGAAGTCATCTCACATTGGACAAGAGACAACAAAGTGATGAAATATATTTGGGAACCTCACAAATGGGGTTGGGCCCCAAGGAGTACCCCACTTTTGTGGAGGAGAGAGGACCTAAGCTAAGCCCAAGTGACCACTACATGCGCGGGTTGAGACGAGCCAATTTCACGCATTATTATAATAATTATTTTCTTTCCTCCTGTTCAGCCTAGCCATTGTGACTCTTCGTTTATCATTTTTTTATTTGGTCTTGGTGACCATTCATCAACAGGCACCATTCATACATATTCGGGTAAAAACCAAATTTCATACCAACGAAAAGGCATCATTCATTCAAGTAGGTTTGGTTGAGCTTGAATCAACATTTTCACGAAATTATCTTAAGGAGACAACTTACATTCGTTGGGCTCGAATCAACATTTTCAGGAAATTTTTCTTTCAAATCAATCAAGCAGGTTTGGTTCATCTTACTTTGTTATTCCCGAACACTGTCCAATTATTCATTTTGCTTTGCTGTTTACGAACACTGTCCAATTGTCTTTGCTTTGTTTACGTACACTATCCAACTATTCATGACTAGCGTAGTGGAAATGGATCTGGTGCCTTTCGTCTAGGGTGACTTTCCCCATTTTCACCCGTCCGATCTAAATCGGACGAATGTCGTTTTAAAAACAAAAACAAAAACTCTCCCCTATTAATGAGGGTCGTGCAATTCTCATTCATTCAAGTAAGTTTGGTTGAGCTCAAATCAACATTTTCACGAAATTGTCTTAAGGAGACAACTTACATTCGTTGGGCTCAAATCAACATTTCAGGAAATTTTTCTTTCGAATCAATCAAGCAGGTTTGGTTCATCTTACTTTGTTATTCCCGAACACTGTCCAACTATTCATTTTGCTTTGCTGTTTATGAACACTGTCCAATTGCCTTTACTTTGTTTACGAACGTGTCCAACTATTCATGACTAGCGTAGCGGAAATGGATCTAGTGCCTTTAGTCTGGGGTGACTTTCCCCATTTTCAGCCGTCCAATCTAAATCAAACGGATGTCGTTTTTTTTTAAAACAAAAACTATCCCCTATTAATGGGGGCCATCCTATTCTAGATTGGACGGTCCTCAAGGCAAAGTCACCTACCAAATGGTAGGTGATCTGGAGCGGTCGGCCACACTTTGTAACACCTTTAGAAATGAGTAAGTTCCATCCTTCATGATGTGGTATTTTCTACCGTTAAAACTAAAATGATTGGAATCCAAACAAACTATTCATAAATAAACGTTTGGCCACTCTGTCGTGCAAAAATTACTAAAAAAAGATAACTTTGGATTTTAATGCTAATTAAGGGGTCAACTTCAACATATCAAAATACTCTCCTGGCTTACATAATGTTAGGATAAGTGAACATCAACTGATTAATTTCTCCAGGGAGCGGAAATCCTAGAAAGTAGCAAATAGAAGTAGTCTAAAAAATAGTCTAACATGATACTTTGTATGTCAAATTCTTCAGAATCTTTTTAATCGCCACCAATAGCATTGTCTCTGAATTATTTTTATTATTTTCAATTTGGGTATCAAAGCTTAAAATCTTTACCCAGGCACTTCCCTTAAGAATGTTAGATTTTCTTAGGCGTGGGTAGGGTGGATTAGACCTAAGTAGATGGCCAAGGCTGAAAATGAAATACACTTGCTCGAGCCCGTGTGTATAGTGTTTGGGTCTAAATAAACCCATCGAGTTGCCAATCCATGATCAAGTTTGATGCAATAGTTTAGTGAAGGAAAACAGAGCTATTGATTATCGTGGCGCATCTCTTTTATAAGAAAAGTAAGTTAAAAGACCGGAAGTTAAACACCGAACATCTACATGGCATTAAGGAAAAACAATTTGGACCATGTGTTTCCTCAACAATGTTCCTCCAACTAAGTATGTATCATGTATGAATTGCAAGGTAGAGGTGGCTAGGGCCATGACGAAGCATGGCGGGGTGGATGAGCTAGGTAAGAAAGGAATAGAGAGAAAATAAGTTAATTTTCTTTAGTTGTGACTAAAGCCATCCACACGAATATGATTTAATGCTCTTTCCATCAATTCAACAAGTTAGTTGAAGGGATCCCTCAATTTATTTGTTAAAATACTTAAATATTAAATCAGAATTTCATCTAATAATTTAAATATTTAAAACAATCGACAATGATCTTATAAAATTTTACATGACTCCTTATTTGTCTATTTGATCTGAGTGGAGTAGACATGGACTATTTTTACATTATGTTGGCAGTAAAACATCCCCGACTATGTTCAATTTTGTCTTCATTAAAATAAAAATGATAGTAAGTTTCCACTTTGTTTAAGGAAAATTACACTAACATGTTTTTCAGTTGAGACAATAGATCATAAGAAACGCATTTAGTGATTAAACTAGCCGTCAACTCGGAACCCAAAAAAAAATTCACTTTCTTTTAGCACTTAACACTAAGAAGATCAGAGATTTTCTTTTGGAATTTCATCTGCAAATGAAAACATGACGATTCTCTTTAAAAAGTGAAAGTAGGATTGTCCAAGAGTTCATGGCCCAAGTGGAAGAGCATCTCCAGTTTACCGACAAAGACAAGAACACTTCGAACAAGAGTTCCGTGCCGCAAGAAAAGAACTAAAACTTGAAAATCGAAACCCATCAAATGAGAAATGATCCTGAAAATGAACGAAAATAAAAAGTGAAGATCTCGTATCTTCTTCACAAACTGAATAGAGAAGGGATAAAAATGAGATGCCAAGGACATATACTTGTCATTTGTGCATTTCTTCTGAAGATCCCCTTAGGAGAGTGACATGTAATCCATTAGGGGAAGACTCTAGCAATAGTGGCAGATTGACTTATTTATTTATTTATTTTGTGTCCTTCTTCATCCTTATACATTGCTTAAGTCTAGTAGATGGCAATTGGGCAGTAAAACTTCTAAGTTATCCATAAGCAATTTATCAATTTCAACACAATAGATCAGATAAAAAGAATCCGAATAAATCATCACTTGGAGAGCAGGCATGGAACAAATGTGGCCAAAGACAGACTCAACACGTCAAAATACCTTGTCATCGGTTTGAGACTGACAAGAACCCTCGAAAAGTGCTCGTACAGGTCATAATTAGCCCCCGAATTGGTCAGACCAATTTGATTGAACCAACTGAAGTCAACGCCAAAAGGCAATGCAATATAACGATCGGTAAATACAAGTCAGCAATTGTCGCGACTTCTCCAAAATTACACCACTTAAGTTGACTAATGGATTATAGTTTGAGCTCTCCTAAGCTCATACCCATCCGCGACTTATGTTCAAAATTGATTTTTATTTGGAGTTGCCACCAATCTATTTTTTGATCGGTCGATGAAAAACTCCAGTAAAGTATCGAGAGATATACTTTACTCCTATGAACTAGAGACTATGGGTACATGGACTTGATTAGGCTAGAATACTCTAATGTCCTTTCGATATATTTTCTTTTATTTTAAAAATTTTTTTGCAAGCAACTTAAATTGATTTTAGTTAACTTCCTAATATGCATAATGATCACACAGGTACACAAACATTTATATAAAACAACAGACAAAATATAATATAACCGAACAAGTAAAATATTTTTTTTGTATTTTTTATAATCTTAACATGCAAGTTAATTATGTATGCATGAATGAAAATTTTATTTATTTGTTTTGGTATTTCGTTATATTCCTAATATGCAAATCAACTATGCTACATGAATGAAGCCTCAAATAATTTTTTTGGGATCTTTTTTTATGTGGTATACACTAATATGCAATGTGTATAGCGAAAAGCTAACTCTAAATGCAACTAGTCGTGCAGTATGCTAGTTAAGCTAAGATATGTAACTGTTTAAGTGACATGCATGATCACTATGCAATTTTCCTAATTAACGAAACTAATATGCAAATTACATGGCATGCAAATAGCATGACGACATGGCAATTACGTACTTAGCTCTACATGACAAGCGCTTACGCTCGAGTCTATGACATGCACATCACCTAAAAATGTGATGTATTCTAAACTATATGATATACATATGTTTTTTTTTATGTTTTGATGAAATTCGAGATTATTTTATTACTGAAACTAATGATTTATAGCTAGATATCATTTAATTTAAATTAAGATTTAAATTTTTTAATTCTTAATTTAAATTAAAATCTTATCTCAACTATAGATAATAACCTAGAGTGCAAATTCTAACCGAAATGATTTTATTCTAACTTAAAACTAACACTTAAAATCCTTTTGGTATTTTAAAGTTAGAAAATAATATAACTAAATGCTATATACATCTATAAAGTCTCATCGAATATTATCTACAGCACGATGGATTTTTTGTAACCACCAAATTCGTTAAAATATGAAAACGGATAAAATCAACGAATCGCATCTCGAGCATGAAATCGAATTGACTGATTTTTTCGTGTGGTTGCGAGTCGTATCTCGAGCGTGAGATTGGGCTGTCGACCGATGCACGTTGTGAATTAAGATTTTCAAATCTAGCATATGTGTAGGCACTTCAAGAAAAATCAAGTTAGATACAATTTATCAAAATATTTGAATTGATTTCAGAAAAAGATTGATACCTAATTTGTGGATCGCTTCCAAATTTAAATCGAAGGAAGTTGTAACGGCCCATTCTCTTCCCCAGCCCACTTCCCTCCAGCCGCATAACCTCCCCCTCCCCGCGTGGGCCCAGCCCGGCCTATCTCTCCTCTTTTCCTTTTTCTTTTTCTTTTTCCTTCCTTTTTCACCGTGCATCGCCTTCAACGCTGGGACACGCGAGCTCCCTGCAACCCTAGCCGCTGGAGCTCCTCCCCGCAACGCTATCTAACTAGGAATTTGGGCGTGGTTGACTGGGAAGCTTCGTCTTGGTGACCGGAGCTCGCCTCCGCCGCCGTGGACGCCGTCGTGTCTTCCCAAGCCGCGAACCCGATCCCCTGCTCTGCCGTCGACGGGATCTCCTCGGCTCGAGCAAACCGAGCCCAACCACGGCCACGATTCGCCACCGTCTAGCCACCCTTTCCGTTTCCAGCTTCCCCTGTCGCCACGCCATCGCCCAGGCTCGCCCAGCTCGAACGGCCAGCTCGCCGGCGTCCCCTGCTCGTCGCGCCGGCCATGGACGCCTTCCCAGCTCGCCTCCGGCCACGATTTGGCCACGGGTGGCCCTAAACAGCCCGTCCAGCCGCCAGTCTCTGGTCCTAACATCCAATCTTTGACTTAGTCAAAGAAAAAGAAAAAGGAGAGAAGCCTATAAGAGTGTAGAAGAGAAGAGAAGAGAAGATAAGCCAAAGAGAAGAAAAAAAAAAGAAGAAGATTGAAAAGTCAAAAAGAAGAGGAAGGAGAGGCGATGGTGTAGCTGTTTTAAAGGGGCAAAGCACGACAGAAAGAAAAGAGAGAGATAAGAGGGAAAACGGAGGAAGAGAGGTAAAGAGAGAAGAGAAGAGAAGAGAAGGGAAGAAAACCTTGCTTTAGGGACTTCGCCTAGTCGATTCAGCTTCGAGTCGTAGTGCCTGGTAAGTATTCGCGCCCTTCGTCGACTTAATCGAAATAATTTTTGGGTTTATTGCATAAATTCGAAATTACGAATATTTTAAGCAGTGAAGTCGGATTTTGGAGTTATTTGGGTGAGAGATTATGTGGTTATGGTATTTTAGGATGTCGTGAAGCCATAACAACTGACGGAATTCAATTCGAGCTTACGGTTTGTACGAAACAGAATTTTGAAGTTCGTCGCGCGCAGTGAACAGTGCGCGAACAGTAGCTTCGTGGACCTTTTTCATCAGTTTTCGGTCAGATTTTGGGTGGGATCAATTCATAAAAGTTGTAGTACGTCAAAAGGGCTTTCCGTGGATTGTAAGATCGTTAAAAACGGAGTTCGGTGGAGAAAGTTATGGCACAAATAGATTTTGTGCGCGAGTTGTGCTTAAGGGAAAATGGTGATTTTTGTTATAAGCGAGCCCTTTAGCGACTCATAGGCGTCGTTTTGTCAATAATAGACGTGATTAGTCGAGTAAGTCATTAGAGTATTACTTCACTCGATTTTAATGTCGATTATCGCTTATTTGATAGGATTGCCAGTTCGACCGTTCGAGTACCGTTTGTTGTGGAATCGTAGGAATTGCCAGGTGAGTGGTGCAATCTCTTCTTTGTATTTGCAAATTCATATTTCGAAAAGCGATATGATTTAAATATATTGTGAATTATAAAGTAGCATTTTTATTGCACAAAAATCCGGATCGGGCAATTACTACCTTTTGGTATTTGTGAATGATTTGAAAATGGTTTTATGAAATGTGTTGTGAAATGATTTATTTGATTTATGGGTTGGTGAATGATTTGAGAAAGTTATTGCGATGAGATTTATACATGTGTGAATTTAACAATTGATTTATGGAATGTGTTTGAAAAGGATTTGAGAAAATGTATTTCTAGCTTATTGAGCCACATTGTGAAGAATTACGTGTTTTGATTTGTGAAACTATTTTGTGAATTGGTGAAGGATTTCATTGTGTGTTTTGTTGGTGTTCGATATTGCCGTGAGTCTATTGTGAGGCTTTGTGGGTATGGGCATACTATTCTAGGATACCATTAAGGGCCGAGCCACCGGCATTGTAGGTGGAGACCTAGCCAAGTGGGGAATCTTGATCGCCTAGTCATGAGACGTTATTCATGACCACGGTTACACACTTGAGCACGAGTTTGGTCAATGGGATGGACCATTGACAATGCGATTTGAGATTTGCCGATGGAATGGACTGGACCATTGATGTTTGTTATGATATTATTGATTTAACGAGTATTTCTTTGATATGTAAATGATTATGTTAAAGATTATTTTATATGTGTTGAAGTACAATTGAGATAAATGAGTTTTGATGTCGTTTTGTAATATGTATAGTGAGTGCTCGATCTGCTTAGAAGAGATGGACTCCTCACTGAGCTGTGGTTGCTCACCCCTTCTATTTCTCAAATATTTTCAGGTTCCATATCAGTACGAGAGCGCTACCGATGGGGACTTTTGTGAGTTTGATTTTTGTAGGCATGGTTTGAGACTGCGTCCTTCAAGTGAAGAGAAGGATGGTCGTGTCACCGCCCTTATTCCTATAGGATTTTGGGGTGTGACATTTATCTGGTCAGCTCGTCGGAGCAAAAACCAGCTCGCCGAAGGCCAAGCTGGATCCTCGCCTACCGGATTTCGCCGGAAAAGAGTTGTCGCCGCTGTCGTGGTATCTTGGGGCCAATCTTGAGTTTTTTTTTTTTTTTGGTCAAAAGCCAATCTTGAGTTTCAAGCGAGAATTTCGTGGAAAAATTAGACTCACGGCATATCGTCGCCGTCAATTGGACCCAAAAGCTTGGAATTAATTGTCAAAGTTTCTGAACCAAAAGCTTGGAATTAACTGTCAAAGTTTTGATATTCAGAAACCGCTGATAAAAAATAATCACAGAAATCCAAACATTTATCTATCCATCCATAAGGTAGATCGGCCGCTACTCCTCTGATACAAAAATAATTATGCATCATTCGTTTACCCCCCTAATTCCTCATTAGGGTGGTTATTTACCTTAGTAGATGATTGTCAATTTGAGGGGAAACTTTTGAATAAATTGAGGGTGATTTGGTAATTTCAGCCAAATTAGAGGCAAAATAGTAAAATTAAATAATTAGTGGGCGAATTGGGTATTTTTTAGTGTTAGGAGAATTAAATTATAAATTTGAGAGATTGAAGATATTTTATTAATGTTGGCCAATTATGGCCAAATTAGGGCTTTTAAGGATAAATTGGTGAAATTGGTTTGTTAGAGGCGAAATTGACAATTTAAATAGCTTTAGTATTTATTAAATTAGCTAGTGGAAGTTAAGTTGGAAAAAAATTGAAAGTAATTTATTAATTTCTCTCAGTTATGGCCAATTAGAGTTTATAAGGGCAAAATCGTAAAATTTTGAAATATAGAGGCAAAATGGAGAGTTATTGACTATGGTTAAACTTAATAATCAGCTGGGAGAGAATATATTGATAAATTGAGCATTTAGGAGTAATTACTTAGCTTTTGCTTAATTAGGGACAAATTATTTAATTTAAGATATTTTAGTATAAATTACCGAAATTATCTGGTTGGTCAAATGGCTGCAATTAAGGTTATGGCTCCAGTCAATTAATCGAATGTGAGACTTTAGATTCAAAATAAGGACTTGGGAGAATCCCTAATTGTGGGTCCAGGGGGTTGATTTTTAAAATTTTTGGTGGATTTATCCTAAAATTGATTGTGTTTTATTGTGTTTAATTATTTATTATTTTTAATTGCACCAATGATGGTTATTTGTGAATATTTCGTGGTTGATTCATGATTGAATGATTGATTGTGCTGTGATGGTTATTTAATTATATTGATTGTGATTACTTGAAGGATTGAAGGTTGGTGCGATGTGAACACTAGTGACAACGAAATAACAGGCTTGGAAGCCCGTGAGGCACGAGAATTAGATTAATTAGATGGATAGAGAGGAGTTCCTCCTTGAGGGCCAGAGGAGGCTGGAGGCTCCCATTGATGCGGAGTAGTTGATTTATGTTGTCATATTTGATTAGGAGAATTCTGAAAGTCAGGAAATTATTTCTGGTTTATCCTTTTTGATTGAATAGATATATATGTTTCACCTCTTTGGGGGTCTTTTGTAGACATTGACTAAGTTTATCTGAATTGATGAATTTTTGAATACCCCAAAATTTGTCAGGGATTTATATATTATTTCCGCAACGTATTTATTTATATATCAATATTATTGATATTAACGATCGGCGATTATAAAATCAATTTTAATTGGTTGGCGACGACTTCTAGGAATGTCGTGAATTTATTGACTAGTGATGACCATTTTCGGGACTACCGCATGCTCGGATGTAGGGCATGATAGAAGTGGATCACGAATGCAACTATAGAGAGCAACTCAAGGGAATGCTAATGGCCAGGACTTTTGTCTCTTGCGTTCGGTGCGAGCTTCTCACTTTTAAATCGTTTCATGAGTCACTGTGTTTGAGCCTACCCCCGAAGACTTTGACCGAGCAATTCACTTTGGCCACTGCTATGTCTCAAAGACATAAGAAAGTGGCGTCCTCTGCATGATGAAACTGTGGGATAATTGCCAGATCACGCCAAAAAGGCCATGTAATTTGCAATTTTTATCGCTTGTCGGTGTTGTCGGCAATGTTATGAACAGCAGCAGTGGGGGTTTGCTCCTCGCAGCTATGCTCGGGCCCAAGGACAACAGCAAATCGGCCCAAAAAAGAAGCCGCAGTGTTCACTTATGAGCCGCTGGACGGTGCTGATCGCTAATCCAGAGTGAGTTAAATCGATAGCTTCGAAGTCCGGCGACGGCCACGGGTACTCTTCTGCCGTCATGGGACCACCAGTCAATGATTTCTTAAACTCGTAGAAACCAGGGCTGTAATCACTTGCAGAAGTGTGTCGGGAAGGAAGGAGCCGCCGTGAGTACACCGATGCTGGGCCCGAGAAGTAACGACGGCGCCGGTGAGGCTAGGAGAGGCAAAGCTCCGTGACAGCAAGGACTCAATGACCACTTCCCCACGTAGAGTATTGCGCCTCTCTTTTCTTTGTATCGTGAGGGCCCAATAAGACATGAGACTATTTTCCGGTTAAATAAATAGGTTTGACCTTTTGTGGGTCTTTCGAAAACATTGAATTGGTTTATTTGAGCTGATAAAAATTTTCAAATACTCGGGGTTTTATCAGAGATTAAATTATTGCTTCCACCTTGTTTAGTTATTTATTTATTTATTTATTTTTATTTAGTTGGCGATAACTTTTGGGATTTTTGTGAGTTTATTGACCAGCGAAGACCATCTTCGGGACTGTCGTGTGCTCAGGTCTGGGGCATAACAAACATAACGTAACGGATAACATCGACGTGCATTATTTGAATTTCTTTGACACCGTTGAATTTCCCATCGTCCCAAGCACGTCCACCTAGGCCTCCGACTGGGCATATGGATTTAATTGGGTAGAGATCCGGGATCGATTCAAAATATGCTCCAATTGCTTCAAGATGTTCTTCAAGATGTTCACCACTCCTCCCGTAAAATCCAACGACTTTGCCACCCGTTGCAAGAGATGAGAAGAGATGAGAAGTGCCTTCCAATCTCTTTACCAATAGGTCCAATCGTTTTTTTGTTAGTTTGAAAGGTGAGAGAAGTAATGCCACTCCTAGTGTTCCCCAATATCGAAGTCAGATACTCATTTGCATCATCTATTTTGATCTGCAGTAGTAGAAATAACCATCAAACTCATGATTTAAGTCTCAAAAGAGTTTTGCTGACGGAGGCAGTACAAGTTATGTAAGCATTTTACGAAGCTTAAGTAACCATCAGACATACCGTATGGACGTTCCTTACGATAGGAAATATGTTTCCATCAATGCCACCACACTTCTCCGATTGCAGCAATTCTTTGTTCTCCCCTTCGTACTGAAACATGATTGATCGGATGCATGACCCTTTACTTTGTTCAAATTCAACAATGATCTTCTTTACATTGTAATGCTTATTGTCATCATCCCAGAATGGCCCTTTCGAGCTCCAAAATAACCCCGCAGACTTGAAGGGATAGAGCTTGTTGGAGTATGGCTCGACGTATGCTCCGATGACTTCGAGAAAATCACCACCACTCCCAAAAAGTCCGATGACTTTCCCAGCGTTTGATGGCAACGAAAAGTACAGCCTTCCTCTCTACCAATCGGTCCCCATATTCTTTTGTTGGTTCGAAAGGTGGGGGAGCTAATGAAACTGTCTTTCGCATCGGAATATCCAGAAAACGAACTTATGTACTCAACCGCGGGTACCAATTTAACAGGCCACAAAAGCATGTACTCGAGGGAAGTGACTATGTGTTGGAATCATTAAATGAGCAAAGTAATTTGGTAGGTTCACCTCAAAAAGTGATTGCCATCTACAAAATATGTCCTATATTTTAAGAATTGCGTACATCAAGTTTCTGACAAATGTGGGAGTACATTTAATTTTTCACTTTTTTCTCTCACTAGGTTTGTCCTTGTTTAATTTTAATAAAGTGAAGTTTAGTTTTTTTTTCTAATTGGTTCTCAAACAATCATGGTGATCCTCATGTATCTATGGTATGAGCTTTTCACGTGCACTTGCGATGCTATTATTCAGAATCAACGTTCATAATTCTGTCATCGATGAATGCTATGATGATCCAGAAAAGTAAACTTATGATGGTCAAATAGAAAGGGGAAATGAGAAAAGAAATGAGTCTAGATCCAACTTCGAAAGTCCTTTAGGTGCTTCTGATGATAACTTCCATCCAAAAGTCCTACATGACTTTTTAATTAAATGATAACTGACACGTGGCTTTTTTTAATTACAGAAAAAGTCCAACAAAAGGCGGCTGGAGTCTTCATAAATGACGCGGTATGGCTGTTCACTCTTCTTGACTCTCGTTCAGTCTCCTTCACTTTCACGTTCACTATCCTTCACTCTCTTTAATCATTAGTCTTCCTCGCTTGCGCACTCATGCGCCCTAGTGACTCTCGTTCAATCTCCTTCACTTTCACGTTCACTATCGTTCACTCTCTTTAATCATCGGTTACCCTCATTTGCCTGCTCAAATTTGGGGCTCAGTTCTAGAGGGTGGACTATCGTAAAGGAAAATACAAGTAATTTGTTGTGTTTAGTTTGTGCGTTGTTGATTTCTGTCTTTTCTTTTTGGTCAAAAAGCATACTGATTTATATATTCATCTCAGGAAAAGTTTGGTATGACAAATCACATATTCCGGCGCAGAGTAAATCCATAAGGATTGGAGGAGGATTATAATTCCAATTACTAGGAAGAGTCTTAATCCGATGGGCCTTAAGAACCCAGTCAGCCACCTTGTTTCGGGCTCTTGGGCAGTGGATTACTCGAAGCTCATCCATCTTCTTTACACGGGCCTTGCCTTCGTTGACAAGAGCGGTGGCATCCCAACTAAAGTGATCCGTTCCTTCGTTTATCTAATGAACAACAAAGTCAGCCATTTTTTTGCGATGGTGGGGACCTCACGTGAAGTTGTTGTCCTTTCTTCAAGTGATCCCAAAAGATTTTTTTTTGTCCTAGGCGCAAATTGGAAAAGTGAGAATAATTGATGCAAAGAAGAAGATTATCGAGCTAGAAGGTTAGATCAGTTATCAGTAATTCTAGTGCTAGTTAGAAAGGATGCAAGGATTGTGAATTAAATAAAAAATCCATCAAAAGGAAAATGAATTGAGGGGATTGTTGAGATTGACCCATGGAAGGATGCTGGCTATGGTTTTGCCGTTGGGGGTGCTACATACATGCACACACAGAGAAATATATAAATGGGAAGGCATATTCAGATTGACGATGAGGATTGTTTTCTATTTATCTAGATTTTGGCTGGTTTTGGTATGTTTTGAATGATTCGGTTAATCTGAATGCAAAGAAACATACTTCTATGAAAAGGCAATGATGTTTTTGTCTATGCTTTCGAAAGTTCCATTTTATCTTACTTTTAAATGATGCTGCATATGGTTGTGTTGTTCTGTCTAGATTTTGATTGATCTTATGCCGAACTTATCCAAAACAAGTGTTGGTACAATTTTATGCTTGGCGTAGTCTTGTGTTGCTAGTGCTCAAGACTACATCGGCACGTTTGGTTTTGCCTAAGCAAGCCTCGTGTAGTGTTGTGCTAGCATCAGCACATGTTTGTGCTACGAATGCAGACACAAAGTTGTAACAAGAAGTCTGGTTTTGCACCAACATCTGTTTGTGCTGTCGGTGCAAGCGCAAGAGTACACCCAACAAGATTGGTTTGGAAAATTGATGAGATATTGCCACATAAGATCTCGAGAATCCAAATCACAATCAGCACTTCAATGATCGTTTTTTTTTTTCTTCAAATAACTCTTAAGTAATTCGACATAAAATGTTGGAACCAAAATCAGACCCCAATAAGGACAGTGGGGCTTCAAATGTTTTTCCCAATAAAAAGCATCTTTATCTTTTTTATACGCCATCGATATTCCCCATGATATAAGAACTACAATACCCTAGTTTGCTTTGTTTTCTAAAGAATCATGTTGTGCTTTACGAGATTGCTTATTGCAGCTTACATGGTTAACATGTCAGATACTTGCAAAGATTTTCAGATGAACTTAGCCAGTGCACTTTTTTCAACGGTTCGTGATGGCTTTAAGAAGGATTTTGAAGATAAGCGCACTAATACTCTTTGGCTCGAAGGAGAAACGACTGCATTGATAAGGTTGCAATCGAAATCTGGAGATTTAATTCTAAGTAATCTGTAAATGAAATGGGTAAACAAGCAACAGATGACTGTCCTCTTAGAAAAGCGGTATTTGATGGAATAACTGAACTTAAGAGAATGTAGTCATCAAATTAGTAACGGATGATGGAAACAAGCAATAGATGATTGATAAGGTTTTGGAGAATGAACGCACCATAAATTTTCAGAAAGACAAAAGGACTAAACTCAAGAGAATGTAGTCATCAGATTAGTGAAGTTATGAATGCATGGATTTGTAGCAATGTCGCAGGCTTAATTCTTCCAAGCCTGAAGTCTCTCTATCTCTCTCTCTCTCTCTCTCTCTCTCTCTCTCTCTCTCTCTCTCTCTTGTTTTTTTTTACTTGAGAAGATGAGAAAAGCTTACTATAAGAAAACTATAATAAATTAACTTGAAAATGCTAATAGGATCTGCAATTAAATCACTAAAAAATAAATGAAAAATATTAAGAGTACCATAAATTCACATAATTCAATCCGAGTATTGGCACCTACATTTATGGAAAGAGTTAGTAATAAATAATATACTATAAGTGAAGAATCATAATTTCGGTCACTTACATGCTCAAGTGTTTGTTACATGCATATTAAACTCAAATGTAAAGTATTTACAAATAAATAAACTCAATTTAGATAAAAAAAATTCATAGCACAAAATCATCTTGTTCACATCCGTGCGGCCTTAATCCAAGAACGCTGAGCGCTCTTTATGTCTCTTTGCACAGCTCTGATTCTTGAAAAAAAATGCATGCCTTTCAGGGAAGATATAGTAAAAGCAAACCCTAGTTTTCTTTTTTATTTCTCCAACTGGGACTTTCTTTTGAATTGGGACAGGACGAATATTTACATTCACCTTTTCCTCTTTTGGATCTTAGGTGAGATATTCCCAAGACATCTTGTCTTCTTGGGATACTAGACAAAACAAAATTATGCATTCAAAGTCTTAAGAAAATATTCGATAGATATCTCTGACAATCATAAGGACTATAATTGCTTAAGATCTGGTAATTTGAATCCACATAATTTAATTCGGTTCGCATTTCGCACACCACTCAAACTAAAGATGTAGTTGAATCTCCTTCACTTTCACGTTTACTATCCTTTACTCTCTTTAATCATTAGTCACCCTCACTTGCCTGTTGACGTGCCATCTCTCTCTCTCTCTCTCTCTCTCTCTCTCTCTCTCTCTATATATATATATATATATAGCATTGTGATCCTCCCTTACTTAATTGGCACAGAAAATTAGGACTCAATTCTAGAGGAAAATTAGGGCTTAGTGCTTTTAAAGGAAAAATTAGAGCACAATTTTGAAGGGAAAATTTTGGGGCTCAGTTCTAGAGGGTGGATTATCGCAAAGGAAAATACAAGTAATTTGTTGTGATTAGCGAGTGTGTTGTTGTTTTCTATCTAATCAGCGACAAAGTCAGTGATTATTTTATTAAATTTAGTGCGATTGTGGGAACCTCATGTGAAGTCGTTGTCCTTTCTTTAAGTGATCCTAGAAGATTTTTTTTTGTCTTAGGCGCATATGGGAAAATTGAGAATGATTGATGCAAAGAAGAAGATTATCGAGTTAGAAACATGCACGTTATTTCAAACTTCCAAGCTTGAAGTCTCTCTCTCTCTCTTCTTGTTCTTTTTTACTTGACAAGATAAGAAAAGCTTAGTATAAGGAAACTATTATAAAATTAACTCGAAAATGCTAACAGGATTTTGCAATTAAATCACAAAAAATAAACAAAAATATTAAGAGTATCATAGATTCACATAATTCAATCTGAATACTGGCACCTATATTGACGGGAAGAGCTAGTAATAAATAATATACTATAGGAGAAGAATCAAAATTACGGTCACTTACATGCTCAAGTGTTTCTTACACGCACATTAAACTCAAATTAAATTATTTACAAATAAATGAGCTCAATTTAGATGAAAAAATCAATAGCACAAAATCATCCTGTTCACATCCGTGCAGCCTTAACCAAGAACACCGAGTCGCTCTTTATGTCTCTTCGCGCAACTCTGATCTGCTGCTTTACTCCGGAAAGATGTAGTAAAAGCAAACCCTACTTTTCTTTTTTATTTCTCTGACCGAAACTTTCTATTGAATTGGGACCCAACGAATATTTATATTTACCTTTTCCTCTTGTGGATCTTAGGTGAGATATTCCCGAGACATCTTCTTGTCTTCTTGGCATACTAGACAAAACAAAATTATGCACTCAAAGTCTTGACCAAATCTTCGATAGATATTTTTGACGACCACAAGAACTATAACTGCTTAAGATCTAGTAAATAATTTTAATCAACGTAACCTAATATAATTCGATTTGTACACGACTCGAACTAAAGACGTATTGAATCTCATTCACTTTCATATTCACTATCCTTTTCTCTCTTTAATCATCGGTCACCCTCACTTGACCGCTCACATGCCATCTCTCTTTCTCTTTTTATAGCCGTGTGATCATCCCATACTTAATTGGCGCAGAAAATTAGGACTCAATTCTGGAGAAAAATTAGGGCTTGGTGCTTTTAAAGGAAAAATTAGAGTGCAATTTTGGAAGGAAAAATTTGGGCCTCAGTTCTAGAGGGTGGACAAGCGCTCTTTATGTCTCTTCGCACATCTCCCGATTTGTTGTTTTACTCAGGAAAGACATACTAAAAGCAAACCCTAGTTTTCTTTTTTATTTCTCCAACCGAAACTTACTTTTGAATTGGGGCCCGACGAATATTTACATTCAACTTTTCCTCTTGTGGATCTTAGGTGAGATATTCCCGAGACATCTTCTTGTCTTCTTGGGATACTAGACAAAACAAAATTATGTACTCAAAGTCTTGACCCAATCTTCCATAGATATCTCTGATGACCACAAGAACTATAATTGCTTAAGATCCAGTAGATAATTTTATCCACATAACCTAATTCGGTTCGAATTTCACACATGATTCAAACTAAAGACGTAGTTGAATCTCTTTCACTTTCATGTTCACTATCCTTCACTCTCTTTAATCATTAGTCGCCCTCACTTGCCCACTCAGGTGCCATCTCTCTCTCTCTCTCTCTCTCTCTCTCTCTCTCTCTCTCTCTCTATATATATATATATATATATATATTATATATATATAGCATTGTGATCCTCCCTTACTTAATTGGCGCGGAAAATTAGGACTCAATTCTGGAGGGAAATTAGGGCTTGGTGCTTTTAAAGGAAAAATTAGAGCACAATTTTAGAGGGAAAAGTTTAGGGCTCAGTTCTAGAGGGTGGATGGGCGCTCTTTATGTCTCTTCGCACAGCTATGATGGTTGCTTTATTTAGGAAAGACGTACTAAAAACAAACCCTAGTTTTCTTTTTTATTTCTCTGACCGGAACTTTCTTTCGAATTGGGACTCCACGAATATTTACATTCACCTTTTCCTCTTGTGACTCTTAGGTGAGATATTCCCGAGATATCTTCTTGTTTTCTTGGGATACTAGACAAAACACAATTATGCACTTAAAGTCTTGACCGAATCTTTGATAGATATCTCTAATGACCACAAGAACTATAACTACTTAAGATCCAGTAAATAATTTTAAACCACGTAACCTAATTCAGTTCGAATTTCGTACACGATTCAAACTAAAGATGTAGTTGAATCTCCTTCACTTTCACGTTCACTATCTTTCACTACCATTAATCATTGGTCACCCTCACTTGCCCACTCACGTGCCATCTCTCTCTCTTTCTATAGCATTGTCATCCTCTCTTACTTAATTAGTGCAGAAAATCAGGACTCAATTCTGGAGGAAAATTAGGGCTTGGTGCTTTTAAAGGAAAAATTAGAGCGCAATTTTGGAGGGAAAAATTTGGGCCTCAGTTCTAGAGGGTGGACTATCACAAAGGAAAATACAAGTAATTTGTTGTGTTTAGTAAGTGTGTTATTGTTTTCTATCTAATGAGCGACAAAATCAGTCACTATTTATTTGATTTGGTGTGATTATAGGGACTTTACGTGGTGAAAGAACGCACGCCTTTCTTCTTTCTTTCTTTTTTCCACCGGGCCTGCTGTTTTATTCAGGAAAGACGAGAACTAAAAACAAACCCTAGTTTTCTTTTTTTATTTCTCTGACCGGGACTTTCTTTTGAATTGGGACCCGATGAATATTTTCAATCACCTTTTCCTCTTGTGGATCGCCCCACACATCTTCTTGTCTTCTTGAGATAGTAGTTCCTTTTTCCATTCACAGCTGGGATTCCATTCACAGCTGGGATAAAACCGTATTGCTTTCACTTGGGTGAATCAGATGAGAATCTGCCCCAATCAGTGGCCAAAAAATTCAAGGGAAGAAACCCTTCAATCATCAAACTTGACGTGGTAGAGGGTGCGCGACCTATTCCACAAGTAGACTGCTAGGCTTCTGTTATTATTTACAGCGCTCTTTAGTTCTAGCCTTACGTTATTATATGTTTAGTTTTGACACCATGTCTCTCAGGCTGAAAAAGGTCATGGTAACTTTGAGGATGTTTTTAGGGACAATTGTCTAAAAGGTCTTCAAATCTATTACATTTTTGACAATTCAGTCATAAACCTTTTGAAATTTTGCCAATTCATTCCTTCCGACGATTTTGTTTTGGAAAATGCCTACGTGGATGTCCGGTCAGCACCGACTATCTTACGTGGCTAGAGTGGTTGGTCGCTAGCATTGATGTGGTCGCCAAAGATCAAAACGACGTCATTTCATGCAAACATTTTGTCTAATGCAATGTATTAATTCACCGGAATGGATACTTCAGTGAGCGTCATACAAAATTTATTATGTTTATCATGTTCTTCTACCATTTAAATTAAAGTATATGTACTTTAGGATGATTAGGATGTCATAGTCTTTGGAAAAGTCGCATATGCAGTGAGAAGCATGATATTTGTGTCGGCAGCCATAGCAAAACGCTTTCTCAACACCAAGAACAGAGTTCGTGCAAGGACAAGAATCCCAGAGAGTACTGCCAACATACTCTAGCAGCCAAAGAGCATGATAATCTTCATTCAACTGGCCAATGGTAACAAAAATGGTTTTGATATCAAGCCAATGATTTTGATATGTTGTAGGAGTGGGATTGGGATAATGACGAGGGAGGCTTTGTCACTACATAAGCAAGGTCTTTGTTTTCTCTTTTTACTGACGGGGAGCTTAAAATTCGAATTGGGTGGGCTTTTGTTGGGAAATGAGAACTGGGAAATGATTTCGAGCACCCAAGCTAGCTCACATATGTTTCCAGTATGATGGTCGCTTATCCTTAATTCTTTTTATATAAAATGTTCAATAAAAAAATTGTTTTATGGTTCCATCACTCTTTCATTAACATTACTCATTCAGCTGACATGGCAAGTGAGACTGCTGACATGGCCTTTAAATGCTATGCTAGCAATCGTGAGGGACATCCTCAGCAGAGAACCTTAACAAAGTAAGTACTTTCTAAAATTCAGAAAGAAAAGGAAAATATTGAAAAGAAAAAAAAAACAGAATAAGTAAAATGGAGAAAGAAGAGGGAAGGGGAAGCTAAAACAGGGGGAGCGGCTAAACCTTGAGAGCAACCGATAGTTTTGGATGCGCACAGCGGAAGCCTGATACCTTTGTCTAGGGAGATCATTCTAAAGGAATATTGTTCATTTGTATTTTTTATTTTGTGATTTAGGATAGTGATTTCCTTCTTACCATAAAGAGAAGTCATATTTTCATAATTTAAGCTTGTTATATTTAGTCAGTGGAAAAACGCTTTCCATATATCGATTAGTTTTTTGTCATCTAAACAAAGTTCGAAAACAATTTTCTGAAAAGCGACTTTCCTTCAAACAAATGCACCCTTGTTTGTTGTTCATTTTGGGCAATAATATTCATACGTAAAAATGCGTTTTTGTAATGAGTCGAAACTACGACCCCAGTGTTGCAATGGATGGCAATGCATGGAATTTTGAGGATTAACGAAGATGACCAGATTACACATCTTAAAACCAAATTCTAAGCTAAACATAATCCAAACGGAAAAGAACAGAAAAAAGAGTGGCTAGATTTGCATTTCCAGAGCCCTAATTAGGCCACATGTCAACCTAAGGTTGGCTTTACATACTTTCATGGAAAACTTCAAATTTTATAAACTACTTTTAAAAATGATTGTTTGTGCTGTTTATTAAAATGAACAAGTGAAAAATTTCATCATTCTCAAACATTGTAATGTAAAAATTTTCATCGATAATAAAAATATCTTTTTTGTTGAAAATTTTTCTAAGCGATATAACTGATCATTTTTTGGAATACTTTTTTTTTCAAATCTTCAACTTTCCATAAAACAAATGCACTCTTCGGTTGAAAGATTTCAACAAGAAATGTATCTCACTATACAATTAATGTATTAGCATGGTTCACTTTTATTTGCAACGCAAGCGATCTTTTTTAAGATAATATTTTCTAAGTCATCCATTTTCCGCAAAAAAAAAGAAATAGATTAGATTAGATAAGATTAGGTACATCTTCTTTAGCTATGAGAAAATACTGGAAAGATGTTGATGGTGGAGAGAGCGGCGACGCATTGTGCCTTAGGACACTTAAGACATGCTTGATTAGATGAAGTTTGCTATTCTCAAGGGTTAATTTATCCAAGCTCTTGTGCCAAAGTAAGCGAGCTGAATGAAGAATTCCTTATAGAAGCTGGATGATTAATGTTGATGTTCATATGACAATTTGCAAAATCTCTCTCGATGCATATTAAGCACTCCCTCCCTAGAAGCTACAACTGCTGGATGGAGCCCCTTTTGTGCATTATGATGATTGCACTAGAAAATCATTGATCCAAATAATTGATCTTTATATTAGAAATTTACATAAGATATTTTTGATCAACCAAATTGAATTCCACTTTGATCTCTCCCTCAATCACGCCCTCAATTCTTTTCTTCTTCTTTTTCATTAATCAAGAGGCATGTGTATGAGACTGGGCAAACGAGAGGTTCATGGAATGCTCAACAAGCCATATGACTAGAGGTGTCAAATGGGTGGGTTGGATCAATAATGGTCCGGCCTATATTGATCTATTTAATCCGTCTTGACCTATTTTCACACGATACAATTCTAGAAACCCATACCCAAACCAACCCATATCCGACCTAACTCGTACTGTTAAGGGCGCGTTTGGTAACCATTCTCATTCTCAGATTCTCGTCCCTGGATAAATTTGGGACGAGAAACCTGTTTAGCAAATTCTCATTCTCAAACTGATCCCGGAATGAAAAAATGGCTGGGGATGAGTTTGGGACGAGAAATGAGAACAAAAAAAATTCTGGTTTTTTATTTTTGGGACGAGAATGAACAATACCAATAAATAAGCTATTTTTTTTAACAAAACACTTCCATATTTAACCAAGTGCAGAAAAATTTATTCATGATTTTTTTAAATGTATTATTAAAATAATTTTATGCAATATGATTTATTTGATAATTTTTTAATCTTTTTTAATTATTTTTATTTAAATTATTTTTATTTTTCTTCTTCTAGTCGTCGAAGTCTAGTGAGCTTATATCTCGCCTCTTGGCCGGTGACCAACTTAGAAAGAAGGAAAATGGAGAAAAAAAGGAAAATAAAAATAAATAATTTGAATATCATAATTTTCATAAAATGACTTATTAATAACATTTAAAATGATTTATTAATAACACTTAAAATTAGTTAGATAACCAATTTAGAACCCATTTAAGACTCATTAGATTATTAAGCAACCCATTCAAGACATGTTTAACATTTTAAACTAACACATTTACGATCCACATTATTCAATATGAGTTAAAATATGGATCTTTGACTCATTTTGCCACATCTATGGCTAGTGCACTTCAAGGGGAAGTCGTCCTTGTCGGCCTGCAGTATCATTGGTGAGGAAGACCCTCACTCACTCACTCACTCACTCTCTCTACATTCCACTAAGAGAATTAATCTAAATAAAACTGTTGTGGCATTAACGTTGTATTCTATGTCAGCATTTTCATGCGTATATTTGTCACGCCCCGAACCTGAGTACATGACAGTCCTCGAAATATACCTCACCACTTCTTGAATTTTCCGATAATCCTAGGTGTTATCGATTAACCAAATAAATTAACTAAGGATATACAATTAGTACAAAAGTAATGCAGCGGAACATGCTAAATAAACCCCGACCAAAATCCTGAGGTATTTCATTATTTACAATAATATCAATAAACTGATCAAATAACTAAAAATGGTTCACAAATTATCAACGTTATTGATTCGTTCAACTAAAAGGATAAATGCGGAAAATAATTTTCTCACAATTAAATAAAATCTCCTAATCAAAATTAAATCAACTATGATCATCTCACTGCGCCTCCAGCTTCACCTGGTCCTCGAGGGGGAGCTGCAATAATAGGACCTAAACCAAATAATTTTAAGATGAGATAAACTTATCGAGTTTGCTCTCTACTTCTTAATTAGGTTGATATTCACTCTAGGGTTCCTACCCGTATAATCAATTTAATCCTCACTTCTCACAACTCATAATCTGTCACTGAACCCTTTTTTATAAATTGTTCTCCAATTAGTTCGATATAAACATCACAATATCAATTATAATGAGATAATCTAACATCAAATCAATTATAATGAGCACCAAGAATTAAATGAATAAATCATATTATGAAATAATCAATATCCAATTGCAAATGATAAATCAATCTCAACCAATCGATCAATCAAAAATATTAAATAAACATCCACAACTAAACCATAAATAAAATGAGATAATTTGTCAAAATAACCAAAATCGACTGCTTGGACCTACCAATTAGGGATTCGCCCGGGTCCCCAAATCGAATCCCAAGTGTTCGATTCGATTAACTACGGGTGACATCACCTTAATTAGCAGCTACTTAGCCAATCACGCGATTTTTGGAATTAATTCCAAAATATCGCAATTTACCTAAAACTTCATAATTTAACCCTAACTAGGCACAACAGAGTTAAAAATCGTAATTACCTGAATATCAATCCAAATTGTCACTACCAATGATTTGATACCATCGCAGCCAACATTTCTCACCTCTTTCTCCAAATTGTCAAATTTACACATTTGCCCTCAAAATTTCCAAAATTACAAATTTACCCCTAAAAACCCTAATTAGGCTATAATATGACACAATCAACTTATCATCTTCAAAATATTCCGAATTTCATATTTTTCTACCATCCACTAATTAATGATTTCCAAAACTAATTTAATTAGAAAACGTCCTCCCACTAATTAAATTTATAAATTTACCCAAAAAACCATAACTAGGGCCTAAATGGACAAAAATTAATAAATTGTCTCTAATTCCTCAAAACTTACAAGTTTGCACCTCCTTGACCAATAATCCACATTTCTAACTATATTAATTTGCTAATTAATCCTTCAAATATCCAATTTCACAACTCTACCCTTAAATGACTAATTTTACGAAATCGTCCCTATTTCACAAAAGTCTCTAAATAAGCTATCATCTATAATTTACTCAACAAACAAGCCAAATAATCATACAACCAAAACTACTAGAGCAATTAACAGCCCTAATTAGGAGTTAGGGAGCAAACTCACCTAATTCCAAGCTTTGGCGTCTAGTTAATCAACGATGGTGAGTTTTCCAATGGACTAATTGTGCTATTCGCAAGTGGCTGGGCTTTCTAATGGGCTGGACCAGCTAACCAAGGCCCACCGTGGCTTATCTCAAGCCCACAGGAGCTATTGGGCTCCATAAAAGCTGCAAACAGCTTCTGATCGTCTGGTCCAAGCAAAAAGGGGGGCACGGGCGAGCTGGCTTCCTCTCCTGTGAGCTGCAACGAGAGTTGAGGGCACAAGCTGAAGATGGCGTGAGCTAGAGGAGGACTGCACGAGCCGAAGGACAACGGCGCAAGCTGGAGATCGGCGACTGGTTCGGTGATTCAAGCTGAGGGCGAGACTAGACACGGCGTTGAGGCGGCGTGAGCTTTTGTGGACGGCGTCTGGGTCGCGGTGGTGGCGTCGACGACGGCGACGGCGCGGTGGCTAGGCGAACTGCAGGTGGCGTCGACGGCGTGGTTGGACGGCGGCTGGACGACTGGATCCGAATCAAACAAGGACCGACAGAAGCGAACAGGGGCTTCCGTGGTCAGTGGCTGAGCTAGGTGATGTCCGGCGGTCAGACTGTGGAATCGAGCAAGCGGTCGGGCGAAGTACCGAGGGAGTCCGAGCAATGGATGGCTCGGATCAAGCGACGAACCAGGCCTGCACGAGACGGAAACCGGACAAAGGATCGTCCGTGACCGAGCTGCTCTGTTCAGGTCTGTGGCTACGGTTTCTGGATTGTTGCTGTGGTTCCTTGGCCTATTGTTGCGGTTTTGCGTGGCTCGAGGAAGCTGGATCGTGGCTAAGCAGAGCAGGGGGCGAACCAGGGATGGACCGAGAGACAACAAGCTATGGCTAGGTCGCGTCCAAAGTTTCCTCGAGCAAACCCGTTCTCTACAAAGGGTCACTGCTTGTCCGTGACTCAAATTTCCAGCGAGAATCGTAATAGAAGAGCTTTGAGTTTGCGTTCTTGTTTGATTGAAACGCGTCCCAGACGAGGGAGACGACGGCTAAGGTTTTCTAGGGTATTTCGTGCGAGGAAGAAGGAATCGGTTGAGGAGAAGTGATCGTGGGACTTCCACGTGGGTTGCCGTTGGGACGAAATCGCGAGTTTCTCGCGTTGGTTGTTCAACGGTGGCGGCTAGGGTTTCCAGAGGAGCTGTTCACGCGAGGGAGACGATGAACAGGAGGAAGGAAGAGAGAAGGGCCGGGTCAGCGAGCTGGGCCGCGCTTGGCCCACGCGCGAGAAAGGAAAAGGCTGAGCTTAGCCTGGCCCATGTGTGAAGGAAAGAAGAAAATAAGAGATTGAAGAAAATAAAAACTTTATATTATAACACCAAAATTTTGGACTGTTACAATATTTGATCGAAGATATAGCACAAAATTACAAGATTTAAAAATCCAGTTGAATTAGGAATAAAACAATTCAATTGGATCATTTGCAAAAATGTTGGCATGTCTAAATAGACTTTTACTCACTACTTTTTAAACTAAAATTTACGACATGTAATGCATTTTTCTAAACAGGCCACAAGGGTCAAGCCATGCGAATTAGGCGAGAGCATATAATTATAGGACTCTACTCAAACCAACTAGGATCAATCCAACCCTGAATAACATGGAAGAATATTGCATATGTTCCTTTGGTGGATGGATGAACCAGAGCCATAGCTCTGGCCTGGTGTAATGTCCTAATAGGATCCACCCGTTAGCACCTCAAATTGCTAGGAGTGATGGCACGTTTTAGACGACTCACAAAGGAGGTCAACCGTGAGAGGTCGGGTGAAATGAAATGTAAAGATGGGAAACTTTTAAATAATTGAGGTGCATGCGACTCAAAAGGCATCTCAAACTTCACGTGGATGCACCTATGAGCTTTTCTTTTTTTTCCTTTCTTTCTTTTGTTTTCTTGTGTCTTGTTTTGTTTTGTGGGTGGGGAAGCAAAGCTTAAAGTTCGGACTTTACGTCAAGGGATGAGTGATGTGGGCGCCATCCTGTCCCTCTGTTTTCTGTCGAGGGGAAGCAGATAATTTTGCGGTTAATCGGTCCGGATGTCATCATCCTCGCCCCGAGGCGCCAAAGAAACAAACAATTATGAATTAAAAAAAAAAGAAACATTCTGCATGTAGGCATTAATACTGTAATATAATATAAAAACATTCTCCCTACAAGCCTATAATACTGCTTATCAACGCATTTTTCGTGATTTGAGCTTGGAAAAACCCCCTTGATAAGGAAAAAGATGAAAACCCAGAAAATTAGTCACTGTTGTATTATAAATAGATCTATTTGACTTTTGATGGTAGATTCCTTAAAATTCTAATGATCAAGACAAAAATACACGTGAGTGCAAACACAGCAACTTCAGCACGTCATCCTTATTGACACGAGAGATTGTTATTCGCATTAAACTATAATTATTATTTTTTTTGTTAGTACGGGCTTAATACTCATTAACCAGGTGGCACTTATGGAAAATAGTCCAAATCTCTTATAAGCGAGCTCCATGTGTATAAAAAGAATATACGTTGATATTGAGAAATAATAATACATTACTCCCACTTAGTCATTATGCGTAAAAAATACAAGATAAGATTATATTTTCGCTTCCACCGTCCGATTATCCTACTTTCTGACGCCGGTCCATCGCTTGTAAATCCGATGGATAACATCAGAAGGCCCGGATCTTTTATGGTCGCATGCACAAAACCAAAACATTCTAATTCATGAAGCTCTTGCCACTTCCCCTATAAAATCCACAGCTGACTCCTCTCTCTCTCTCTCTCTCTCTCTCTCTCTCTCCTCTCTCTCACAGCTGACTCTCTCTCTCTCTCTCTCTCTCTCTCTCTCTCTCACTGTGATAGGCGTCGACTCCAGCGATTCCAGCGACCTAGTCTAGAGTTCCCGCCACGATGGCACTGCTCTCAGCTTTCGCGATGGAGATTGCGATCCCAGTCTGCGCCGTCATCGGGATCGCGTTCTCCCTGGTGCAATGGTGGCTTGGAGACCCAACCCAGAGGAGAGCAGCTGAACACCCAACCCAGATGAGAGCTGCTGAAGACCCAACCCAGATGAGAGCTACTGAAGACCCAACCCAGATGAGAGCTGCTAAAGGCACCCATACCTATATAAAGAAATCCGTCTTTAAAGGTGACTTTGTACAGATCCCATTGCTTCACTACTTGTCTGCTTCCTTTTTGGCTTCACTGGTTATTAATAGTCATACATTCTCGTTGTCCGAGAGAGAAAAAGCAAAAAAAAAAAAAAAAGACTAAGAACGGAGTAGATTTGATTTTCTGGGTTGCGACTTGCGAGTCTGTCTTTTTCTGGGCATAGAGAGGTTGTAGTTCAAACCCCCTTCGTTCTATGTCTCACTCACACTGTTCATTAACAGATTTTTTCGGGTTAATCTCGCATCCGCGCGTGAGCAATAGCAAAAAATTCGAGTCACGTAATCCGATGACAGCTGAGAAAAATCATGAGCTTCTGCTGCTTATGGTGCGAGTCATTATTAGGGTTCGTCGGTGCGGCTAGGGCTTTGAGCGACATATCCGAGCACAGTAGTATCATATGATGTTGGTGGTCTTTGTCGTGCGCTGGAGCTTGGGCGGAGTGTTAACCATTGTAGCTCTTGTCCTTTAGCTTTTCTCATTCAGTCTTATTTTCTCAAAGAGTTCGTGCTTTCTTTGGCTTTAGTAAAAGTACGTTTTATGCATGTCGCCTGAATGTTTTCGTCTCTTTACTCACCAACTTAGCTGCAGGGTCCTGCGGGACTGGAAGGCACATTATTTTATGGCATTACATTCATGACAAGAAAGTTCCTCATGTAGTATATCTGTTTCAAAAGTATATTTGATTAATGTTTCAAATATTAATTGATTTTTAGCTAAAGAACTAATTTAAGCAAGTCAAACTCGGTGTGACATTTGGGCACATGTACATTCGTGAGACAGATTATATTTGATGACAGTCTAAGGGTTCGCTCATGTTGTTGAAAGGAATTCCTACGAACAATATTTTTTAGACTTTTCAATATTTGGAACGTTCAAAATAATAAGCCAGTTAAAAAACATTTCCAATCAAAGAAAATACTAGTTTAAAATCAAGAAAAAGAATTCTCCTTCCTAATAAAAGGGAAAATATTTTTCTTAGCTAAATTATGTTATTCCTTGTCACACGACATCAAAGAACTTCGACCAAGCTTAGAGCTTTGATGAATCTCTCTCTCTCTCTCTGAATATGTTTTCTTAATTGATTAATAAACAAATCATGTTCTCACCTATAATAACTTAATACGCTCAATCTGTGATTTTCGTCAATTCATCTAAGCCTTAGTTACTTGACTTCTGTGCCCAAGTCATTGGCATTAGGCTCGATTCCATCAAGGCCATGCCTAATTCGCAATGTTTGCTCTCGAGTTGTTTGTGGCGGAGCCCAAGACCCCATAGGTCGAGGCCTTGTCCTCAATGCTTAAGTCATGGTCCTTGAAATCTAATCTAAGTTCTTGATGGTAAAGCTCGAGACCCATTTAAGCCTAGCGTAAGACCTTGGCATCATGCCTAGGTGTTTACCGGTTACACCCAAGTCCGAAATACCTTGGCACCCTAGCCCAAGTGCAATTGTGCAAGGAAAACTGCTAAAAAAAGTGCTAAACCAATTGCAATTGTGATGATTCGGCTATAAAGTCCAAAACCTTTTGTATTTGTGCCAATTAGTCAATCAATCCAACTTTAACTAGCCGACGCTAATGCAGCACTTCAGCGTTGACGTGGGCAAATTTTTTATGATATTTTGAAAATTTTTAGTTTAAGAAGCAACTAAAAGAAAAAGTTTAATACTGCATTGACATAATTGCAATAGGTTTAAATTTTTTTGGCATTTTTCTTATAAAAGAAACTTTTCATTTATAAACTTTGGAAAATAAATTTCATTTTATTTCAAATTACAGTTGACAGTTTTCATTTTCTAGAAAATAAGTTTATTCTATCACAGTTTTTAGAAATGTCAAGTTATCCGCGAAACAAACAGAGCCTAGGTTTAATTTCTTTCTTCCATCTCTTATTAGTATCAGTAATAGGAAGCTTGGCATATGCAACTAATGACACAACGTCAATTTAATCAAAGTTAGGATAGTAATTCTTATATGTAATTGGCTTTAGTAGAAGCATATTGTATTACTGAGGATGTACAAGCTTCAAGTCTAAAGTATTTCTTCACTTAGTCTGTGAATATGTTTTTAAGGGTTTTATCATCTTAGTTGTATGGAGCAGAACATTTCTCATTTCGTGAGATTGTCATCCTTGTGACGAAACACTAATTCTATAGGTTTAGTTACGAATATACAGCTAATGAACTGTGCATATGTTTCTCTAAGGTTCTCGTTTGTGTTACATTCTTGCTTCTCCTAGCTAAAGTCGTTAGATGTGATAGTTTCCATACCTATCTCTTGTTATTCTGATTTGAATAACCTTTCGAACTAGAGCATCATCAGTTCTAATGCGAAATTATTATTTTTATTCTTTTCCAATCATATTTCCCTGGCAGCAATTCACCTTTCTCTTTTCTAGTTCTAACATCTCAGTTCAGTTCCAACTTTAATTCTGATGTTTTTCAATACTCCCGATTTTATTTCTGGCTCTAACCTACCGTTTGTTATCGCAGGTCATAATCTACTTCTAATTTCTTCTTTGTTTGTAATGCTTTAATTTAAAGTAATGTTCTAGGTCTGGACTATGTTCTGAATATTCATTTATTTTTTATTTTATCAATTATTTGCACAACTTGGTACTGTCAATCCCTCATCCGTTTCCCCATCTTGTCCTGATCATTATCTTCTCCTCACTCTTCCGCCAGTTGGATTTAAAACTTACACTGTCCACCTTGCCAAAGGTGAATCGTAACATAAACCATATCAGATTTTGAGTTACTCTTTTAGATGTGCCGTAAGTCAGGCTTTTTTATTTCTTGGAACGAGGTTCAACGAAAACTAGGCAACTAAATAAAGTAACTGGATTTAACTTGGTTATACCTTATTTCGTTGCACAGTACGGAGAATGTCAAGAAGCAGATTTGTTGCTTTACTTGCTAGATAGAGAGGGCTCAATTATCGTTTGTGATTGTAACAGGTGTGCAACGTTTTCGGCACAGGGGGTGCCGGTATGTTGGAGTTTTCATGGTCGCTTTTGTCAGTCTAAGCTCCCTCATCCTTGGCTCTCTTGAGAGCTTCAACACCCAAAGCAGGCCTTGCGAGTCTGATCCTCCAAACAAGTGCAAGCCTGCACTTACCACTGCCTTTTTCACTACTGTTTCATTCGTACTTGGTGCTTTCACAGCAGTCCTCTCTGGTTTCCTTGGCATGGAAATTGCTATCCGTGCTAACGCAAGGACTGCCCTGGAAGAGAGAAATCTCGACGGAAGAAATTCAATTTCTGCTTTGAGGTCTAGTGCAGTTATGGGATTCCTTCCTGCTGGTATCGGTCTTCTCGGGCTCTATATGGAAATCAATCTGTTCAAGTTGTACTATGGCAATGACTGGGAAGGTCTTTTTGAGGCTATTACCGGTTATGGTCTTGGTGGATCTTCCATTGCTCTCTTTGGAAGAGCCAGTGGTGGAATTTATGCCAAGGCTGTTGATGTTTGTCTTCATCTGGTTATAGAGAATGAGCCACGGCACCCCAGAACTGACCGAAACCCAGCTGTACGTACTCTCTTACTATTGCGCTATTTCCTAAGTATATCATTCACTTTTAGTCATAAATTGGGTTGATCTTAATCATTCAGGTGATTACTAATTATGTTGGTGATATTGTTGGGGATATTGCTGGGGTGGGGCCTGATCTTTTTGGCTCTTACGCGGAATCATGCTGCGCTGCCCTCGTTGTTGCTTCCGTCTCTTCTTTTGGAATCAAGCATGACTTCACCGCTATGTGTTATCCCCTGCTTATCAGCTCCATGGGTATTCTCGTGGGTATTTTTGTTTGCGTTGTCACAATTCTCATAGGGAAAATCAAGTTTGCATCGAAGAGGGCACAACTTATCATTTCCACAGTTCTAATGACTGCCGGAATTGTTGCGGTTAGCTTGATTGCTCTACCCCCATCATTCACAGTCTACAAAATTGAATCGCCGAAAGTTGTGACACAGAAAGTTGTAAAGAACTGGTAAACTCTTTGATAATACTTTTATCTCCTTCTGATCCTAAATGCTGCTTTCTTCTAATGTTGATCACATGACATGCTTTAATGTCAGCGGACTATAATAAGATTAAGTCAATACATTGAGCGTATGTAGTCGATAACTATGGATATGATGTTGCAGGGAGTTGTCCTTGTGTGTTGCTGTTGGTCTTTGGGCTGGGCTCATTATTGAGTTTGTCCATGTATATGACGCCAGTAAGCCCAACCATATTTTCAGGTTTTAACATTGATAAAGTAAATGTATAATATGAATCATGACTACTATTGATGGTTATGTGCTGACCAAGTCATGCTCCTCATTTCTACAGTTGTCTGCCGGATGCCGTTTCCAAAAACGTTAGTGTTGGCTTTGGCTCTGTCAGTATCCCCCTTTTTGCCGCCTTTAGCATATATGTGAGTTACCATTTTGCTGCCACGTATGGAATTGCTGTGGCTGCCCTCGGGATGCTAAGTACCATTTCCACTCGATTGGCCAAAGATGCTTACGGTCCTATCAGCGACAATGCTCAACGTATTGCTCGCATGGCTCGCGTGGGGGACCGTGGTGCTAATAACAATCCTACAGCTGACATTACAGAGGTACGGGCGATCCTTTGCTTGTAAATATAGTATCAACAGTGTCCTGCTGTCCTTTTGGTGGCTTATTTTGATAAAATCCATAGCATAGCAGAGGAAAGGGTGTCCGTGTGTGGGAACTCTTCATGAGATTACATTCATGTCGTCCAGAATCTGGGCACAGTGTCCAATTATTTTCATGACTAAATGTTACAATAGTTATGCGAGTCATTTTGGATTCCTGCTGGGGCGGCATGATGTTTGGCTAAAATCGCCTATCTTTCCTTCAGTGCTGCCTTTCATCTATCATTCTCAATATTAGCCCCACCGACAAATTCTACTTTCCTGTTGTCTAAATCTAATATTAGATGGGACATTTTTCGTTCATTATCTGGTATGCAGGGATTCGCCATTGAATCAGCTGCCCTGGTGTCTATCGCTCTGTTTGGTGCATTTGTGAGTCGTCCGGCGATCTTGTCTCCTGCTGATGTCTTGACACCGAAGGTCATCATCGGTTTGATCATGGGCGCCTGGCTTCCTTCTTATTTCTCTTTTATGACCATGAAAAGGGTGGGACGTGCGGGATTTGAGATGGCTTGGGAGGTCGACAAGCAGATTAGAAATAATAGACCTGATCATAACGCATGCTTCAAAATTGCAACTGATGCATCTTTCAATGGGATAATTGGACCTGGTGCCCTTGTCATGTTTGCACCATTCATCGTCGGGACCTTGTTTGGTGTAGAAACGCTGTCTGGTCTTTTGGTGGGCGCTCTCGGTTCCGTTGTTCAGGTAATCTTCCCCAAAGCAATCAATGTCTATCTACTTTGGTATTTTGCGTAGCTCAAAGTATGTCTCTGTTGAGAATCACCACCTCTCTCTTCCCTGTTCAGATCACTCTGTTCGAGAACAGTATTTAATCCTTTCTTCCTCCAAGCAAGTTGGAGTGTAATAATGAAATGCCAGAAATCTTCGTATTGGAATCGTCTGGAGAGACAGGACACCCTAGAAATGGGAGTGATTGCGCCCTTGTGGTACGTACAGAAAGG
Organism: Melaleuca alternifolia; assembly: GCA_019926035.1. Classification (NCBI taxonomy): domain Eukaryota; kingdom Viridiplantae; phylum Streptophyta; class Magnoliopsida; order Myrtales; family Myrtaceae; genus Melaleuca; species Melaleuca alternifolia. The sequence continues at coordinate 1,275,140 of JAGKPW010002418.1, read as the reverse complement.
AGAGAGCTTAGCGTGTGAGAGTGTTAAGTGTCGTAGTGGGTGGCGGAAGTAGAGAGTGTGGTGCAGGAAAATAGCGGTCCTTATCATGAAGGCATAGGCGCCTACCAAAAGGCTGCGTCTAAAGTGGATGTGTGTTGTGTAGGAAGGTAGGAGCGAGTCCCAAATGTGACTAACGTGAGTGCGAGACAAGCGCTTTGGATTTGCAATAGCAAAGCTATTTTTCCATTTGAAAAAATGGCAAGCACCGGATTTTTTCAAAAAAAGTCGTATCAAAACTACGCCTCTTAAGTTCAATAGTCTCTTGATAGAATGCTTGTAAAATTGGGTAAAGATATTGTAGTTTCTTCATTGTTGGACAAAATTTGTGTAGATTGGTGAACTGTTGATAGTAATGCTCTTATCATCATATCTATGACGATGTGGGAGATTCACATCGGTTGTCTCATCTGATTATAGTATTTTCTTGATGAATATTATTTGGTGGGTTTTGATTTCGAACAGATTGCGATTTCGGCATCCAACGCAGGTGGAGCATGGAACCAAGCGAAAGTGGACATTAGGGTATGCAGCTGCTCCAACTGCTCGACAGCTAGTATTTGACATGCTAAGAGAACTTGCCCGACTCAACAGATTTTCTTTTCCTCCCTTTAATATCTTGAATTTGCTTTCAGGCTGGTGCTTTGGAGTATGCAAGCACCTTAAAGCCAGTGTCTGACATAGAAAAACGTTTCGTCCAACTTGCTGAAGACGGAAAGACCACTGGCGATTCGCGGAAGGACACTTCAGGCCCACCCCTCAACATCCTCATCCAGCTAATGGCAGTCGAGTCGCTAGTGCTCGCTCCCTGGTTTGCTCGTCACGGTAATCTGCTCTCCAAGATCATCTGAGGGGAAGGGGGGTGGGGACGGCAGACTTACCTTTTATCGCAGTATTGTCATCTATTCAATTTGTACTTTTAGGGTGCATTTGGTAACGATTACGGTTCTTGGTTTCTCATCCTCGAACTAGTTTGGGACGATAAACCTGTTTGACAAGTGTTCTTCAAATTTCTGTTCCTATGATGAAAAAAAGGTTAGAAATGGGTTTTGGATGGGAAATCAAAACCAATTTTTTTTATATTCTGTTTCTCGAACGAAAATGCATAGTACGAGAAAGTGAAAACTGATTTCTTTCTCAGTCTTTATCCTCAATCGAAGCCCAACCTGGACCCTTTTAATAATATAAAAATAAATATGAATATTTTAAAAAAATATATTAAGAAATGTCAAAAAAAAAATTTGAAGTTTGGTTTAGGGAAGAGAACGGGTGATTACTTTAGATTAAATGACCAACTAGTTTGGTATCGAAAGGGCGCTAATAAAATTATTAACGTAAACAAGCCTCTTGACCTTAGGATATTTGGTTCCATAGGGATTGAGATGACACTTCCGCGTCTCAATCGGTTTCTAGCCCACCGCAATTGGCTAGTGGCAACTCCCATAAATATTTTAGATTGTTAAATAACCTTTCAAAATGAACACGTCTGAATGTCACGCAAGATATGTACTTGGGAGAGTCCGAGCTCATGATGGATGATTGAATCGGATTATGATTAGACATTACTTTTAAGCCATCTTTTAGGGATGTTGATGCGGATCTCCTAATGAGCAATAACTCTAAGTCCACGGGGAGGTTCGGGTAGGTCACGACAATTCAGGGATAGAAATTTTGTACAGTTATCAAACGTATTTATGTTATTTTTCTATTATAGGGACATAAATTTTGTATAGTTACCACCAAACGCATTTCTCTTCCCAAGAATTCATCAGTGAATAATATTCTCAAAAATACTCATTCTAGAAAAAATTGTTTCTGGGACAAGATTGATTACCAAATGCATCTAATTTCGGGTTGTTTGCATGAGCTAATATACCTCTCTAGATTGTCCATTTATTTGGACAACTTGAGTAAAAAATTTTGAATTAGGTTTTGAATTAAACACTCATGTGCTAAAAGCATGGATATGGTGTCCCCTAACACACCCCACATAAAGCTAAAGCAACATTCAACAAGAATCGCACATCGATCTAAATAGCTGATTATAAAAACGATACAATAGCCAGAAAGGCTGGTACCATAAAGAAGAGCTGTCATGATTTCCTTTCGACTCCAAGGGAAAAAGGACTTAGGTTTAAGCATCCCATTAGGCGCATATTCTCCCAAATCCTTACCCTGTGCAAATATTAAGATAGTCTATGCCAAAAGAATTTGATGCTAGCAAGATTTTCAAACAAGGAGCTGTTAATCAAGTAAGGCATGGGAGTATACCTCACTTTTTACACAATTAGAGAATTTAAGATTGGAGATTTGATTAGATTTATTATTTAGTGGTGCCTTTTATATACCTAACTTATTTTCAGGCAACTTTTATTTGTTAATTGTGAGTCCTAAGGTTCTATTCCTAAACAGGCCAAAAGGAAAAAAAAAAATCAATTAACATAATCAAGTAATAATCATTGGAAATGCATAAACAACGATCTAACAGAGGTTTTCAAGAACGAACAACATCCTATAGTAAAGCCCTATGAGTTTATAACATCTAAGCCTAATATCAACTAGAATTAACGCCAATATCTAGTAAAAAAAAACTACTCAAAATCTAGTATATAAGATTTTCCCTAATTTTTAGAAAAATAATGTTTATGACTCTTTTAAAATCTTAATCGAAAAGGGAACATATTATGTCTTCGGATCTAGTCTTGGTCGGGACTGACCTGGGTCGCCAGGCCCTCAACTTTATTGGGCTAATGTGCGGGCCTAGTTTAGCTCAAAATTGAGCCCAACCCTACAAATTTAAACAATTAACCTCGACCCACGATAAAATAAACCTAACCCAAAACTAAATTAAAATAGCTCATCTAAAAAAAAGGCTCACATCAACTAGATCAACAAGTTGAGCTTGACCCAGCTAGCCCCACTCCCCTAACCTTTGGGCTACGAGAGATCCATCTCCTTCATGGCCTCATCGATGGAAGCTAAGATGTCGCTTGTCTCAGCCAAGCCACATGCCTATCGCTCGATCGTTGCTTGGCCAGCCTTTCCTTTCAGTTGAGACTCAACTCGACCTCCTTAGGCCCAATGCTTGACCGAATTCTATTACATGCCCAGCTTCAACACGGCCACACTTCGCCAACAACAACCCTATGTGGGTCTCCATTTCAAGGCCGGTCCTGACATTAATGACCAAGAATTAAGGGTGTCAAATGGGTGGGTTGGGTCGGGTTTGGGTCGGGTCAGATATGGGTCGGACCATATTTGACCAATTTAACCCGTTTTGACCTATATTCATGTAGTGAAAATATAATGACCCATACTCAACCCAACCCTGACCCGACCCATACCCGACCTAACCCGTATTGTTATAAAAAAATTATTTTTAAAAAATAAAATAATTAGAATATCAAAATTTTCATTGTCTAAAAATAACTTGTTAATAATATTTAAAATGATTTGGTAATAGTACTTAAAATTAATTAGGTAACCCATTTAGAACCCATTTAAGACTCATAAAGTTGTTAAGTGACATACTTTAGACCCAACTAACTTTTTAAGCTAACCCATTTATGACTCATATTATCAAATATAGGTTAAAATGTGGGTCTTTAACCCATTTTGCCACCTCTACCAAGAATACCCTTTGGCTGCATGCAAATAAAAAAATGACGATGGCGGCGGGGAAGTGGCAAAATGACCAAATGGCCAATGCTCGAGAATGCCCAATGCCATGAGGACTTCTCGACAGAATGAGGCCGAGCATAGGAGACTTGATTTCCCTAAAACAAGCAACAAAATCATATCTCATTAGAGCATTTCATTAAACAGGTGGGGCACAACGATCAAGTAAGGAAAAAATATTTTCACTCCTTATCACCTTCTTTCATCCAGTTGAGATACATTGCTCTCAAACCAACAACTCAGGAAGCGACTTACAAGGCTTTTTCAGCATCATTCGAGCCTCTTTTGGAGTTGAAGTCAACGTAAGTTGTAGTCGCCTTCACGCCACTGTCGTCATGGACTTGTTGGTTTGCTAATTAGGTGAGTCAACTTCCAAACCTTTCTTAGGTTGCGATTACACTTAGAGGGTTAGATGAGTGTTGATTAGCTTGATAAGTTGAGTATTATGCTAGATTAGTACAAGTGACAGTTATTTAGTTCAGAACGGATGATTTCTCTAGATTATGTTTGCTGGATTATTATTATTTGCTGATTTTATGGATCGAGATGTGATGATATTATGAGGTTGGTTCTTTCATGAAAAATGTTTTATACATCTTCAAATTTGACAAATATTTTACTCGACATTTTATGGAGTTAAAAGGGATTTATGTCAACTTTATTTTTGAACAAAACGGAACATTTGTTTTTTGCTGAAACTTGTGACCTTTTTATGTTATGTGGATTTTTATCAACTCTTGGAGTTCGAATTTCGAAAAAGTTTCTTTACAAAAGTTGTTTATCACATCTTTTACTTTAACATAGTCAAATTTCAAATCAAACGAACGAGTTATGAATTTCAAACCAAATTGATTTTGGAGAACATGATTTCTGAAAACAGATGCAGTTTTTGTAACAGTTTGAGCGATTTACAGCTCTCTGTATAGAAGGATTTGGGTCAAGGTGTCTTCATTAAAAATGTTCATTTATGACATATTCAAATTTTAGGGTTTTAAGAACTCGTTTTATTATGTTTCCGGATTTAGCCGTGGAGACACGCAAGTAACTTGATTTTAGATAAATACAAAATAAAATGCAAAAATACCATAGAAACACAAGTGTGTAGGGTTTTGTATGCATTTTTACATCCTTAAGAATAACAAACATGCAAAATATATATTTTAGAGTGTAGAGCATTCTCATTCAAACCCAACAACACTAAGTATGCTCCAATTGAAATCCACATGTGTCCTTATGCGCTGCCTGAGTAGGCCTATGTTCACACTTCAAATTTCCTCTAAAGAAAAATTAACAAAAAAGGTGCAAAATAAATAAATAAAGGAATAAAAAATAAAATTCAAAATCATAAAAAAAATCAGTCAATGAAAAATAAAATTAAAAAGGGTTAATAAAAAATAACAAAATAATGGAAAATGGAAAATAGAAAATGGACTTGGGCCCGTTTGACCTGTTCACTCGTAACCTGGCCCGTGCAAGGTCCATGTTTTCCTTAGCTTCATCCATTCTTTTATTTTCTTTCTTTTCTTTTCTCTAGCCCAACCTGTTTGCGTATATTTCCTTCTTGCCCCAACTTATATAGCTCACATCTATCATGACCCAGAAAAAAAAAAAAGCACAAGGGAGCTACTGCGATGGAGGTTTGCCGGAGAAGAATGACGAAGCTGAATGGTTCGACACGCTATCTCTTTTCTTTCCTTACGCTATACACCATAAACGGAGCTTTCCAACGTTGACGCAGAATCCAGTTCCAACCGCTTCAAATCTAGCCACGATCGGCTAGCCTATGGCCGCCGTTGGCGGGCTCAAGATCCCGACGGCCATGAGAAGCCGCGATGGGCAACTAACACGGGCTCAAAGATCAAAAGGAAAAACAGAGGAACCAAATCCGAGCCCACCGCAACCTCATCTTAGATCCCAAAGATCTAGAGTCTCTCCTCCAAGTGACCCTCTGGCTAGGAGGGATCTTCCCAGATTAATGGCCTTCAACGAAGAGGATGGACTTGGTGTGTTCATAGCTGTAGAGGAGCAAGGATTGCGGTGCTTCAAGGGGAAATGGCATTGCAGAGAAACAGAAGCAGAGCGAAAGAGTGAAGGAAGAAGCGTAACGAAGGAGAGAGGGATAGCGGAGAAGTAAAGAGACCGAAGAGAGGGGGGCAACGGAGGAGAGAAGAAATCTACAAAGCCGGGCTAGTCAGATACGTGGCGATCAGTGAGCAGAGCGATTTGCGGGTCGAACCCGACCGGATCGAACCTCTATCTCCCTGCTTCTTTTAAAATTTTTTTTTTTTACTTTAGAGAAGATAAAAAGACGACAAGCAGATTGTTGGCCAAAAAAAAATTAAAAAGTAAAAATAAAAATAAGAAGAAGCTTAGCAGATTCAGAATTCATCTTCTAAAGATGCCCAAAGAAAATTATGACATTTGGTTCCCATATAGTCCAAGCATTCTTCTGCACAGCCATGGAACAAAATAGAAACCTTCAGCTTGCAAAATCGAATAAAATAAGGATGGAATAAGAGTTTCATTGGAATGGAATTGAGCACTGATAGGTTTGAAATATCCACCAAGTCTGATTTCTGGAATCCATAACTACGTAAATACATAGTAATTATGTATTTTCTGATGGACTATTATTAATGTTGAAAACATAGGACGATGATTTGCAACGATTTAATCATTCTCCTTGTAAGAGGCACTTGCTTACACGCTCCACTCTTAAAGAATTAAGTGTTTTTTAACGATTTGACTCCCGATTCACGAGCCAATGTTAAAGATGCAAAGTCCGATTCAATGCTTCGATCTATTAAAAATATCCAATAGTCATGTCGGGGTTGAGAAGTTCCTCATTTTCCTCTCTTTTACGACTAACTTTCCCGTCCGACCATAATCTCAGTTGTGTTTGGGTGTATTTCACAGTTACTCATCGAATTAGGCGAAACCGTTGTAAATAGAAGAATAGTAACAACTTTCAAAATCTGGAAAATGAGCACGAATAAAGACGAGAGGGAACATTTTATTAGGAAATGCAAATGCTGTTGCTTCGAGGGTGTGTCCACAAATATGAACTTCCACAGCTTCTCTATGGTGGGTGGCTGGATGCACACAAGACACAACTCAGCACAATTGTCTGACAACATCAGACGAAGAAAAACAAGGAAAGGCCACAGATTAAACAAAAGCACACAAACAAAGTCCATAAGATATAGACACAATTGGAGACAAGCGCAGCAATCCGTGGAAAACCCTTCAATGACCTTGAATGTCGGCATTCTCTGTCTTCCTGCTTCAGTAGCTCTTCTTAATTCATCAAATGCTTGCAGCTTTCTTTGAAGAAACCTTGAAGAACACCAACAGCCAAATCTAGAAACGAGCAATCAACGCGCTCACGAATTGGGAGTTATTTCATCTTCTTCATCTCAAAAGGGAAAGAAAGGAAGAAGAACCTTGTGAGCAAGTGGTAAAAGAACAGACACAAGAAAGAAAGGAAAGAGAGAAAAAGGCTTGCGGGAGGGAGGGAGGGCGTTTGATCTAATAACTTCCCACATACGCTCCAATAGAATTAAGACATGTGCCCGCCCTTCCGAAAAAGCCAGAGATCCTCCTGCCTTTGTTATGTTCAGGGATTTCAAAACGCTCCGACCCTTTGAACTTCTTTTTAAACTCGTCTAACTCTTTTTTCTCCGAACTTTGTAACTTCTTTTCTGACTTCAGCTTGTCAAACCTTTCCACGTCCAACCTGTTGAACTTTTCTGCGTACACCCTGGTAGCCCTTGCCGGACACGTGGTACGTAGGTCTAGGTTGTGGATGGCAGTAGTACCATCCCCTTCTTTGCGCCAAAAACCGGTCAACGAAGTCAGACGCTCCTCGGGAAAATTCAGCATGATCTGCAAGAATAGCAAATCGAAACATCATGTTGTCGTCCTTACGAGGACGGAGGATAGTGGCTCGGGCCTTATGTAAACTCTCTTTCTTGTTTTTTTTTTTTTTTTGCCAAAAGAAGTGACCTCAGTCAGTCTACGATCGAAAGAAACCGTATCCCATGAAGCAAAAGGATTTGGATCGCCTGCTGAGCACAACAGGGTGCTGTCCAATCCCAGCCGTGGCTGGCAGGGCGCAAAAATCACCCTGCTGTGCGCCGTATGCATAGCAGGCGATCCGCGCCCGAAGCAAAACGTACACGTATTTCACGTACGACTCGCGGACAGGAAAGAGATGAAAGAGAAGGAATTAAGTACAGAAAGAGGGATCGAGATGTGGACTAACCCATACGCCTGAAGAAGGGTCTCCTCCGCCATGTCGAGCGCCTTCGACCAAGGAACCATTGTGATCGTACATAAAAGTGATGGACTCGATTCTTTTGGGGTTTTCGCTGTCAGTCACGCGATATCCTATCACATGAGAATGCTCTCCATCTTTCCATTCAGTCCCGCCAGAGCCATTTTCCATGGGTTTATCTTCTTTGAGAGGAGGCTGGGACGGTAATGGCTCCACACAGACTCCTATGGCATTGAGAGTCTCGCCCCATGTTCCATGAAAGCCGACGACTTTATTAGCTCCGGTCGATGGATACCAAAAGTAGTTCCCCTCCTCCGGGTTACCGTACTCGTGAGTACTTAAATTAGTGTGGAATTCGAGAGCTTTGATAGAGCCATCGCCTCGCGTGTGACCATAGATCGATGTCAGATACTCAGTTGGATAATTTAATGGAACCTGCACAACCTCAAAAGCGTTTCTTCAGATTAGACAAGTGATGTGAACTACCGACCAAAGAGATAAATATAAAAAAAAAAGGGGGGAGGAAAACAACGCTAACCTTGTTTTCCTTCTCCACTTGGCGGAGAACTCCTTCAGGATGCATAACCTCGATATGTTTTTTACCACCGAAGTCATACACGAACCTGATGTAACGGAGAACCCAGTTGCTGCTGAAGAGGAGGTTGATTTCCTTCACACCTGTGAATATCCCGTCGTTCCAAGGACGCGGACCTCCAAATGGCCCGATTGATTTGACTGATTTTTCCTCAGACGTTCGCTCGACACGTGCTCCGATAGATTGGAGACGATCCTCCCCTGTTGTTGACCCCACGAAAAACTCGACAATTTTCCCAGCTGCCGGTAGTACGGTAAAGGGCTTCCCGCTCTCCGTACCGATAGGTCCCAATGTTCTGTTTTTGTTGGTTATAAATGTGAGGGATGCGATTGCTATTTTTTCTTGTCTTCGTCCGACTTCTACTTTTTTTAAATATCCAAGAAGATGAGTTATGCGCTCTCTGGCTTCCAGTCCAACCTGCAGAAGAGGCCACACCAAAAAAAAAAAAGACATTGACCGTTTGCCGCATCAATTAGATAAGCAAAAGATAAATTGGTGGATCTCTTTTGATTTACGATTCGGATCTATACAATAAATTGCGCATGCTAGGATTTGTGTTAATAATTATGCGTCCAACTTTCAATTTGGCAGTACATTTCATTTTTAACTCAAAACTTTATTTACCTTTCCTATTTATGTCTAGGTTTGTCTTTGCCTAATTATAATGGGGTTAGAAGTCATTATTATTGCCAGTCGGTTTTCTGAAAAATCATACGAGGTTCATGATTCCGTAATCGATTCATGTTATGATGGGCTAGCAAAATGAACTTATGACACGCCCAACTGGAAACGGACAAAGAGAAAGAGGAGAGAGTCTAAATACAACCTGGTAAGTCTTCCACCCGTCACTACTACGACTGCGTTGCACTTCGGTGCTGGTGCCACGTTTGACGTTGAATTCAATGGACTTGATGAAGTCCTTGTTGTAGAGAGCTTTAATCCCATTTATTTCACCAAAACGCTGGTACTTTTCACCCTCCCCTCCAAAAGGCCCGATAACCTTATGGGACTGCATCTCATTGAATGATAAAATGAACATAAACATACACATTATATCCCAATATACAATATATGACAAACATCGGACTCAAATTTCTATCATGTAGGTATTAGAAACATCAATACAACAAATCGAGCTTGACTAAATCACCACAGACATCGGCATGGGTAATGAAGACTGGGTGATTAACTATGCTCTACTTTCAATAGTAAACTCATCTTGCGGCAAAGGAGGGCGCCTCGTCCTATGCATACCAAGAAACTACACATTTCTCCTTGAAGCTATTAAAACAGTAAATATTAAGGGTGCGTTTGTTTCGTAGAAAATGAACCGTTGCTGAAAATCATTTTTTAGGAAACTAATTTTCACGGAAACAACTTGATTTTCAGTACGAGAACGTTTCCGCAACTCACCAATTTGTCAGGTGTCCCTCCACGAGAACTAGAAGAACACATGGTTTTTTGTCTTCTTGATGCGTGTTGTATCTTAGGGGCGAATGGACAAAAGAGGGACTGGGAGGGACGGGGAATCAAGAACTTTGATCGAGAGGCCGGGTGTTTCTAATTGGTTTGAACGACATTAAGGAGAAAACCATGTCTATTTATACTAGAACGTGCATGTCTCCTCCTCATACAATATTTTACCGGGTAAAAAAAATTTATTGGTGGGATGCAACTCTTTCACCAAAAATGTCAATTAATTAAATTTAATATTTTTTCGTGATTGGTTAGGAAATCTAAAATTTGAGACCTGTATTTACTCGACAACTTTTGTCATTTTTCAGTGTCACGGATTACACATAGATTCAAGAAAAATAACACAAACAAACAATCCTTTGAGGCAAAATGTAGTAATCAAATAACAAAATCAGAAGAATGTGCCCCAAAATTTAATGTTGAAGCTCATCCAGATCTAGGCTACATCTTGGCGCAAAGCACTTTACGAATTCACTAGATCTTGAAGAAAGCAGGAATATAATGGTAATCTTCTCTAAACATTGGGACACAAAGAAATTGATAATACTTGCAAACAAAAAGAAAAAAATGCATTTTTTTTCTTCTCTCTCTTTTTTTTTCTTTTTTTACCCTAAAATTACTGATTCTCTATATCTAATTTATAAAGCACAATTTTTAATTGAAAAAAAAAAGATCAAGAAAAATATTAAATAAAATATTTGATTTCACCCACCAACAATCGCTAGCTTTTGCTAAAGAAAACAGATTGAATGGCAGGAGCATAATCTCTTTATCTCCTAAGATTGAATGTCTATTTGGTTAAAATAACATTCCGTTCGTTTCGCGAAAAATATTTTTCCGGAAAATATTTTCTAAAAATTATGGTGTTTGGGGGCAGAAAATAATTTGCCAAGGAAAATGTTTTTCAATTAATGAAAAATATTCTTCTAAAAACGGAGTGAAAGAAAGTATTTTCCAAAATCTATAACAGTATCCCTCTTCTCTCTCCCTTTTCTCTCTCCTCTCTTTCCCCACCCTAGCTAAACTCCTTTCTTGCTCCCTCTTCCTCTTATCTCTCTCCCTTTTCTCTCTCCTCTCTCCTCTCTTTCTCCTCCCCAACCAAACTCCTCTCTTCCTATTCCTTTTCTCTCCGACATTTCTCTGTCATCCTCTCTATTTCTCGGTTTATTTTTAGTTTCAAGCGAACACAAGAAAATATTATCATTTTCTGAGAAAATAACTTTCTGGAAAATATTTTCCAGTGATGTTGTATTTTTCCGTGAAACGGACAGAGCCTTTGAGAAAAGCCATTGTTGCTTCTCTTCTTGAATGTTCATGTCTCCTTGTTGTACAATAAGTTACCAAGGAAAAACAATGGTCGTTGGGATGCAATTATTTCACCATAAGTAACAGTGACCGTGGTTGAAATCACATCAAAGAGGAAAGCCACTGCTTTACCAGGGAAAAAGAGTGGTTGTTGGGATGCATTTATTTCACCAAAAAAGTCAGTTAACTTAATCATGGACTTGTTCATGATTGTTTTGTAGGAAATCTGGAGTCAGCAACTTGGATTTAATTGACAAATTTCGACAGTTCTCATAGACATTTAGGAAAATGGATTGAATGGCAGGAGCAGATATCTCTTTCCCTCCTAAGATGCTACGTCCATATTCGTAGCATGCAAACGCAATATAAATACGTGCATGTAAACTGACAGCTCTAAAAGTAGAGTTGCCATACGATGTGGAAAGTTTACCGTTGACTCCAAGAACGCATCATCAGGGTCTGTTGGATTTTTCAGGGCCTTTTATTAATGTGTCTTTCAAGTTGTTCATTTTGATTCGTATCTATGAGAAAATAACACAAATGAGTCGTGTTTTTTTGTCTGAAATCAAGAAAAATTTATCTGGATGGATTTGATTTATAGCAATGGTTGATCATGTAAATCTTTTATTTAGGCTCACATGAGAGCCAACCGCCGGGTCCAGCTCCGAATGCATTCACTAATGCGAATCTACAGCCATGTAGATAAGTAATAGTAACACCATGTCTGTACTTGAGTCACACCCAACTTTTTCGAGCGCCATTCTTAGCATAGTAAAGTCCAAGCGTAAGACCAGAGATTAAATAAAAAAGACCGAATGCTAGATGAAGGTAAAGGGATGCTCAAGAACATTATTATTAACTAGGGCCTAAGGATATCACAAACCAACCGAGACTTACGCTTCACGCGACATCTATTTCTCCAAAATGATGGGGCTACACGGGAAAGAACGTCAAAAAATGGGATAATTATTACTGATTCTATAATGGCAGGTTCTTAAAATGATGAAGGATGTGCATTTGAAAGCGCGTGCGCTTGCAAAGTACACGTGCCACGAACTATCCAAACCTTCACGAGGAGGGGGACGGTAACAAAAGGTATATTAGTAGGTTTAAAGATATCGCTCGTAAGAATTCGACTAGAAGATGACTTAAAAGTAATTTCTAATTTTAATCCGATTCAATTCATTCCTTACGAGCATGGACTCTCCTAGGTCCATACCTCGCGTGATGTTCGGGCGTTTGCATTTAAAATGTTACTTAATAACCTTAAGTCGCCACTAGCTTGTTAGGATTGGTTAGAAACTGATCGAGATGTGGGAGCGTCGTTTTGATCCCTCCGGAATCAGAGATTTTAAAGTCTGATGACTTGTTTATGTTAACATTTCTATTAGTGCTCTTTCGGTACCTAACTTGTTGGTTGCTAAATTTAAAGTGGCCATACACTCTTGCTTACCATTTAAGGCCCTAAAAGGTCCTTCAAACTACCAAATGTCTATGCAATGGTTTTTATGGGGTCATTTTCATGCAAATCGAAACTAAAGCTAACTTAATTTAGAACATAAATTAATAGAATTTATTAAAAGAAAGATCTATAAGTAGCATTTGGTACTAAGGCTGAAAGCCTAAAACTTTATTCCGCTTGGCTTGGGGCTTTCAGCTTTGGGGATTTAATAGGCATTCTGATAGCTACATTAAATGCCAAATTAATCCTCTCCCGTTCCAGCCGTTTGAAGAGGTGCGACATGAAGGTCTTCCTCACGCCATTGCCTCTGTAACTCACCAATACGCCATGTCCCATTGAGGAGAAGTAGAGGAAGAAGACATGGTTCCTGTCTTATTGATACGTGGTATGGAAAGTAAACGCTTTGATTGAGCGGCCATATGTCTGTTTGGTTAAAATTACATTAAGAGGAAAGTCATTACTGCTTTTTCTTCTTGAATGTGCAAGTCTCCTTGTCGTACAGTAATTTACTAGGGAAAAACAATGGTCGTTGGGATGCATTTTTTTTCACCAAAAACGACAGTGGCCGTATGTCTGTTTGGTTAAAATCACATTAAAAGGAAAGCCATTGCTGCTTCTTCTTCTTAAATGTGCATGTCTCGTTGTCGTACAATAATTTATCAAGGAAAAACAATGGTCAATGGAATGCAATTATTTCACCATAAATAACAGTGACCGTATGTCTGTTTGGTTAAAATTACATTTTATTAATGTGTCTTTCAAGTTGTTCATTTTGATCTGCATCTATGAGAAAATACAACAAACGAGTCATGTTTTTTTGTGTCTAAAGTCATGAAAAATTTATCTGGATGGACTTGATTTATATCAATGGTTGATCATGTAAATCTTTTATTTAGGTCTACATGAGAGCCAACCGCTGGGTCCAGTTCCGAATGCATTCGCTAATGCGAATCTACATCCATGTAGATAGAAAAATAGTAACACCATGTCTGTACTTAAGTCACACCCAACTTTTTCGAGCACCATTCTTAGCATAGTAAAGTCCAAGCGTAAGACCAGAGATTAAATAAAAAAGACCGAATGCGAGATGAAGGTAAAGGGGTGCTCAAGAACATTATTATTAGCTAGGGCCTGAGGATATCACAAACCAACCGTGACTTGCACTTCACGCGACATCTATTTCTCCAAAATGATGGGGCTGCACGGGAAAGAACGTCAAAAAATGGGATAATTACCACTGATTCTATAATGGCAGGTTCTTAAAATGATGAAGGATGTGCACTTGAAAGCGCATGCGCCTGCATAGTATACGCAACATCCATGAACACAGGCACACATGTTATGCTCTCGATGATGGTGTCCCATATGTCAGCCGAGGCAATCGAGAAGGGCTCCAAACCTTCCATGCAATCCAGCAATCTTCCCACCGGTTGAAGGGCCTGAAAAGTACTTCCTTTCTCCATTACAAGCAGTCCATAAGTTCTTTCGTTCCTATGAAATGTGAGGGAGCAAATAACAATATATCCAAAGTCATCTCTTATGGTATGAAGTCAAATCCTCTTTAATCTGCAAAATTAAAAGGGAGGCATTTTAACGAGTTAACCGGGTTGGACTAACAAGGCATAAGACTGCAATAGAACATTTCAATGCGCTAAGTGGCCCAATCTTGTGTATGAGTTTTCGACATTAACACAACTTTGTCATACATGTTAACTCTAAGTTTCCATATTGCAGGATAGTTTGCTATTTGCAGTCAATTCACACTTGCGAAAAGCTAAAGATGATAGGGCAACAGAGAAGACCGGGGTGACAAAACTCAAATCTGAAGCAACTATCATGTAGCGGGTCCGCATCTTCCAAAAATCGAAATCATTCCTATCAAATCTGTCGATTTTAACTTTCCCTTGTGCTGTCTCATTACTTTTCTTCAATTAAGTCAAGCCTGACTATAATAACCAATTATTACCAAAAAGAAGCAATTGAATACAGAACAAGCGGATAAATAGGATGTCAGATTTTCTTCACAAACTGAAGAGAAGGGATGAAAATGAGACGCCAAGTATATATATTCATCATTTGTACTTTTCTCGCAACATAAGGTATAGTTTTCTGGAGTTATAATGGAATATTATTTAAGGCGCATGGAGCAAATAGATGAAAATGAACCGGGAGATCACACTTTTTTAGCTTTACTTAGTACATGGTTTCAAAATGTTAAAACTGCAACGAACCATTGAAATGCATAGCAACTTTACATAATTATTTTACAGAAATGCCATGGAAACGATAATCACTAATCATATCATGCTATAACTTTGTCTAATTATATGGTTCCAAATGTGCTCCAATTGAATAGAGATGTGATCCGGACCATCCATGAAACCTGATGATCCTTCCACCAACCACATCCGACGGTCCACAGAATTTCTTACCCTTTTCCTTACCAAACGGTCCATAGGTTTGTCTAGTGGTATGTATTTTCAGCTTTCTCCTATGAGACCTGCTTGATCTGCACAATTAGCCAATTCATGTTATCTTTCACTTGCCATTGAAATATGTGATGATTTGCTATCAATCTACCATAGATCATTACATGGTCACACCTTTTCTTTTTACCTGACTTTTACTTTTTTTTGCTTGTACTTATCATTAGAATGTTAGCTCGGACAACAAAATCATCTACCACTTTAGTATTTCTCTCATAATTCTATCTATAAACATTTTTTATAAAGATTTTATTAGGTTCACTACCAATGCAAAGAACCTTTTAGACATTCATCATTAAATGAGTGACATGTGTATTTGGACACGACGGCAGTGACCAAATTTGTCGACATGTCAGCCTAAATTTAAAATCCACTAATACTTGTCCTATTTTATTTTCTCCTCTAGTGATCTCCTCCATCTACTTCTTTCACTCTCCACTGCACATATCTTCTAAATTTATCCTACATCTTTTCAATCATAACAATCATCAAGCGTAATACATTTTGCTATGCTATTATTGAACTATACAAAGTATTTTATTACATTGATTTATTTTTGCGATGATGGATTTTCTTACAATTGTTTTGATATTGTATATTTTTTCAATTCTGAATTGAATATGAAATTGATCATTTAAGTTGTTATTATTATTCCTGAACTATAATTTAAATAGTATTTATTCGTCAAATACTAGATCCATATTAGATCGATTTCCTAAATTATTATATTTAAATATGAGAAATTGTGAGATGGATATCCCTACATGGTTGAAGTCTTTCAAAACCTCATTATAAGCAATTATTTTCGAACATATAATATACATGTATCTCCAAAAGAAATCCATATACATATATTTATGTCTTACCAAAGTATATTTACACATTGGTTAAGGATAGGAATTCACTAAAATGACAATGAAAAACAAACTATAGCTTCCGATCAGTCCAACCGACTTGAAAGGGTACGATTGTGTTATTGGCTCCGCATATACTCCGATAGGTCAAGATTTGAACCGAATTTTCTTAATCTTACTTTGTTATACACCGCTCTCTAAGATTTAGCGGATGAGTTATAAGTACGGTGGTTCAACCGGCTATCTTTGTCCGATTAAAGGAAAAACTTGCTAATAATTGAAAAGGACAAAACACAGCAAGGAAGGCACATTAAATAGATGGGATTTAATAGAGGTCGGTTCCTTTTTTTTTTAACAATTATCAAAGCAATTCACCATTGCAATTCTCAAATAAGTATGAGTTCTTGAGATAAAAAATTTTAACTTGCGAACATCAGTTCATGTGCAGATTGTATGAGAAAATCCTTAAGATATTCTTGGTTGTAATTTATTGCTTAATACATTCTGATATTTGGTTCTCAAATGATTGTAACTTTACCATAGTTACGAATGAGGTCCACTTAGATGACGAATTGAACAAATATTCTGCAGAAATTGCAGATATATTTTGCCATACTAGTACCGTCCCCATAGGCTTCCACGAGAGTCTTGCGGCGACGAGCTCCGTGCAGTAATGATGGGCACAATAGCTGTCGCTGGTGCCTTAATGGGAAATGGATTCAGTGCACTAACTGTACTAACTGCAGTCCCATCTGCACCCTCCATAATTATTTACCCCTATTAAAAGGGGAGTACAACCCCTTCCTCAACCGTGAGATAATGACGTTGGGAGATCCGGGTCCGTCTAATGGCTAGCGTAGAGGTGATGGTGGCGGCAGTCGGCCACGCTTTGTTGCGCCTTTAGAAATGAGAAATTTCAACCCTCATGATGTGACATTTTTCTACCATTTGGAAGCCCTCAATTACTTCTACTCTAAAAGGAACGGAGTACTTATTATTGAGTCGAACAATTTATTTTTAGTCAAAGTCATGAACAATTCATAACAGTCGAGTTGGACGATTCAACCACTTGTCAGTAAGTGCAAAGAAAAAATGATGGACTTCTCAAATATTCAAATAGTACATTGTTATAGAGAGGGCAACCTTATTGCAGACTGGATTGCAAAATCCCACAAAAGAAATTACTTATCTCTGAATAGGATTTTATGTCCTCCTCAAACTTTGTTGGACCTTTTATGTAATGATGCCCAACTACTGGGCCTCTCATCTTTGCTAAAGTAAATGAAATATCCAAAAATTCGATAAAAAAAACTAAAACGATTGGAATTCAAACAAACTATAAATAAAAAAACATTTGGCCACGTTGTCGTGCAAAAATTACTAAAAACAGATCATTTTGGATTTCAATGCTAATTAAGGGGTCAAATTTAACATATCGAAATACTCTTTTGGCTTACATAACGTTAGGATGAGCGAACATCAATTGATTAAGTTCGATGCAATAGTTAAGTGAAGGAAAACAGAGCCATTGATTAGTGGGGCGCATTTCTTTCGTAAGAAAAGTAAGTTAAAGACCGAAAGTTAAACACCGAATATCTATTTGGCATTAGGAAAACCAAATTGGGCCATGTGTTTCCTCAATGATGTTCCTCCAACTAAGTATGTATCATGTATGAATTGCAAGGTAAAGGTGGCTAGGGCCATGACGAAACATGGCGGGGTGGATGAGCCAAGCTAGAAAGGAATAGAGAGAAAATAAGTTAAGTTTCTTTAGTTGTGAGTCACAACTAAACCCGATCCATATTTACACTACATAAATATGGGTCAAAATTGGTTAAATGGGTCAAATATGGTCCGACTCACATTTGACCCGACCCAAACTCGACCCGACCCACCCGTTTGACGCCCCTAGTTGTGACTAAACCCATTCATACAAATATGATTTAATGTGTTGCCATCAATTCTACAAATTCGTTGGAGGGATCTCTCAATTTATTTGTTAAAATATTTAAATATTAAATCACTCTTTCATCTAATAGTCTAAATATTTAAAATAGTCAACAATGATCTTCTAAAATTTTACGTGACTCCTTATTTGTCTCTCTTATCATTTATTGCCATGCCTAGTTTTAAGCCAAAGTGGAGTAGACATGAACTATTTTTACAGTATGTTGGTAGTAAAACATCCCAAACTATTTTCAATTTTGTCTTCATTGAAGTAAAAATGATAATAAGTTTCCAGTTTGTTTGAGAAAAATTGCAATGTCATGTTTTTCAATGGAGACGGTAGACCATAAGAAACGCATTTGGTGAGCTAGCCGTCAACTCAAAAACAACAACAAAAAAATCACTTTCTTTTGGCACTGAACACCGGGTAGGTTTGGTTCAACTTTGCGAATGAGCTTTGAGGAAATGCAAAGCTATTTAGTATAAAGGACTTTAGGGAAATACAAAAAACTGTTTGGTAACTTTTGCTTTGAAAAGCAACTTTGAGAGAAATGTTGTTTGGTAGAAAACACATTTGAAAAGCCCCTTTGATTAATTATTTTAAGCTTTTTTATTTTTATTTGTCGAAACATTAAAAAATAATGTTTAGAACTTACTCAATTTTAGATTTTGGTAACAATGTTAAAAGACATCGTGTAAACAATTTTATTTAAAAATAAATTATTTTATTGTTAAATAATTCAATCTAAAAATATGCCGTGAGCCAAAAAATTCATCATTCGTAAAAATTACAAACATCCTCAATTTGTAGTTATTTGATCATGTAAATGTGCCATATGCCCGTGTTCGTATGCTATATCATCATTCATTTGCCCGGTAGCGGCAGTGGAATTAAGACATATGAAAAGTATGCCAATCAATGTGAAATATTCTATTGAAGGAATCTTCAAAAAGCCCTTCGAAAAGAAATATGACTTGCAATGAAATTGTTGGTAATCGCTCCTTAACAATTTACATTGTTTCATTTTGGTAATCGCTCCTTAACGCCAAGAATGGAGGGGGAAGAGGCGGTGACATCTTGAATTGGAGCACGTCCAATTTCATAGTGTCCAGGAAGCATAATGTCTTCTGGCAGATAACATCTCTGGCAGATCACAATAAGCAACGCCCTGAAAGAATAGAGGGATTTGTAAATTATAAGCCAAAATAAGGGATTTGAAGGAAAGTTTTATGATGTGGCTATCCAATGCCTACCCCTCCAATCACGTGAGCTACACATCGCTTCTCCGTCAGCAACTTTAGCTTCAGTCTATAGAATAACGGTTCAGTTAAATGAGAAGTAGTAAACCTGGATGGGTCAAATGAAAACCCAAGAGTTTTTTCTCATCAACTATAGGTTTAGTTTTTTCCTGCAGAGATTCGTGCACCTCTATTTCTTTGAAGAACTTCAACAAGCAAAATAGAAGGCCAACTACTATGGAGAAAAGAGTGCATTGGTCATTCGCTTAAGGAGGTAGTCACCGAACTTTACATCCTTCACAAGCTCATAATCACATTTCTATGTAATGTAATCTTTCCAAAATGTCGAAAGTGCTACTTTTTGAATGAACCAGCTGCTTTGATAAACCAAGCAAAATAAATAGAAAATCAAACTGCATACATTCAAACCAAAATTTTTTGAAAGAGAGTTCAAAGAGAAAAAGAAATATCTCACAAACTTTAAAAACATAGATACTCACCCTGAAGAAAACCAATCACCCTCAGGCGTGGGAGTGACAAAACTTTTTATGGCATCAACAATTGACGCTGCAGTTAATGCAGCTGAAGATCTTCCCCACTTCTAAATCAACACCCCACCTCTCTAAAGATCAAATCCCTACTTCTCTTTAGTAATCAAGGTGAGATACAACATTATCAAAAGAATTGAAATCTAATTGTACTCATCCTATACAATGCATAAGACTAATCTCTTTCTTGGATCTTACCTTCTGGCCTTTTTCAGTGAACTCCTCTTATAGCCACTTGTGATCCGTGATCACCTCCTTCACTGGCAGCCCATTGTTTCTTCTCAATCAAAGATGAAACAGGGTGTTTTTACTTCCACTTTCCTAGAGCAAAATCTGACTAATAACCTGAGTTGCAGTTGCTACAAATGCAAGCAACGCCACATATCTCACAACTGACTATTGAATACCTCTTTCTAGACCCTTCAGCTATTGTCACACCCTTTGCATTTCTCAAGCCAGCATCTCCCCTGTTTTTCTTGATCGTGAGAGTATATTTTGTTGGTTTGTCTTTATCACTTGCCCCTCTGGATATGAAAGAGAGATCAATCCCTTACACACCATAAACTACGAAAGACAATCCATGACTCGAAAGTTTGGTGCATCTTAGGATTGGGATATGAAAGTTTCAACGTCGAACATCAATTACTCAATACCAACACAAGCAATCAACGAGCACAACACGAATCAAACAACAAGAAGAACAGGAGCACGGATCAAAACCCTAAACTGTGTTGTACCCAGTAACAAAACGAACAGGAGGCCCCCGGACCCATCAAGCGCTCGCGACTCAGCGCAGAAACCCTTAATTCAAGCGAGCTCCGCGTGCACGCAGCAGGTCATCGAACCAAGCGCTCGAAAAAGTCAAAATCGAACAATGAAACAACTCGGGGCTGCAAAAACTGACCTAGAAATCAAGCGCGGCGTGCAAGATCAGACCGAGCCACCGCCGGGCCTCAACGGAGACTCGTGCCGAGAGACGGAAGGACGGAGAAGAGATGGAATGGAGATTGAAGCGGAGGGACGAGCTCTCGACAGAAGTAAAGAACGGAGATTGGAGCGAGGGACGAACTCTTGAGGGAAGATTGAATGGAGACTGGGACGAGCTCTTGACAGAAGTGAAGAACGACTGGAGCAAAGGAAATGAAGAAAAAATCTGCGTTTTCTCTTCTCAATACTTTGGGGTTTGTTTTTAAAAGGGATTAAATTATTGAGGGCAAAAAAAGAAACTAAAAAAATATCATTAATCCAGCCATTAGCATTCCGAAAATGCTGAAATGTCAAAGCTACTTCAAGTAGCATTCTGAGAAGTAGCCTTCCCAAAGCAAACTTTCATCTCAAAGCTCTTTGAAAGTACTTGCCAAAAACCCTAAAATTTGCTCAAAGGGCTTTGGGATCCCAAAGGGCTTTCCCAAAGCCCAATCAAACACACCCTAGCGGCCCACACAATGGATAAAAGCATCACGTGGGGGGGGCTTCTGTAGACCCGGTGAAAGACGGTTGTCACTGCCCAATAGCAAAATTCCTAAGTGGATAAAGTTAACCATCGAAAAATTAATTCTAGGATGATGATGCACCGCAACATTTTGTGGAAAAGATTTAATTAACTGTTGGCCACGTCGCGATCGATAATGATTTTTTCTCAATTTTTTTGCTCATTATTTGCGACAAAATTGAAATTGTTCATTTTGAAAATCTTCGTTTTTATGAGTTTTATACCTTGTACGATACTCGGTATCAAAATCTGAGCTATGGTAAAATAATATGAGGTG
Organism: Melaleuca alternifolia; assembly: GCA_019926035.1. Taxonomy (NCBI): domain Eukaryota; kingdom Viridiplantae; phylum Streptophyta; class Magnoliopsida; order Myrtales; family Myrtaceae; genus Melaleuca; species Melaleuca alternifolia. The sequence goes on along the minus strand of JAGKPW010002418.1, from coordinate 1,253,469 downwards.
ATAGATTCCTCGATGGATCTCATCCAGGCTACCAAGAGCCCTATTCCCCTCTTTTGAAAATGTAAAAGCATCGACTTAATTTATTGCTAGCTTTGAAATTTAGGGGCGGAAGAGGACCAAGGTCGGCCCCGGTTGCATTTTTCCCCGTCTGGTTCGACAATTCACATCGGCCAATTTTAATGAAAATCAATACGTCAATCGTCACATTGGGCTTATGCCCTCCCAACTTGTACAACATCGGGAGTGAGAATCGAACCGTCCTTTTTAAACGAAAACACATTAAAAATAGAAGAGAAACATCATAATGTGGTTGAGATTGAGGCTTTAAATTACATATTTGGTCCACGGAATTTTCGACTCATATCTGAATTCGAACACTTACTTTGGCAACAATATGATGAATACTAAGCTGTCGTGCCTTTAATCTTCTTAGGTTGTCATATTTGGTAGACACTAGATGAGTATGTCACATACTCATATCTCAATTCGAACTAAATAATTATGAAAGTATTTTAACAATACAGGTCGGGTCGAGTATGTATATGGTCGGGATCGGGTTGGGTATAGATCATTGTATTTATACTACATTAATATAGGTCAAAACGGGATAAATAGTGTCAAATATGGTCCGACCCATATTTGACCTGACTCGACCACCCATTTGACGCCCCTAGTATGTTGCGGTGATTTTTTTCCTTTTTTTATTTTTGAAACTTCTAAGTTTGACTTTTACTTCTAAAACATTTAATTCTTCATAAAATACTAATTATCCCGAATGTCTGAATGTAAGTATGGATATCTTCAATCAAGTAAGGAAAAAAAATCATGATTTTGAAAGTTTTTATTTCCAATTTTGACCGAAAAGTCTAAAGTGACATAATTCTCAAAGTTATTGTAATAAATAGATCTTATCGGTACATCAATGATGTATGTACGTTATTTGACAAAGACACCAGTTATTGTCGTTTTCGAGACATTAGGTCAACGGAACTCCAAAGTCCAAGGTCATGTAGGATGGTCACATGCCACTTAGGTAAGCGGAACTTTCAAAGGCTATTTGGGAAATTAAGGCTAAGTAGTACCGTGTGAACTTACCAACATGTGCTAAGGTTTGAAAGTATATCTTAGTTTTTTTTATCTGAAATGAACTTTTGAAAATGAAATTTCAGGAAATGGATTTCGCATTTTAGAATAGAGCTTGAAAAGAAGAACAGTTTCACATGTTGCTGGTCCTAATTTGTCCCATGGTCGCTGATACATCTTCGTGTCTCTTAACGGGTCGAATCTTGAAATGTAATGGCTTTCAGTTGGGTTTCGAATGACGGATAGTATCAAATTCGAGACGAATTTTTAAATCATATATCATATTGCATATGTTTGATAATAAACGTTTTGTGTATGATGATGTACATTGGTTGACTATAAATTAATTAGCATCAATGGTTTTCATGTGTACTTGAGATGCCCTATTGTGATTGTGTTGAATTATTAACTTATTAAATATTCATTAGAATAAAATCATATTTAAAGACCTTGTAAGTTCTGTACGAGATTCAATATTGTCATTATGAATTTGGGATGAGATTTCTCCATTGATTATGATCACGAGCCTTGAGTCGCCAAATCATGTCCTCATGAGCTCGAGATTCATCTAGCCCTGCCTTTGCACTAAGCCGGCTTGATGCGATTTCTTGAAACTCAAACAGATTTGATTGTAGTTTAGCGATTAACCTCCGACAACATATTCAAGTCGATCGCAATGTTATAATCAATTTTTTTTTTAAATTCTTTCAGAATTATTTGACTATTTTGGATTAAGGATTCTTAGGATTAAAAAAATAAAAAGAAATTTAAAGGCCAAAAATTGCATCTTGTAAATCAGATAGCAAATCGACGCAAACAAGTGCCATTTCCATATTTAACAAGTAGAGAAAGCAAAAGGAAATTGAAAAATTAGGAAACGTAAAGGACGAATTAATTATTTACGGTATTTATTGTTCCTTGAAGGAGTTAGCTGAACTCGTGATCAAATCCGTCGTCGTCGACCTTCTTCTTCTTCTTCTTCTGTCTTCGCAGATCCGAAGGCTCATCCGATCGGAGAACCGGGTTCCCTCTCGCGCTCTCCATCTGCTTCTTCTTCTTCTTCTTCGATGGCGAAGAGGGCGTCGTCGTTGCTGACGCAGTTGATCCTACTCTGGCTGGCCGCCTTCGACGTTGGGCAGGCCATATGGTTGACCCTGCCCTCCACCGGCACCAAGTGCGTCTCCGAGGAAATCCAGAACAAGGTCGTCGTCTTGGCCGATTACGTCGTCGTCTCCGATGATCACTCCCACATCCCCACCATCTCCGTCAAGGTCGGGTTCTGCCTTCTCGCTTTGTGTTATTTTTTCCTTTCCTTCCTTGGAAATTTACGTTTTCGCTCGGCGAGGGGCTTTAAGAAGGAGAAATTTCGGAGGAGGTGGCTGAAAGATTGCAGTTTTCTTCCTCTCTTGCTGTTTGTTTGAGATTCTGAGAGAATTTGAATTTGCGTTACTTACCCTATTCGAGGATCTTGGGTTTTCGGGTGTTTGTAGTTATTGGAGCTTTGTGCGTTGTTGATTGCATGCCGGTTTACGTGCTTGAGTTTCGTGGTGTTTAGCAGATGATAAATCTTACTGATAGGCAGATGAGCAGTTGGTGCTTTATAAGCAGAGGAAAGCAGCTTCAAAAAGAGATAATGAAAGTAGCTTGAAAAGAGAGAATTTCTCGAACTTGATAATTCTTTAGATATCAGTGCATCGAATTTTTTGGTGTATGTGGAGGCTGGGGATGTGAATGTACTGCGGGATTTTGGGCTTAAATTCGTTGTTGCTGGGAGAAGTGAGCGGTTGTGGGCTGGGTTCTCAATAGCCATTGACACTTTTCTCATGGGTGATTAGTGTAACTGCAATATGAATACTTAAGATAGATAAACCTGCCGCAAGTTCCATTATCAAAGTTGAACTGGATGATGGTCATGGTGGAAATATCTTTGGAAAGAGAAATATTCAGGATCAAGTTTCAAGTGGTGTAATTGAGATTGTGGTTTTCAATAGTACGTGAGAACTGTCCTAATGATCCTTCTTAAATGGGGATTTGATTCTGTAGGATTAAGAATAGGTGGTTTCATACTATGAGGTTGGGGGTAGGGGTGGTGGTGAGCCTCGAGTAGACTCCTTTTGGTACTGCAAATAATGGAATCATTGAATAGGGTGTTGCCTCAGCAGTTATCCTGGTCGCTCACTATGGCAAGTCCAGGCTGAATAGCTGATTCCTGTTGGAGGGATCTAAGGCATTCACTAACTATCTGTGGTGTGTTGGCTACTTAATATTTCGATGTGTGAATGTCTGTTTTTGTGGCAAATTATATGCTCAAAAGTGTAGTTCTGGCATCAGATGTCTTTGTATAAACAGAGTTGTATTATAAGAAACTCTGCAATTAGCAAAGTAAAGTCTATTGCTTCTTCCATGATATATGGCATTGGTTGATTGAAAAGTGGATTATAGAAACTGCATATTGGGTTACCTATTCTAGTTAATCGGAGAGCCAATTACAAAGGTATCTCCTGGTGATTCTTGAACTCATTTCTTGAAGCAATCACAATTTTTATAATGATTTTCTTCCTCTTTTGAGCCTGTAGCCTAAATTTAGTAGCTTAGTGCCAATTTTATCTGTTCATGTAATAACAATAGGAAGCCTTCCTAAAAAATGATGGCGATCAGATAATAAGTCATTAGTTGTTAGTCTTATGTTGCTATATTCACTGTTAAAGATAGCTTCGGAAGCCTCATGGAATTAATAACATACAATCTTTTTACTCTTCAGAAAAGCTTATTTTGTTAGCCTAACCTACCTCTGACAATCTGTCTTGAACCTTTTCAATCCATGTGTATCTTATTTCTATTGCCTTATTCTCGGGAGAGCTTCATAACCTATTGTTTTTGTTCCCAATTGAATACTCATTTTCAAAAGAAAGAAAAGGTACCCAATTCCCTCATGGGATTGCTTATACTACTTTATTACTCATTATGCTGCAAATTCATTGAGGACTAGTCTAGGAATGGAGCCTATAAATAAACCAAAGTATCTTTTCATTGATATAAATGACTAGTCCCAAGTGATTTGCTACTTGAGATTACATGTTTAGATTTAAATCATGGAACGCCATAACACAACTAATACTGGAAAGTTTTCAAGACCATATAGGATGTTGCAGATGATGTTTTATAGGTCTTGGCTTTAGCTATTAAAAGATTGTGAGATCTAGTTTACTCTGTTGTTGAGGCTTAGAGATGTAGACTTTTTTGCAGTACGTTTTGAAATACTATTTTTGCAGTTTCTTCATTTCCCCATTGATCAACTATCACTTTTACTTCAGTAAGTGTTCGTGGATCTCGTTGGGGTCATATGAATGTCTTTATGGTTCTCAACTTACTGAAGGCATTTTCATTTCAAAATCCACTGTAAAGTTCAAGATTTCATCTCGTGATTTGAGAATTATCTGTGAATTGGATTACATGATTTAGTTGGAACTGTACCAAGCAGAAGATACATGCATTGCATATGAATCTGTTTTTACTATTGATAAACCGTATGAAAAGGAATAAGGTCCTTGGTTTTAATGTTACTAACAATAAGATAATTGTAGAGTTATGAGACAACAGAAATTATTCTAGATTTCCTACCTGTTTTTTTTTGGGTAAGGCTAGATTTTCTACATTGAGCTCTTATAAAAGTTGAAATGCCTTTTTAAGTGGGAATATGATTTGGAGAATAGTCCGATAAGTGTTTTTCCTTCTTCTGAGCATTGTCATGTTTGTCAGTAGAAAAAGCGAAAGAACCTGTTGTTACTTGATGTAGTAGTCAGTAGAAAAAACATTGTCATGTTTTTACCTTTCCTTTTGTGCTCTCTTTCGTTTCTATAGGGGATTTGATGTAGTTGAAATGATTAGATAACTTAAGCAAAATCTGAATATGAAATGAGAAACTGTGCTTTGACAGATGGTGCAAGGAGACCCTTCATGCTGAAATCTGAAATCTTGACTTTCCAGATCAATTCAATCTATTTAAATTCTATTTCTGGGCATAAACTGTCTTGGCAAAGTCACTATTGTTCTTGTCATGATTAATCTAGGTCAACTTAGATTTATATTTTATAAAGGGAAAAGATATACTTGTCTCACTTCTTGAACTTTTTAATATTACCCTGGCTGCTCCCTAACTTATTTCATGAGATAACCACCCAGTTCATTTATGTCTAATAACTTCTTACTATTACTATATTCACTTCATAGCCTAACTCCTCTCGAAATGTTTCCTTTTTTCTGCATTTATATTGTCTCACTAGTGCGTGCACTAGTAGAATAAATACTAGAAGCCTTATGTTGCTGAAGGCATGAGCTGAATAAGTGAATACATAACTTCTTTCTCTAATGACAAATGAAAAAATAGTTTGTTCTCACATAGATTTGCTGATATTTGGGAACTATACAATTGTTTGATTGAAGGCAAGCTCATGTTAGGTAACTTTATTCTATCTTTGTAGGTGACTTCACCTTATGGCAACAATCTCCATCACAATGAAAATGCCACTCATGGTCAATTTGCATTCACAACTACTGAAGCTGGCAACTACTTGGCCTGTTTTTGGGTGGATGGTCATAATCAAGGAAGTGGAGAAGTAAGTGTCAGTATTGATTGGAAAACTGGAATTGCAGCTAAGGATTGGGAATCAGTTGCAAAGAAGGAGAAGATTGAGGTGAGCACTGTGGTCTCTTGTTTATATGTCCCTGCAGTATTCTAATCCTAATGGTAAATATTAGGAGGTGATGCCACTATACAGGGACTAACTCTTAGGTGCCTAGGAAAGAGAATCTTCAACGAACTGGATTGCCTGAAAAATTATTCCATACACGTTTATGTAATTTTCTGTATGTTTCTAGCACGAGAACAAATGAAATGTCCTCACAATTTCACTTCTTTTGCATCAATTTGAATGGAGTTACGTGATTTGCTTCGGGGTGCACTTTAATGTGCATTTTGATGAAGAATAAAACACTATGATTGATGGGGTGACTATGGCATTGTTATGATGCCTATATTGATAGTTATGTAATTTGGATAAGTTTTTGGTGGTTGTTTTTTCTCGACATGAATTATAGTGCTGATAGATGTTAGAAGGTGGGCTAGCCCTATCTTGAAGGACGATCTCTCTATTATTGTCCCTAAGCACTTTCTCTGTCTATATTTTTTTTCGGGAGATCCATTGAATCTCCTAAGTTCTATGGGATTTTTCTTCCAACAGAAGTTTTCTCAATATTTTTTCTTTAATGTTCTAAAGGGCGTCGAGCTTGAGCTCAGGAAGCTCGAAGGATCTGTGGAGGCCATTCGTGAAAATCTACTGTACTTAAAGGGCAGGTAATTTGTGCATTTCTACTTCATATTGATATCCTCTTTTCACATTTCTCAGTAATGTCCATTGATCATTGCCCGTAATAACAGAGAAGCGGAGATGAGAATGGTGAGCGAAAAAACCAACTCTAGAGTGGCCTGGTTCAGTATAATGTCCTTGGGTGTATGCATCATTGTTTCGGCCATGCAGCTTTGGTACCTGCAGCGATTCTTCCAAAAGAAGAAGCTTATTTAAGTTGACTAGCTACGTCACTGGTTAAAAGTGGATTTGTGAGACTTTTTTATTTATTTATAATTTGTTGCTATTGTAGCGTAGGAGGAGAAAAATTTTGACACAGGAAAGGACTAGATTTCACTGTTATAACAGGTAAAAGTCATCACCATATTCTGCACTGCAGCAGCATACTCAGATGCCGAGGCACAATTTTGCTCTTCTGACGTGATGATATATGCATGCGAATTCGAATGGTTCAGTTCCTGAGTCGGTCGGGGATAAATTGTCGACCTTGCATGTAACTTCAATGTTAAAGCCTTATTGCAAGCAGTCCCATATGAACTGCCTGAACATGCACCATGTGACGTTCAGACGGATGAATTCATAGAGGAGGGGTTGCGGACCGGGGCTTAGATGGCCATGAATGGACTGAGAACGGGCTGAACACTCACATTCAGACCGAAGAATGATTTGAATCACAAAGCAGATCTCACTGAATTAAGACCCTCTTCCAGAGCTCATATCACAATGATTTGGAACACATGCGACCACAAAGATCTGACAAAGATCTAAGCACGGTGTGAAGACACCCTGTCGGCTGCAAATCTTTGGTCACACAGAATCTCATGGCATTCTCGATGGACTTCATGAAGCTTTTGAGGTTCGAATACTCCCAACGGAGGGAAGATTGCTAGCACCCTCACGCCTTCAAATGATTCGGCAATACTTTCAATAAATGAATCATGACTGCGAGAAAATTCCCTAACTGGCTTAAGCGCATGTAAGCCTAAACAAATTTCCCTTGCTTCTGGGCCACTGCGACATGGACCAGGTGATATCGGCACAAGCTGATTTAGTCGGCAATGACACGTGTGTGTACAAAGTTGGCTATGCTTTGTTAGGATTCAGCCATTTGGCAAAGACATGAGCGCACAACAACGATAGGGTGGTACCCAGTTCCAATGACTTTATGCCATGTGGAAGATGTCCGCCAGGTCGCTATATGGCAATATGTCTTAAACATATCAACTTAGGGTGCGTTTGGTAACGTTTCTATTCCAAAAAACAGTTTTTTTTATAGAAATACTTCTTTTGAGAAACACTCCCTGAAAAAATTTCTGAGTAAATAAAGTGTTTGGTAACTATACAAGATGTGTTTGGTATGATTTCTAAATTTTTTGTTGAGACACTAAATTTAAATATATTTTTTAAGAAGCGGAGGCGCCACCGTCAATAGAAAAAATGAAAAAAAATAAAATTTAATTTTTAAAAGAACTAAAAACTAAAAATTTAATTTTTTAATATTTAAAATTTAAAAATACGTCTTAAAGGATATATTAAAAAAATGAATAGGTAAAATTTTTAAAATTTAATTTAATTATTGTTTAAATATTAATTTAAAAAATTAATTTAAAATTTTTTAAAATAAAATGTTAAAATTTCTAAAAAATTCAAAATTAAATTTATTTAAATTATTTTTGAAAAATTCAATTAAATTAAAATTTTAAGCAATTTCTTATTAAAGTATTTTAAAAATTTTAAATTTAGTTTTTATAAAAAAGTTTAATTTAAAACAATATTTTTAATTTAAGAGTGTTCATAGGTGGCTGCGGTAATAATTTTTTTTTAGAGTTTTTGTTTTTTTTTGTTTCTCAAAAGTGTTCCGAAAACAGAAAAATAATTTTTTTTTTACTTCTTGTTTCTGTTCTAAATCTGTTCCCAGGAACAAAAAAACAGATTTGGAACAAAAATGTAACCAAATGCGTTTCTATTCTTTTTTTGTTTCCTGGAACAAAAAAATAGAAATTTTTGTTCCAAGGAACATAAATAAGTTTTACCAAACAGCCCTTATATTACTTGCTTTAAACTTGGTAATTGATCATTTTCTGTCGTACAATGCCCAATTAACGTAATGTTAAGGACAAATCACATGATATCGTTTTTTTCTTATCATATTTAGAGCGGCTTCAAATATGGTAATTTATTGACGACGATGAGTAAAACATAGGGACGAGACGGCAAAAAGCTTGCTGCTGAACAATACCAGTTGATGAATTATAACATCACGGGATTTCTACTTGGTGTGTCGAGCATCTCACTCCACTCAAAGACGAGCTCAAGATCTCATGGAAGGTGCCTCTGGCTCGCAAGTTGGGAGCTGGAGCAGCTTCTCGAGAGTGTTCATGGCCGAAAGTGGCAAGCCCAACGCGACCATGATGCCCTTCCTGTCGTTCCCTTCTGTCATGAATGCAGAAAAGATCCCTGGCAGGTCCCCAATGCCCAAATTCCTTGGCTGTCCCCAGCCAAAGTCCGTGGAGCCATAGTCGAACCTTCGCAACGAAGTCAGCATCAGCGAGCTCAACGAGAAAGCGTCGAATCGGCACATGTCCGAGAAGTCTATCCGCGACCGCACGTAGTCCTCGTCCACCCTCTCGATCGCCTCCCTTATCCTCCCTGCGGTGGACGAGATGGGCTCGTTGATCACCTCTCCCGCAGTGCAGAGACAGCAGGCTCCGAGCGCAGCATTTCCGAAGTATCCGGGCATCGGAGGTTTCAGCTTAGACCGGAACTCGACCGGAATGATAAGCTTCGACAGTTGGCGAGGTTGCATCTTGAGCGCCATGTTTCGAGCCCGCCACACAAGGGCTGCGAGTGCTACGAAGCTGGAACAGCTGCTCATTACCTGTCGTTTCACGTGAAGTCGCGAGCATTTATCAGCTTTTCGAAGTAATTCTTTGATCAGTGTTTATATCGATAATGATTGTTTAAATATGCAAAACATCTATAGCAGGTATTATTCCATCTACTTCCCAATCGATGTGAAGAAAGTAGTACATATTATTTTTGAATTGAGGATTATGACGAGGACTTCAAAAGTTTAAAAACTTAGGGTAACTATAATGACATAACATCTCATATTTGGTATTTAATAACATTAACTGATTTAATTTCATATTTGACGAATCTGACAGCTCTTCAAGAAATTATACGATATGTATATTTTGGTATTAATAGTGAAAAATCATTGTTTATATATATATATATATATATATATATATAAAAGTTGTTTTTGGAAAAATCTTTATAAAATAAGAGAATGATAAATTAGAAAAAATTCGATAGCAGGTGTAATCCCATTTGCTTCAGAATTGATCTAAACAAAGTCCCTCCATATTATAATGAATTGAGGATTATGAATATTCCAAGGTTAATTTAAAAAATCTGTTATCACAAAGAAAAGTATATAACATGCTTATGATTAAAATAAAGATACTCGTGATTACAAATAGATGAAAAAATGTATGATGTTTAGAGGGTTGTATTACATGATTAACATGTATTTCAAAAATAAATATAACTAAATGTATCTTAAGCAATGACTCTTATTATGGAAAAGTTATATGCCCATTGTGACAAAAATAATTTGTCACATTTTATAAGTACATGTTATTTACAAATCGAAAAAAAAAACGAATTATTAGTTTCCATATTTTGAAACACAACACAAAGAAATATTTTCAAAAATCAATGATATCAAAAGCTCACTTAAAAAGCTATTAGGAAGTACACAAAGAAAACCATTACATACTGTATACAGAAGAAACATATATACTGTCAATATATAACCCAAGTTTTCACAGTTCATTGATAATTATGACTTAACCTATATTTAGTGATGAATCTTAAGATTGAATGCATAATTAGAGATAACTCAAATGAGACAATTTCTACTCTTAGAAACTGAGCATCTACCTGTCCACCGGTTGTTGCCATTTTCTTAAGGATTGCCAACTTTTCCTCATCGAATTGGAAAGATTTCCATACAATTTGCTCTTCCTCGTATAATGCCGTCAAGTTCGATACATCGCTCGTGTGAACATAGACATCGAAAGTACCGGGGATTTGAGGAGGAACCCTTGACTTCAGGATGGTCCTATCGTGATTAGGAATGGGGGATAAGGGTCTACCTCTTGCCAGTTCAGCCCATGAATTCACGAAATTCACTAGAGAGCGGAAATCGACCATGCAGTGGTTGATTACGATCCCTAGAGTAAAACCTCCGCATCTAAATTTTGTTACCTGTTTAATTTGTCTACTGTGTTACAAATATGCTAGAATAAATGAAAAAAAAATGGAATGTACATGAGTAAATTCTCGCATGATCAAGTATAATCATGGACTGATTGCATGCACCGGGCGTCCATTTGAAACATTCTATATGATGGACCCAATGTTGAATCTTGTTGGACCCACCAAATTCAATAAACGTGAGCCAGAGAGGGTGCACCCCTCTATCTAATAATATCTCAATTTTAAATTGAAGTGGACCCAAGCAAGATAGTTCATTAGACTTCTTATGCGAGGGTGAAATCGATTGGGGCATTTTTGGGTATGTTTAGTAATATATATTTTTTATATCTATTTTTCTATTTTTTGTTCCCAAGACCAAAAGCAGAGCAGAAATTCGTTTGTGGACATTAATTTATTTTCTCCTTCCTTTTTCTTCTTCTTTCTCTAACTGATTGATGGGCCTCGGTGAAGGCGGGTGACTAGCCAATCAGTAACCAACTATGATTGGAGTTAGTTAACCTTACCAAGCGAGGCTTCATCGTGGCTGGGTAGGGTCGACCTTGCCCAGCCACTCGTGAGGTTAGCCTTGATTGCCCAGTTGCCACAAGGTTGAGCCTCACTTGACCTCGACATTGCCATGGGTCAGCCAAGTCAACCTCTTCAGTGGAAGTCTTTGGCCAATCACCAGTGGTCAATCACCAGTGGTCGGTCAGAGGAGGAAAAAAAATAGAAAGGAAAAATTTTAAAAAATAGAAATATATTAGAAAATTGTTTTGTACTAAATACACTTTTATTATTTCTCTATTTTGAAAATAGCAGTTATTAATCTCTATTTTTTTTGGCAAAGAAACTTGTTTAGAGTATAGAAATATACATTTTTTGAAATTATTTCTAGGACTAGAAGTGTTACTAAATGCGACCTTAATGGTGATGAGTCGATATCAACAATCACTAACTAAATTAAGAAATCATAATGGCCACCGAAAAATTACAAGCTTGTTGTAAGACTTGAAAGTTGTCATAATCTGTAGAAAATTATGACCATTTTATCTTGATTGTAAATAGATTGCATGTTATTATTTACCCGGAAAATAAACACACACCTCACTAAGAAAGTACTAGGGACTTCATATGTCGATATGACAAATATTTACATAAAAAGTTGCTAACTACATTTAAAGCAGCTACTTATTGTAAGAATGGACAAGTCAAATTTTGATGATGGAAAGCAATTTGATTATGTTGAAATTATTAGTCATAATAAGTTAATACTTGCTTTTGCTGTATGATGAAATTCATCAACCAAATTGAGAAAGTTACCAACTAATGAAAAAAAATGTTATCTTTCCTCACGCTAAGTCACTAACTAGATCTAGAATGCATGTGGAACATCATATTAACTAATCGAACAAGAGAAGTGTCAACCATTACCAGAAAAGGAAGAAAGACATTGTTCTTAACCTGTGCTGTTAAAAGGGGTGCAGCTTCTAGCATATTTTCGGTAGGATCTCTATAGACAAGCTTTTGCATAACATTAGATTGAAGAAGTGGCGTATCCCCCATATTTTCGATGTTGGAGTTGGCCGATGCCTCCACAAATGGCACTCCTAACTTCTTCTTGCAATCAATAGTCAATTTCCCTTGAGAGTTTTTAGCTAATCTCCCTGCAAGCGGGTAGTAATGAACCAAAACTTTGGACAATGCTTGCTTAATCACGTCCACCACGGTGGCATCGCTGCTGTCGAAGGAATAAACTGATGACATGAAAAGAACTGCCGCTTGATCGAGGTAGCTTAAGAAGAATGGATCCCCAGGTGTTTCTTGTTCCAGCAAGACGGCAACAGGGACGAATCTTTCTACTATCAGGACGTTGTTCATCGTGGTTTCGGAGGCCTCCGTCCGAGAAGTTTCGGACTCCATTTCCCGCTCTCTTGCTGTGGATAAAAGAGGAAGACGGTGTTCAAAAGTTCAAACAAATTATTAGATGAAAGCTACCGCATAGAAGTAGATAAAGGCGTCAGTAATCCTGTATGCAAGCGAAGTGCAGTATAAGAAAACTTATGTCACTGGGGAATACGAACGGTATCGATTCCCAGATATTAGGAAAACCAGGTGGAGTCAAGGAATGTGAAAGCACATGAATAAGGGCGGCACGCAAGCGACATGGAGACTCGAAGTATGGCGCAGGTGTCAGGCATAGTGAAAAATTCAACTTGAAAATTCAAACAATCTAGGTGAAGAAAGGTTACGCCTATGTAAGTGCTTTCTTCTAAAGCTCGTACGCAAGTGAAAACGGGAAACTTCAGAATCAGGACCAATGCCAGTGCTTCCTCCTAAGGAACAAAGATATGAAGTGTGTCTTGCCAAACTTAGGAATACCATGAAAATGTTAGAGACGGACGTACCCTTAAATTGGATTCAAAGCTCTCTCTCTTTCGGATCTTGGGGAGTGGCCATTCATGCGGGTCGTTTAAGAAGACCTGGAGTGCCCGTTCGTGTATTTTTAACGTGGAAGTTCTGTTGGTGGGTCGATGGCACCTCGGGGACCCAGAAGTTCTAAAATATAATTTCCAAAAGTCAACGATCACTCTGGTTGGCTTCCTGGAAGTGGCGAGCGCCTGTGTCACCAATTCTCATCGTGTAATTTCAGCGTTTTAAATCGGCCGTTCGTTGCGCATGGTCTGTCAACTGATACAGAATGGCCTTGTGTCATTCTGAACGGATGATATCCACCAATGACTCAAGTAGATCGAGTGAACCACGAATCTGTTCGTCATGAATGATAGCTACCGATTGCTTAAAACTATTCCAGGAGCAGGAGATGATAATGCCTTACGGATTCTTTTCACTCCTAGGATTCTCGTAGAAGTCAGACTCACCAAAGGCAACCCTAGAATTCAGACGAGCAAAATGTCACCAACCACGACAGGACATCGAAGGAGGTGACATGTTTCGGCAAGAATAACCAACGAGGCGCAAGGACTCTGAATACGAATTCCGACGTCAAAGAAAACAACTATCCAAAGACTCACCGAGCGCAGAATCAAAGAAATTGAGTCCTAATCGCTTCAATTTCTCCCAAATTTTCAGATCAGCAAACTGCGTTGGTTTCAGAGAGTTCCTTCTGAATCAAGCTGATATGTGGATTTATTGCCGACATGAAATTGCCACGTCGGGTGACTATTGGCATATTCATAACGACAAGTTAATTAGGGCAAGATTTGAGACTCCAGTGAAATTTTGTGATCTTTCTTTAAAAAAAAAGATTTAATTTAGTCCATTTGGCTAATTTTGGCTGAAAATCTCTAACATGGATGCCAACCGTCATCATGGCATGACCATGTAGGTAATTTTTAATAATATTTGAATATCTTTTTGGAATTAGTTATTTATTTTTCTTTTCTTTTCCCTTTTTTTTTCCATTTCTTTCTCTGTTTTTTTTCCTTCCCTTCTTCTTCTTCTTCCTTTTTTAGCCAGTTGTTGAGGTTTGATATCGGCCAAAGGTGAGAGGTAGTAAGGTCAACCTTGCTAGATTTGATGAGGCCGTGCATTGCCCATGGTTGGCAAGGGCAAGCCTTGCTAGCTCAGTTGTGGCCTCTACCGAGGCATGACCTTGCCAACCCTCACCTCCCCAGGGTTTAGCAACTAGCTTGAGGAAGAAGAAGAAGGAAAAATAAAGAGATAAAAAATAAAAGAGAAGATAAAATTTTAAAAAAATCTTAAAATATTTTTAAAAATTATTTATGTTAATGCCGTCCATGTCACGTAGGATGACTGTCATCCATACCAACGACTGTTGATAGGCCAATTACGAGAAAGTAGCCCAAGTAGCATCGGGCAAAGCCCATGTTATTAAGGTCCCAAGGATCCCGTGAGAACATGCCATACTAAGGTAATCATGCTTAGCTACCTCTAAATCGATTTGTGGTTAGCCTGCTTTGGTCCTTAAAGACCAATCCATTCGGCTAATTTTGACTAAAAATCTCTAACATGGATGCCAACCATCATCGTGGCATGACCATGTAGGTAATTTTTAATAATTTTTAATTTTTTTTGGGAATAATTATTAATTTTTCTTTTCTTTTCCCTTTTTTCCTTTTCTTTCTGTTTTTTTTTCTTTCCTTCTTCTTCTTCCTCCTTTAGCCAGTTGTTGAGGTTTGGTATCGGCCAAAGGTGAGGGGCAGCAAGATCAACCTTGCCAGATTCGATGAGGCCGTGCATTGCCCATGGTTGGCAAGGGTAGGCCTTGCTAGCCTAGTTGTGGCCTCTACCAAGGCATGACCTTGCCAACACTCACCTCCCTGAGGTTTAGCAACTAGTTTGAGGAAGAAGAAGAAGGAAAAAGAAAGAGAAATAAAAAAAGAAAAAAGAAGATAAAATTTGAAAAACGTCTTAAAATATTATTAAAAATTATTTATGTTAATGCCAACCATGTTGGGGACAATTGCCATTTAAGTCCTAAATGTTTTGCAATTTATAAACCTTTTTCTTTTTTGCCAAATAAGTCTTAAACCTTTTGCAACTTTGCCGATTAAGTCATTCTGATGGATTTTGGCCGAAAAATGCTTACGTGATGACAAAGTGTCGTGACCGGCCGTCGCAAGAGACGACGTGGTGACAAACTTTTACCCCAAATTGTTTTTTTTCTCTTATTTTCTAAAAAAAAATACTTGGCCGGCGAGCTCTGCCGGCTGCCAGAGCTCGCCAGCTAGTCCAAAGGGTTTCGAAGCCCTTGTTGGCCGCGGGCGAGGGCTGGCCTCACCCAGATTTGGGTGAGGGCAAGCATTGTTTCCTTCTTCAGCAGCACTACTAGATGCAAACTGAATAGGACCTTCTTGATGCCTTGCTCGTGATCCGTTGCTCGATACGGGGGTGCAGATCCAACCCTCTCCATCACAACTTCCATGAGGAGACTCTTGAGAGGAGACAGATGTTGCATCATTGAGAACCATTTCCACAACTGTTATAAGAAAGAGATGCAGGGAAGATCTAATGGTCATTGCGGGGTGAGGAAGCCCTGCCTAGATCTGGGCAAGTGCTGCGACGGCCTCCCCAGCCCCTGCCGCCCTCACCCGTGGCTGGCGAGGCCTCCCTTTCTCTCTCTCTTTCCCTGTCCAAGCAAGAACAGAGCAACCATCCCCAGAACAAGTCTTCCTTATCGCGTTCTCTATGTCTTTCCCCCTCAAATCCCACCCTCTCCCACATAAGTTTATGACTTTTTTGGAAAAAAAAAAGGGTTTAAGTCTGAATAGGCAAAGTTGCAAAAGGTTTATGATTCAATGGCAGTTGTCCTGACCATGTCACGTAGGATGACTGGCATCCATATCAACGATTGTTGGCCAAAATTGATTGGATATAATGAATTGACATAAATGCAAAATGTTAAGGATTCAATTAACAAAAAAAGAAAAAGAAAATGTTGAGAACTGAAGCTACACATTTGCAACAATTTTATGACTTTTTCTTTTTTGATAGTTTTCACTCAATTTAGTATAAAGTTCATAGATTCCAATCTTAACAAATTAAGTAAATAAAAGTCAATACATTAATACAAAATTTGCTAATTTCCAAACTATAAAATAATTATTAATCTCATAGAAGTGTTTGTAAGTTACCATTATTTTACCTAAAGAAGCCCCTGGTTAAATTTTCACCAACAGCTTTCAACACCGACCAACACTTGGGGGGTTCTACAAGGACCAAACACCACGCCCCCCCCCCCCCCCCCCCCCGAAAAAAAAACACCAAAAAAAAAGAGTCCATATTTGTGGACGCAGTCAATAGGATTCTGCAACTATGCTCCCGTAGCTGAGTATCGCCTTATTAAACTCCTTAATGTCCATGTGTTGGGGTCTTTTTTATTTTTATTTTAAAGATTGGCCATGATCCTACCTTAGTATTAGAATACAAAATCATTGCGAAGATACTTAGGTAGTTGACTTTTTTTAAGTCATGTTCAAAAACGAGGTTATCTTTGATTCGAGAGTACAGATGACGGTACACTCGAAAGTTGTAAGAATGTGTGGGCGGGAACAAGTCTTATAGAATATGATGCATTCATCCGAGGATAAGATTAAATTGAGAAGTGGTCTTCCTTGTGTTCCTGTCGCGTTGTGTTGAGCCAGGTCCAAGTACTTGCTTGCAGCGCTTTCCTTCTCCTTTAAATATGAGTGACTTCTTGTTCAATCGGAATATAAGTGAATTTATGAAGAGTTGATAATTCGCGTTTCGAATCAGAATTGGTTGCATCATTTATTTTTTGGCTAAAGGCGGTAAGTGATATTTCATGTGTGAATGACTCCCCTAGATGGCACCAAAAGAGAAAGTCAATATGGATTAACTAGGTCTTGCGTCCCCCTCGAGATGAACCTCGAGGGGTTCGATGTATTGCCATGTCGAACTCATATAACCCTCCTGCGAGATGATGTTTAGCTTTCGGACAGACTCTCGTATCTTTCACGTATTATTAATATAATTATATTAATTAGAGTGATCACTAGCATGTCCTAGGACAATGAAAAGCCGAACCATACTTCTGCGAAGTTAAGATTGTTGGATTGGAGGGACTTGGTTACTCTGATTTTTCCAGAACACCCGCTCCCATGGCATTTTTCTTTTTTAAGGAAAAGGTTGCTCCATGCGAATTTCCCAATTAATCATATAATTCCAAATGTCCATGCATGATTGCTTAGGCAATAAAATGTGACAAATCAATGACGAAAATAAATTAAGATAGGACAATTACGAGAAAGTAGCACAAGTGGTATCAGGCAAAGCCCATGTTATTAAGGTCCCAAGGATCCCGTCAGAACGTGCCATGTTAAAGTAATCATGCTTAGCTGCCTCTAAATCGATTTGTGGTTAGCCTGCTTTGGTCCTTAAAGACATTGAGAATTGCACTATTACTACAGAGAAGTAACGGTGCCGTATGCCTAGCAATGTTCCTAGTTTATCAATGCTAATTTTGAATTGAACACAGTCATTATTTGAAAATACTTATTTCTAACTAGGGCCAGGAATTTAAGCTGAATATGATTTTAACTCTCCCTATATGGTACAACCGGTTGACTTCATTTAAATGCTTCATCGAAAACCAGTTCGA
Source organism: Melaleuca alternifolia (assembly GCA_019926035.1). Taxonomy (NCBI): domain Eukaryota; kingdom Viridiplantae; phylum Streptophyta; class Magnoliopsida; order Myrtales; family Myrtaceae; genus Melaleuca; species Melaleuca alternifolia. Next base: position 1,235,652 of record JAGKPW010002418.1, on the reverse strand, counting down.
CGTATACTATGACTATGATCATCTATGTCAATTATCCTAACTAACGCATGTCAATGTCTGAAATTTAGCCTAAAGGACAGCACATGCATTTCATAAGAAAAGCAGGAATTAAGTTCGTCGACCACGAGAGAATTTAAACCCTAGCCAAAGATTCATTGACCTTGCTTTGGTGTCACTCACTATCTTCTTTGCATTCAAACAATAGTGACATTTATACATTGACACGGTGCTTTTACTTCAAGCGAAGCATGGACCAAGGGTGAACGAAGGTTTTTAGTACAAAAATAAAAAGTTGGTAATTTTGGTATAGGCTATAGCACTAGACATAATTTAAGGCTTTTGCTGATATTATCCCATCAATACAAGTGACTTCACCCAGAGATAAAGATTCGCATATCGAATTAGAGTTAGATGTATCATTCATTTATTGGCTAAATGTGGCGACATTTCATGTGGGAACAACTTTTTTGGAAGGCACCGAAAGAATATGTAAAACCCAGTTAACTAGGTCAATCTAGGAAGTAAATGCTGGCGAGTAGTGAAGAATTCCAAAATGAAACCGTCTCCACTTTTCGAGTCAAGAAGACATCATATGTCTACATGACTTTTCCTTTATTCTCAACAAATAGAACAATGTTTTTTATTACGCGCAACGATGCCTACAGGAGCACAGATTCTGATCAAGTACGAACCAAGGAATCGTGTCTGTTTCTAGTCAAGATCAAGGGGACTCCATGTTGGGGCTGAAGAGCGAGCAAAGGAATAGGGGCATGCTTGTAAGAAGGAGATAGCTGCACTGAGAAATTCTGCAAAATCAAGGTCAGAGCAACTTTGACCTCAATCAAAGCAAAGTTTTGGCCAATGCAAGTTCTGGGACCCCAGCTGAAAGGCAAAAAGCAGAGCTTGTTCTTGGTTGCTTTTGACACTCCCTCAGAGAATCTCTCCGGATTGAACTCTTTGGCATCACCACCCCAAAATTCTGGATCATGGTGGATCGAGATAATGGGCACGAAAAGCAGAACTCCTGGTGGTATTTGTTTATCTCCCAACTTGGTTGTCTTGTGAACTGTTCTCATTGTCATATATGCAGGCGGATATAACCTGAGCACTTCATTGAGGATCATGCTTACCTGCACATCAATCAATATGTTGCCAAGCTGTTTTCATCCAAAACGACATCAAGAACGGAACGATCAAATTATCCAAACCTTGCTTAGGGGAACTAATTCATCCAAATCCTTCATGCGATCTATGTGGTAACTTCAAATGAAATGGGATCTCTCGACTTTGTTTCACCTTGGTCACTAGCAGGACCCAACATGAATAATTATCTACCAAATACTCCTATTCTTTTGGTTTGGGGGAAGGGGAGGGAAGAAGAACAGCCTAGAATTCAGGTCAAGTGGTTACGGTTTCCTTAATTTTTATTTCTCGTTTCTCCGTTTGATCCCTCTGTTTTGTTTTAGAAACCTGCTTATTTGAGATGAGTTTTAAAATTCAGGAATATATATCTTGAAATCAACATATAGCAAACTACAATATGACGAGAGTTCTTACAATTTTTAGGCGGCTTAATCCATCAAAATCAGGTTTGTTGTTTCCGAAAACTTGCAGAACTTCCTTTCTTGCTCTGTCTTGCCAGTTTCTGTACTTGCTCAACACTATCAGAGTCCAAGTAAGCAAAATGGAAGTCGACGCACCCGCTAGATTGAAGGCTTTGTACTCTTGAATGACATCCTCTATGCTCATACCCTTTTGATGCCCAGATTCTTGGATTTCTTTCATGTTTGATTTTAGCAACAGTCCCAAGAGATCATCATCATCCACTTCTCCTTCCTTCATTGCCTTCTCTCTTTTGGTAAGTTCGTCTTCCAACAAACCTTTCAGTTTACGGTCGATTTCTCTCATCCTCTTGTGCAGTTTGGTTGGCAAGAGGCTGCAAAATTTTTCATACAAGTCAACTTCAAGATGCTTAAATATCGGCACATGATTTGCAAAACCATAAGAATATCATGGAAGGTTGCATCTGACTCCATTGTTGAGGATTAAGGATGTCAACTGAAGTTTGTTAATCTTATTCTTGCCATATGCTTCTGCAACTATTAACGTCCTCCGTATTAAATGTAGCAAAACTAATCTCAACTTACCTCCACCCGGGGATATATGCAAACTGAAGCATTTTGTAAGCGTGGCTAACTTGTTCCTGTTGAAGAAGGAAGATGCGCTTGCCTTGGTCGAAGGTACCGCCAAAAGCAGCTCTCCAGAGTACATCGCCTGTCAAATGCTGCAGCTGAGGCCACACATCCACTTCACCCGCCAAACCTCGCTTCTCCCACCCCCCGATCATCTCCTCACAACTTGAGCAAGTGGCAGTCACCACACACTGTAATTTTTCAACAGTTGAAAGGCTAAATGAATTGAATGAATGTAGATTAATATTAGATTTCCACGGACTACAAATTTCAGCTTCCAAGACCAGAAATTATGATGGGATTATTAATTAGTTTAAGTTCACTTAGATGTTGCATCTTTTCGTAAAATTCTTAGCTCCAAGCAGTAATACCTTCAGCTTTTCATAATAAAAAGCCGGGTTGATGATCTGTCTATGTTTGGCCCATTTCTCACCCTCAATATTCAGGATCCCTGACATAAAGAGATCTCCAATGGCCTTGGGATGTGGCTTTTCGAACTCATCGATCCGGGACAATATTTCCTTTAACATGTCGGAGTCCATGATATTCAATACTGGCGTTGGCCCTAACCATGAAAAGCAAAGCTTCCCTGCAATAACCATTTTCCAGAGACATCAGTTATGAAGGCATCAAATGGCTATCGGATTCTGTATATCACCTGTTTCTGTACTTCAGATGCTTAAACTAGCAGATACATTGTAAGTACCCATTTAGCAGATGGAAAAAGCATGCATGGAAAAATGAGCAGTTTTAGTAGCCTTCCAACAGCCGCTCACTATGTTGCTGTCAATAATATGTCTGTGTGACCTTGCTCTCAGAAGCAACACTCAGTATTGTCAAATCTGCCTTATAGCAGGATTTGGTTGACTTGCTTTCCATGATATTATTCAGATTAAATTGCTGAAAAGACCTCAAAAATATGTATTTTCTTCAGCAAGTTTTTAGCTAAAAATTACTGCTTCTAGTGAGTTGAAATCGTAAGCTGTTCTTTCACTAGGAAATCGAGCTTGTTGAATGAGCAAATTTGTACCATGGGCTAGAAAAACTCAACTATATCTCGGCCTTCATTGGCACACGTACCGTACTTCTCGATGGAGCGATGACAGAAAGGGACAATGCGAGGCACAATGTCGTTGGAGAAAGGAGTGATGGGTTGAGATTGAGCTTGCTTGGTCATTCTAATGATGTCTCTCAGGTCTTCAAACAAAAGCCTGTAAGAAGTTCCATGTAGACCTTGCCCTCTCAGACATTTCTCTAGCTTCTTCGGCTTCAACCAAAACAAACTCAGTAATCTCCATGCACAAGTGAAGATGGTGATCAGAACAAGAGAGGGAACAATTGAAAAGGCCGAGGACAGTTCCATATTCTGCGTTAACTGTATAACTCGCTCGTCTTCCTTCCGTGAGAGGAAATAAATAGGACTCTTGGATTATTTTAATGTCCAGCAGTGCATATTTGACCAAAATGAGGACTCAAAACTATGCGGTTTAAGGTGGGAGATGATATTTATACTTCCAGGCTTCCACCCTTCTACACTAACACTTGACCAGACTACTAAATTGCCAATTAGTTTTTACTTTCTATATTTACTATGAGTTCTTCAAATTTACCATGCACGGAACATGTTTCTTTAGAATCGTAAATTTAAAAAAAAATGTTAATGTTTGTCATCCTTTTTCAAGAATGTTAAAAGAGTATCTAGAGATATGCATTCTACAGAAATCTGATTGCACTATCATTTTTGGGTGTCGGCAAGGTTCTACAGTCGAAGGAAGAGGAGTGGCCAACGTCAAAAGAACAAGAAAATACCTCTTATTTTAAATGCAGGCATCTTTTCGAGTGTCGGTTGTGAAGCTCTATGAAGAGAGCTTGGATCGATCATGGAGGTCTGTGGGCGCAGAACATCCAATCTATATCCCTTGGAGCGCCCACCACCACTTGTGAAACCTATGTTCAAACTAAAGGAATGATATATTCTTGTCCCATGCACATCGATACCCAAAAGAAACAGTGCTGTTGATCGAGAACGGACGCTACTAGTAAACTACGTCACCATTTCATAGTTTTACGATCGAAAGGGCTTGTAAATTTGGACAAATATAATTAATCAATCATCAATTTGTAGTGCTAAAATGTTTAGAATCAGTAATAGACGTTAGGTACCTCATCCGATTCACATTCATTAAGTTGTACGGGAAAAGTAGAGGAGAGAAGCTGTTTTCTTTGTCTTGATCCTCCCTTCTTCCCTCCGCGTGCAGAGCATTGAATGCAGAGCGTCCGGCCATCAAACAAAATCGCTGGCGATCCAGAAAAGAAAAAGAAAAAGAGAGTCCAACTTGGACTTTTTATTTATCAAGACACACTCGCACGCTGTAATTTCGGTTTATCAAGACAGACTCGCACGCTTTAATTGCGGTGCTCAAGTTGGAGACGGATTTTAGCTAACACGACGGCGACACTTCAGCAATAAAAACGCATGATCGAGCAAAATTTGAAGAACGATGGAAATCATTCATGTTTCTTAGATATTTCTTTATTGGAAAAAGATAAACCATTCGTATAACATGTTTAGTGTGCAGAAATCAACTCTTCACATGCTCTATTCAGTGAGAGAGCTACAATTCTGCAAAGCGGGAGGGGATTGGAGGGAGGACGTAAATCTATATATACGCATCTTAACTGTTTAATTAATAATTGCTAGATTACATCGAGAAAAGGACATTTTGTAGTAAAAAAAATGAAATAATGAATTTTGGTTTTACATTTTAACTACGATAACTATAACGAGCAGTAATATAGAGTAAAAAAAACAATTAAGTGACTAGTTTTTTTTTACATTTCCATAAATGACTAGTTTTTTTTTATCCTCGTTATGTCAAATTTGATATCTTTAAACGACAATCTAACAATAACTTGTGTTAATCACTTAAGTTAAAATTAAATTTTATCGGAGATATGTGAGTCTTTACTTGAATAAATCAGACATGATCATGTTAAAACAGATGCTTCTTATCAATTATTGACCCAAAAGGCAAAAGAAAAGAAAATAATTTTTATCGACATGTATATAAAAGTAAAAAAAATAGTTATAATAGTGAATAATACGTATAAGGAACGGCCCCATCGTAACATGAAATTAAAAAATTAGCTAGCAACTTGAGGGACTACACAATATTATCAGTCATCGGAAGTTTAGGGCAAGAATGAGAAATGAAAAAAATTTCATTTCTCATTATCGGGTACTATTTGAGAATTCATTCTCTTTTAACCATTTTTCTTCATGTTTTGTCCTAATCAGATTGCTCTCTCCCTCCTCTCCTTCAAACGTGCCTTAACCCTGTCCAAAGTCCTTTTTCGAATTAAAAATAAAAAAATTAATAAACTAATAAAAACCTAAAATTCTAAAAAATTCTAAAAAAAATCTAGATAATTCATAAATTATAAAAAAATTTTAAAAAATTATTTAAAATTTTAAAAAAATAATAAATATTTTTCCTATTATCAAAAATAAAATAAATTTAAAATTGATTTTTTTAAATCAAAGCTTTATATGGAAATCCCAAATTTTCTTGGAAAAATCAATTTCTAACATTAGAGAAATGTGGTAAATATTATTAGTTTCCCAATTTAACTCTTGCCAATATGGTTGCGGATTGGCTAGGCAAAAACCCATAGGAAAAATGCCTTACCTCAACATTGGGTATCCTCATTTCCCCTAATTCTTTGGGAATTATTATATACTATGATTTATGTAACTAAAGTGAATTCAAAGTTCGATTACAATAAAAAATGTGATCAAATTTGTCAAATTTTTGAGCTAAATAATAAGTATTTGATTTTTATTGGAATGAACATCTTGCAATCTAAAATGTTTTTAAAAAAAAATTCAAATGAAACATAAAGAGAATCAGAAACATAAATATAATTTTTTTAACATATCAAACAAATTTCTAGTTCTGGAATAGAAATTATTTGTCTGTATCAAACGCGTTTCTTTATTGAGAAACTCATTCTGGAACAGAATTAGATTATTAGATTTCTGGATCAAATTTCAATCATGCGTGCCATTAAATGATGAGCCTTTCGAGCCTATTAGGTTATTTCAGGGGCTCGAGAGAGAGGGGGTCGATAGCACTTGTTTGCCTCCATGGCTCCGTAGAGTCTTCGACATTGTCGTTGCATTAACTCAAACAACCTCTCTTTCATATTTCGTCTCCTTGGATTAGCAGCACCAGGTCAACGCGATCTCCGAGGAAATAAGAGGGACTTCGCCAAGGCTTAAACAATTCATGTTGCGAATCTGTATCAGATGGATCATTCACTTTTTGGGTAAAGGTAGCAAGCAACATCTCACGAGGGAGAACTCTTTTTGAAGGCACCAAAAGAAGCACGGAATACCCAGTTAACTAGGTCAATACAAGAAGAGCATGCTGGCGAGTCGTGAAGAATTCCTCTTGAAACCGCATCATTGATTAGGAACCACTTTCCGAGTCTACAAATCATCATATTCATTGCTCAATGTCGCACCTAACTATGCACAGTGCTAAGCAGACAAACATTAAATGAGGAAGTAGCAGAGATAGAAACTTCTCTGCGTGTGGAAGAAGTGCTGGCCATGTTTGTACTTTATTGATACGTGGGAAACATGCAAGTCTGGACCTTTTCTCTTCATCAGTACGTAATGCAATCCCATGGCCTTTTGCTTTGTCCCTAGGAGTTGAACGTCCATCTTATCTTTTTCATTTGATGCATGCCGTTAATTTGGCGGAGGCCGGTGCTGATCGGGGGCTTGTCTTGTGGGTGCCTGTGCTGCAACTTAATGAGTTCCCTTTGCCTTGTTTCCTTCCTTCCTCTTATAAAAGGAGAGGACATATGAGGACGAGAGAGAGAGAGATGGGAGGCGTGAGCACGAAGAGATTTGTGCTTAGAATCGTCCGTGGACATTGGGTATAATTTACTATCTAGAGTTGGGAAATACTTGAGCATGAGTGATTGTAATCCTATAATTCTTCGATTTATTAATGGATTATTTGTTGACTCTTCCCGTTGACATATATTTCGATATTCGGATTGAACCATGTAAATTTCTCATATCCTTTTGTAATGTTCTTTGTTTTACTTCTTTGTCGATTTTTATAACTCCCGACCTAATTGCAAAGTTATGATCCACCTTTGTTGCGTTACCAATTGATCACAATAAATATCGAGCTAAGACTTTTCATTATAAGTTTTTGGTGTCTGTTCTAGAGTTGAAGGATGCGCAGTGGCCAATGTCAAAAGAACAAGAAAAGATCTCTTAGGGCCTGCATGATTCAATTTCTAGTCATAAATTGATTTCTTTTTCTATTTTTATTCCAGAATCAGTAGAGTTGAAGGATGTGCAGTGGCCAATGTCAAAAGAACAAGAAAAGATCTCTTAGGGCCTGCATGATTCAATTTCTATTCATAAATTGATTTCTTTTTCTATTTTTATTCCATAATGAGTTTTTGAGGAAAAAAAATGTTTGATAAGGATAAACAATTTCTATTTTAGCATTACCAAAAAAACAATTTCTATTTTAGACATTACAAAAAGAATAATTTCTATTTTGGAAAGAGAAATTTGTGAAACGAAGACATCCATGCGTTCCTTGAGATCTCTAGAACAATCCCAAGCCCTTGGCCACCGTCGTTTTTGTCCCGAAGGCCATTGACATTTGCTGTGAAGCTCTGCTGCTCAGTTTGTACACTCGGTTACTATTTGTGGCCACCACTTGCAAATTCAAAGCTTCTAGCCATGGCCACCACCCGTGGAAGCTTTTTGAGCTTCCCTTGAGCACAACCCCATTGGTCGTTGCTGTCAAAATTTCGCAGTTTGGATGAATTTGGCCCCGAAGTGCTGTTGCTCTTCTTTAGACCCGATTCCGCGGCCAACAGCTTCAACGAGCTACCTACCGCTGCTCCGGCCACCTCAGCTGCTACCACCAGTCATAAATCTCCATGAGACTCTCCTGAATAAAACCCAACTGCTCACCGCCGTCGACGTTGCGTCCTTTGCTCGAATATGGCCTCGACCTGGTTGCTGCTTGCCTAACTGGGTTTCCTGCTTCCCTGGCTATGAGGCCACAGTTTGCCTCCGACAACCTTCAGCCACCTCTTGTTGCCACCAGCCTCCGTTTACACCTCCTTGGACCTCCTAAAACCTCCCTCGACGTCCCTAACTGCCTTGGCCACCTCTTGGACCCGCCACGCCACCTGGCCAACACCTCCTACAACCTTTTTCAGGCAAACCAGCTTCTGGTCAATGCCGTGGACCATGAAGCTTTTGAGGTTCGAGTACTACGACAAAAGGAGTGAAGATTGCTAGCACGCTCACGCCCTCAAATGAATTCGGCAAAACCTTCAATAAAAGATGCATAATTGCGAGAAAATTCCATAACTGCTTTGAGCGCATGTAAGCCTAAACAAATTTTCAATTATTTGAAGAAAACAAATTTAGTCAGGATGGTCAATGGGTTGTGCCGGTCCAGGCCCTTGCTTTCGGGGCGTTGCGACATGGACCAGTTGATAGTGCAAAAAGCTGGTTTAGTAAGGGATGAAGCGTGTGCATACAAAGTTGGCTATGCTTTGTTTGGATTGAGCCATTTGCCACGACATGTGCGCACAACAATCATGGGGCGGTACCAATTCCAATAATGTTACGCCATGTGGAATACATCTGCCATGTCGCTATATGGCAATACATCTTAAACATATCAACCTATATTAGTTGCTTTAAACTTAGTAACTGGTCATTTTCTGTTGTACATTGCCCAATTTAACGTAATTTTCTGGAAAAAAAAAGTGATATGGTTTTTTTCTTAATCATATTTGGAGTGACTTCAAATATGGTAATTGATTGACGACGATGAGAAAAAAACAGAGGGGCGAGATGGAAAACGCTTGCTGCTAAACAGTACCAGTTGATAAATTACAATATCACGGGATTTCTACTTGGTGTGTCAAGCATCTCACTCCACTCAAAGATGAGCTCAAGATCTCATGGAAGGTGCCTCTGGCTCGCAAGTTGGGAACTGGAGCAGCTTCGCGAGAGTGTTCATGGCCGAAAGTGGCAAGCCCAACGCGACCATGATGCCCTTCCTGTCGCTCCCTTCTGTCATGAAAGCGGAAAACATCTCGGCTGGGTAGGGTCGACCTTGCCCAGCCACTCGTGAGGTCAGCCTTGACTGCCCAGTTACCACGAGGTCGAGCCTCACTTGACCTCGACATTGCCAAGGGTCAGCCAAGTCAACCTCTTCGGTGGACGTCTTTGGCCGATCACCAGTGGTCGGTTAGAGGAAGAAGAAAAAAAAAGAAAAAAAGGAAAATTTTTAAAATAAAGATATATTAGAAAATTAGTTTCATGCTAAATAAACTTTTATTATTTCTCTATTTTGAAAATAGCAGTTATTAATCTCTATTTTTTTTGGCAAAGAAACTTGTTTAGAGTATAGAAATATGCTGGCCTTTAACTGGCTTTACAAAACAGGCTTTTATCACAGCCTTGATCACAGGATGGGAAAAGTACCGGCCTGGACCCCAAAAAAAGAGATCACCATTTCCGGACCTTCCCCATCCCCTTTCCATTCTTCCTTCCCCCCTCACCTCCCCTTTTTTAAATAAAGAAGCCCCGCTCCCTAAGGGGCCCCTCAGAACGAAGTGAAGGAGGCGACCTTCTGGCCACGAACGCCCTATGGTCGATCGAAGGTCCTGTGCCACTTGAACTCAAAGGCTATACGCCCCTTCAATCCATCTTTGTCCAGCCAGCTCATAACAAAATGTTAGACCAGGCTGACACAACCGAATTGGTTGAGGAAAAGGAAAGTCCAGCGACCAAACCCTCCCTTTACTCAATGGATAGCGCTTATCCTCTTTCAATCAACAAAATGATAAATGGGGGAGAAAGAAAAGAAAGAGAGAAAGAGGTCTTTATTGAAGAGGCTTTGCACCTGAAATGAAATAGGACTAATGAAGATCCGGGTCTGGGCTTTCAAAAAGATGAAGATGCAAAGGGTAAAGAGAAAGTCTTTTGAACAACCAACCTGACATAAGGATTCTAGCTCGCCCACTTAGAGCAGATGGAGATTCTCGGACGGGGAAAAGCGGCACTCGACATCTATTAAACAATAGCAAGAACAAAGCCATACCATGCCCTCGGGAGAAAGTAGTGATGATTGCCATGAATGCTGCCCTCGAGGACGTGTACAAGAAGGTCTTTGCCGATTCCTATCAACATGGTGCGCCTCTCAGTAGAGGGGAGAGTTCGAAAAAATGCCAGATTAAGGACAGGGCAATGAACTATGAGACTCTAGCCAGAGGATTCAAACATGAAGGAATATACATTCCCCATTCATTCAAAGTAGTATTTTTTTATAGAACAGAGGCATTCTGGGCCGACTACTACGACTACATGCGCATCTAGTGCAGTGGCTTTAACCTGCTACGGAACTACCGAGCAGGGGCAAAAATACGATAACTAGATACATAATTTCGAGTGTGATCAGACAACCAAAAATCAGACGATATCTTGCCTCCCCGCACCTTTCCCTGATAACCCTACCTATGGGGGAGTTTAGAAAATATGTTTTAGAAAATATTTTTACTTCGCCTCGAAAGGGAGCTGCGTAGGTAGACTAGAAGTCGTAGTTCCTGGCAAAAGAGAATTTCTTTTTGATTGAGTTCCAGGCTCCAGGCATCGCTATTCTTCCCATTTCGAAAGGGGAGTCCCCAGACGCACCACTCTGAGTAGCCCTTCCCGCCAAGCCAAGGAAAGAAAGGGGGTATCCATAGATACCAACCAAACTAGCTAGTCAGGGAAGGTGGGTAAGTAAGAGGCGGATCTAGGGAGTCTCGAGATTTCTATTTATCAGGTCTCTCTGTTTCAATATTTAGAAAATATTTATAGGACTAGGAGTGTTACTAAATGCGACCTTAATGGTGATGAGCCGATATCAATAACCACTAACTATATTAAGAAATCATAATGGCCACCGAAAAATTACAAGCTTGTTGTAAGACTTGAAAGTTGTCATAATATGCAGAAAATTATGACCATTTTATCTTGATTGTAAATAGATTGCATGTTATTATTTACCCGGAAAATGAACACACACCACACTAAGAAAGTACTAGGGACTTAATATGTCAATATGACAAATATTTACATAAAAAGTTGCTAACTACATTTAAAGCAGCTACTTATTGTAAGAATGGACAAGTCAAAGTCTACGTTGATTATGGAAAGCAATGTTGAAGTTATTAGTCATTATAAGTTGATACTTACTTTTGCTGTATGGAGAAATTCATCAACCAAATTAAAAAAGTTACCAACTATTGAAAAGAAATGTTATCTTTCCTCACGCTAAGTCACTAACTAGATCTCGAATGCATGTGGGACATCACATTAACTAATCGAACAAGAGAAGTGTCAACCATTACCAGAAAAGGAAGAAAGACATTGTTCTTAACCTGTGCTGTTAAAAGGGGTGCAGCTTCTAGCATATTTTCGGTAGGATCTCTATAGACAAGCTTTTGCATAACATTAGATTGAAGAAGTGGCGTATCCCCCAGATTTTCGATGTTGGAGTTGGCCGATGCCTCCACAAATGGCACTCCTAACTTCTTCTTGCAATCAATAGTCCATTTCCCTTGAGAGTTTTTAGCTAATCTCCCTGCAAGCGGGTAGCAATGAACCAAAACTTTAGACAATGCTTGCTTAATCACGTCCACGACGGTGGCATCGCTGCTGTCGAAGGAATAAACTGATGACATGAAAAGAACTGCCGCTTGATCGAGGTAGCTTAAGAAGAATGGATCCCCAGGTGTTTCTTGTTCCGGCAAGATGGCAATAGGGACGGATCTTTCTACTATCAGGGCGTTGTTCATCGTGGTTTCGGAGGCCTCCGTCAGAGAAGTTTCGGACTCCATTTCCCGCTCTCTTGCTGAGGATAAAAGAGGAAGAAGGTGTTCAAAAGTTCAAACAAATTATTAGATGAAAGCTACCGCATACAAGTAGATAAAGGCGTCAGTAATCCTGTATGCAAGCAAAGAGCAGGCAAAGAAAACTTATGTCACTGGCGAATACGAACGGTATCGATTCCTAGATATTAGGAAAACCAGGTGGAGTCAAGGAATGTGAAAGAACATGAATAAGGGTGGCACGCAAGCGACATGGAGACTCGAAGTATGGCGCAGGTGTCAGGCATAGTGAAAAATTCAACTTGAAAATTCAAACAATCTAGGTGAAGGAAGGTTACGCCTATGTAAGTGCTCTCTTCTAAAGCTCGTACGCAAGTGAAAACGGGAAACTTCAGAATCAGGACCAATGCCAGTGCTTCCTCCTAAGGAACAAAGATCTGAAGTGTGTCTTGCCAAACTTTGGAATACCATGAAAATGTTAGAGACGGACGTACCCTTAAATTGGATTCAAAGTTCTCTCTCTCTTTCGGATCTTGGGGAGTGGCCATTCATGCGGGCCGTTTAAGAAGTGGGTCGATGGCACCTCGGCGACCCAGAAGTTCTAATAATATAGTTTCCATAGGCTTCCAGGAAGTTGCGACCGCCTGCGTCACCAATTCTCATCGTGTAATTTCAGCGCTTTAAATTGGCCGTTCGTTGCGCATGGTCTGCCAACTGATACAGAATGGTCGTGTTATTCTGAACGGATGATATCCACCAATGACTAAAGTAGATCGAACGAACCACGAATCTGTTCGTCATGAATGATAGCTACCGATTGCTTAAAACTATTCCAGGAGGAGGAGATGATGATGCCTGACGGATTCTTTTCACTCCTAGGATTCTCGTAGAAGTCTGACCCACCATAGGCAACCCTAGAATCAACATTTCCAGACGAGGAAAATGTCACCAACCACGACAGGACATCGAAGGAGGTGACGGACATCTTTCGGCAAGAATAACCAACGAGGCGCAAGGACTCTGAATACGAATTCCGACGTCAAAGAAAACAACTATCCAAAGACTCACCGAGCGCGGCATCAAAGAAATTGAGTCTTATCGCTTTTATTTCTCCCAAATTTTCAGATCAACAAACTGCGTTGGTTTCAGAGAGTTCCTTCTGAATCAAGCTGATATGTCGATTTATTGCCGACATGAAATTGCCATGTCGGGTGACTATAGGCATATTCATAACGACAAGTTAATTAAGGCAAGATTTGTGACTCTAGTGAAAGTTTGTGATCTTTCTTTAAAAAGGAAAAATTTAATTCAGTCCATTCGGCTAATTTTGGTTGAAAATCTCTAACATGGATGCCAACCGTCATCATGGCATGACCAGTATTGATGTAGGTAATTTTTAATAATTTTTAAATATTTTGTGGAATTAGTTATTTATTTTTCTTTTCTTTCTCTTTTTTGTCTTCATTTCTTCTTCTTCCTCCTTTAGCTGGCTGTTGAGGTTTGTTATCGGCCAAAGGTGAGGGGCAACAAGGTCAACCTTGCCAAATTCGATGAGGCCGTGCATTGCCCATGGTTGGCGAGGGCAAGCCTTGCTGCCCAGTTGTGGCCTCTACTGAGGCATGACCTTGCCAACCCTCACCTCCCTGAGGTTTAGCGACTAGCTTGAGGAAGAAGAAGAAGGAAAAATAAAGAGAAATAAAATAATAAAATGAAAATAGATGAAAAGTAAGATAAAATTTGAAAAAAATCTTAAAATATTATTAAAAATTATGTATGCTATTACCGACAGCGCCACGTAGGATGACTGACATCCATATCAGCGATTGTTGACTAAAACTGATCAGATAAAATGAACTGACATAAATGAAAAATGTTTAGGAGTCAATTGACAAAAAAAAGTAGAGAACTGAAGCGGCACAATTGCAACTAGTTTATGACTTTTTCTTTTTTGATCGTTTTCACTCAATTTATATAAAGTTCATAAATTCCAATCTTAACACATTAAGTAAATAAAAGTCAATACATTAATACAAAATCTGCTAATTTCCAAACTATGTAAGTTTGGGCCTTTTATTTTTCATTTGTTCTTTCTACTTTTTTTTAGGGGTGAGCAACGGTTCATGGTCGACCCTGGACCGGCCCAACCCGGCCGATCTTGGTCAGGTTTTTAAGACGAACGGGTCGATCCTCGGTTCTGAAATCTCTAACCCGGTACTGTATGGGTTGGTTTTCGGTCCTAAGGTGTCAAGTTTGTCCAACCCAGACCAATCCGACAATATAATATAATATAAATAATAAATATTGCTATTTTTTTACAAGCCCATTTTTATAAGCTTCAGCGGACACTGGACAACGGCTCAGCCTTCCTCAATTCCTCATTCACTTCAGTTCTTTCCGAGCCCAAACCAAGAAAAAAGCCTAACGCATAGGCCCAACATATGTTACGTCTTCTTTAGTTCTTCCAAGTTCTAACTCAAGTGTTCTTCACTTTTTCGTCGAGCTTAGTTGTTCACAATTTCACAAGCCCTAATTTCTTGAGGTCCCATCTCCTGCTCGCCTGTCGCTCGCTTGCCCGTCGCACGCCCGTTGCACACCCGTCGCTTGCCCGACGGGCAAGATGTAGCGCTAAAAGATATTAATGCGATTAGTTGAGGTACTAATAAATGCTCATGATTATTAATGCGATTGGTTTCTATCATAGCGGCATTCGATAGGATCTCTAACTCGAGATGTAGCGCTAAAAGATATTAATCGTGTCACGTATGAAAATTGAATATGGCCGTCTTTAGATGTGGCTAACAAAATACACCGTCATTATTGATAAGCGTCGTCACGATAATCATAATTTATATACACAAGTGTCATATCAATTATGACGTATACAATTTTCTGGTTAATATTAATTTTCCCCTTCCTTCCAAACGAAGGAGGAAGGGGAGAGAGCAGTTTGGAAATATTCCCTGATTAATTTTCTGCCCCATGACATTAATTTCATGCTTCGAGAGGAAAACCCATTAAATTCAAAGTGGGTTCTCCTTTTCCAATTTTGGATGCATATCGAAGCAGATCACAAATTAAAAAGTCTCATCTGAATTAGTGAATTTTTTTTGCAAACTAAAAGCTAAACAAATGCTCACTAAATTGTAGTTTTCATGCAAGATGGCCTTTGTCCATGACATGCATGAAAAGGATCAAGAAAGCTTGAAGCTTTTTCAGATTCTTTTTGAAAAAGGAGATTCTAGAAGATGCAGGAGTCTCTCTCGCTCTCTCTCTCTCTCTCTCTCTCTTGAGCTGGCGTCTGCTCTCCCTCAGCCGGGGGGACGCTGCTTCGTCAACCAGCTGAGAGCTCCCATCATCGGGCTCCCTCAGCTCTCGCTCTATCTCCGCCCAGCACGCCGCCCTCTCTTGGCCGTCGCAACTCCCTCTCTCCCAGCTGATCGGTGTCCAGCTCGCTTCCCGTCCCCTCATCTCCGGAGCTCACCCTCGCAAAAACCCACAGCTCGCCTCTCCACGAGCTCATCGTCCAGCTCATAGCCGGATCACGGTGAGCTAATCGAAAATATCACGGTGGCCACTTCGATGTTCACGACGCTGGCGTACTGGTTCTTCACGGGCGGGATCCCCGGGAACGGCGGTCCCGACTCAGACGGCTCGCTCGTCGAGAATTTAGTAGCTTCTGGTGATGACAATGGCAAGTTGCCATGATTTCAATGACGGTTTATCTCTCTCTCCCTCTCGCTCTATGTTTTTCTCTTAATTTGATGTTTGGAGTTGTTAATTTCCCTAATATAGAGCGAGAGGGAGAGAGAGATAAACCGTCATTGAAATCCTCGCACCTTGCCACTGTCATCATCAGAAGCGGCTGAATTCTCGACGAGCGAGCCATCTCGGGACCGCCGGTACGCCAGTGTCACTACAAAGAATGGAAGAAGCAATGAAGTTGAGAGTGATGCTATGAGCCAAGTTGTGAAAGAAAGAAACATTGTCAACAATTGGAGAGTCAACCACTGCTCTTCAGATAACCGGTATTCGGTTCTGCGTAACAAGTAGTTAGTTAGTTAGTTTACAAGTTAGTTGATCAGATTGTAAATAAAAGAGAGCAAGAGCAAGAACGACGAGGGTATTCTATGCTCTTAGATGTAATCTCCTTCTTGAAGTTCAATAACAGAGAGAAGAACCATTTTCTTCATCTTGAAGTTCTTCGTATACATCTTCTACTTCATCTTCATTTCAACTTGTTTTCTCTATTTCTTCTTAGTCTCTGTTCTCAATTTTCTTCAGCCATGGCCGCCGCAATGAAGAAGACAGAAGGAAAAGAAAGGCGAGAAAAAATATAAAAAAAGATGTGGAATGAAATGTGGTGGAAGGGATAGATGGACATGTGAAATAATAGGCTGGACCTTCGATGTTTTCATTGAATAGAAACTTATTCGGGCTTAGTATGGATTGAAAATTGGTGTTTCTTCTAATGAGTTAAAAAATTTGGGCTAGAATTGAGCTTGAACTAAAGTTGATACTTTTCAAGGGAATTAAGCTGTCGCGACCTACCCGAACCTCCCCGGTGAGGGGGAATGTACTAAGTAGGTTTAGAGATATTACTCGTGAAGAGGTCCGAATCGACATCCCTAAAAGACGGCTTAAAAGCAACGTCTAATCGTAATCCGATTCGGTCCAACCTTTACGAGCGCGGACTCTCCCAAGTCCATACCTCGCGTGACATTAAGGCGTTTTGATTTTTTTTTTTAAGGTTAATTAACAACCTAAAATATTTCTAGGAGTCGCCACTAGCCTATTGGGGTCGGCTAGAAACCGATCAAGATGTGAGAGTGTCGTCTTGATCCCTACGTAACCAGAGCTTCTAAGTTCGGGGACTTGTTTACACTAATGTCTATTAGCGCCCTTTCGGTACCTAACTAATTGGTTGTTTAATCTAAAGTGATCACCCACTTTTACTCGTCTTTTAAATCCTTAAAATGTTATCCAAAAGTCTCTAAGTGTCCATGCAATTATTTTTGTAGGATCATTTTCATACGAATCTAAATCAACACTAAACTAGCATAGAAAAGGAAATAACACGCAATATATTGATAGACGGTGCAAGAAATAAACAATCAAGAATATTCAAATATCATACAACGATAAACAGGTCAAATAATTAAAGGTGATTTATCTAATGACGATAAAGATAAAACCAGCTACTCGTCGGGTAATTAGAAATACATGGCCTTGTTATAAGTCTCGAGATATGATCCCTCGGAAGCTGGTTGTTTTTAAGAATAAATACGGACTTAATTCTAATAAGTTGGTTCGAACGTGATTTATACATCGATCTTTAATAAGAGTAATATTAGGTCTAAATAGGTTTTATTTAGACTAGGCTTACGTAAGTTTACTCATTCACCTAGACTAACCTAAATTTAGTGCATACGAGATAAATCCTTACAAAGAGCAAGACCGAAATGGACATCGGTCTACCGCCACCTAACTTAAGCGCACTATAGCCATAAATACCATGCGGGCCTTCTAATATCGCAAAAGAGTAATTTAACAATCACTTTTGAATAAACATCCAATCATAGCGAATCCTAATCATACATCTAGGTATCGACATACGAAGTTAATTTAAACGTACGATTTGATCGAATGATGAAAGTGCGTGAGGTCTGAACGGTGAGGTTGACAAATTAACCCGGCCCATGTTAGGGCAAACAGGGCCTGGTCGTTTAGACCAAGCCCGCGCAAGGGCGGAACGGGCCTAGTCATCGGACCAGGTCCACGTGAAGGAAGGGTCAGGGCCTGGTCCGAGGACCAAGCCTGCATGGGTCAGTCGGTCAGGGCCTGGTCATTGGACCAGGCCCGCGTGAGTCAAGGGGGGTTAAGGGCCTGGTCATCAGACCAGGCCCACACGAGTCAGGAGGAGTCAAGGGCCTAGTCCTCAGACTAGGCCCGCGTGAGGAGGACGAGTCAAGGGCCTGGTCATCGGACAAGGCCCACGCGAGTCAGGGGGCCTGGTCCTTAGACCAGGCCCGCGCGAGGCAGAGTCAAGGGCCTAGTCATCGGACCAGGCCCACGCGAGTCAGGGGCCTGGTCTTCAGACCAGGCCCGCGCGAGGAGGATGAGTCAAGGGCCTGGTCATCAGACTAGGCCCACGCGAGTCAGGGGAACGGCCCAACGAAACCGACCCGACTTCAGGAGGCCAGGGAATGCCCAAATCGCTTCAGCCTTCGATAGAGATGGGGGAAACGAGGGTTTCTCGCACCGTGCTTCTCCCCGCCGTCCGAACTCACGACCTTCGACGTCGACGCTGGAACCTGCCATACCCAAACGATACGTACGACGATACCAGCAAACCAACTTGGCTAGGAACAAAATGATAAAAGAAACAAACACACGGAAAGATCGAAGGAATAGTAGGATTACATCAAAGGGAGAAACACGCATTATAACAAACACTTAGTGTGCGAAAGAAATAAAGGGTTTTAAGGCTAAGGGAAGTTGGACCTCTCGTGTCTCACGGTGAGCAGACAGAATCAAACATACCAGTACAACCAGAACAACAAACAAAGGCCGAGACTCTCACGGACAGGCGAACGACTGAAGAAAAACGTGGAACACCTCGGCAAAGGAAAAGGGTTTTCTTAAAATTCGGGCGAGCTTCAAAGACACCCTACGCGGTTCGTGGCTATGGTGGATCGATCGGCTTGCCCGAGTAAAATCGGGCCGAGCCTTCCGTCGATCCGTAATGACCACGACCTTGATCCTTGGGTGTGGATTCACGAGAATAGTCAACCTACCGGAATATTGAAGGACTCAGCAGCGTGGCACCGTGAACGAGAGAGGGGTGGGCACCGTTGAGCTCGCCGGTGGGGGAATGCTCTTCGACTGTTTCCCGAACGACTCCTCCTCCTTTTTCCTCTCTCTCTCCCTTTTTCGAATCCCTTGTCCCTCCTCTTTCTTGCTTTATCCTCCGCGAACTTCATCATTTCCCCCTGCAGAAAACCCTGCCCTCTCTGCTCCGCCGAACTCCTCCTCTTCCCTTGCGTGTGTCAGTCTCCTCTTTGTCCTCTCGCATCAATCGTCTTGGAGAGAGCAGCCGAGAAGATTTTCTCTATTGGGAGATCGATGCGCCAGAGGAAGCTTCGTCTGGAAGGTGGGGCGTCTTGGGAAGAGGAAACGAGGGGACGGGGGCAAGAGATGAGGAGATGTGGGCTCGTGGGCTCGGCCCAGAGGAGAGAAAAAAAAAAGAGTCGCGCTAGCCTTGCTCGCACGAAGCAATGAGGACCGGGCCGTCCGGGCCTGGTTTGATGCTCTTCCCGTTTTTTTTTAAATATATCTAGTCCACTAATTAATTGGAAAAATTACTTGTCTTATTCCCTTTGAAAGGCGAAAATTAAGCGTCAACATAAGCCATTATTTTTGTGGGCCAACTCAAATGGTGCGTCAAATGCTTTATTTGCAATCTAGCGATTATACAGTCATTCTTCTTGCAAGTGTTTTTTTTTGTGTTATTTTCCTAGCAAAAGAATTTACTCACAATTTTGTGCTTATAAAATTTTATCGTTGAATCCACAAATTCGAGACGATGAGGAATGCGATCAAGAGAGCCATGCATCCACACCTAGTTAATGAGTTCTGCATCCTTAGGAGTCCATACGAAGAAATCCTAGAAGGGATCACATTGTCTCTAAATATTGCTGGTGATGATAGTTTGGAACGTGTTATGGAGTAAGAAATCACAATCATCGGATCAAGATTGCCGAGAAATCTACCATTCATGAGCGGATAATGTGCTAAATTTGTTACCATCCCAAGCAACATGGTCAAATGAGGTTAGGTTGGTGAAGAAAATATGAACTCTCAAAGATTCTATCTCCATTTTGTGAAGAACGTGATTTTGAGAACCCTAACTATTCCAGTTATCCCAGACCGTTGGGTTTCAAAGTGCAAGTTTACAGTTGACTAATTAAATTGACTAACCTCTTCTTACTCGTCTCATAAAATCACACGAGTTAATCGTGAAAAGAAGAAAAATCCTATTGTGAATGACTTAACCATGGGAAAACGAAAAACCCTATCTTATAGGTTCTTTAATGAGATTCTACAACAAAGGAACTTGCACAAGCCTTAAATTTGCTCAAAATTCTCCTATCTTGCATTTCTGAACAACAAAGACTTCAATTGTGAATTAACACTCATAAGTACACATGATTGGCAGCATCACCCAAATATTAGATCTTAAACTAGATCCATCTCATTTCAACCTTATCTTTAGCTAAAAATTAAAGAATTTTTTTAATCGAAACTCATGTATGTTGACACATAATTTTGTCAACTATACAAGCATTCATTCTCATGAAAAATAGAAAACAACAAAAGATAGATGAATAACTAAATTACTGAATACATAATAAGAAAATGAACCAGAAAATATGACGAAAGTTTTTTTTTGGGTTTCTTACCCAACATTTCGTGGCCCACATAATAAACATTTCATGATAGTCACAAGCACAACAAAGCCCATGAAAAGAGAGTCCATTCATTTAAGCCCGAAAATTATTTGCTGCTTTGCTAGCACCGCATTCTGTCTTTTATGTTTTCAAAGGTTGAATAGAGAGACAAAACGAATGCGTGGGAGTGACTCAGCTTCTAGAATGTGAAGCCAAACAAATTCACAGAGAATTTCTCCTTTAGGACATGGAAATTACATTGAGAAAAGAAAATATTCATTTACCGACGAAGGGAGAGGCTGATTCTAGTAATGTTCTATGCAATGTGTTTAAACCAGCCACTGATTGTTTGTAAAAATGGATAGACAAAGCTGGGCTTTTATTTGAGACATATCTTCCAAATCCAAACACTTCATGATCATTTCATTTGGAAATCGCAAAATTTGTTTTCGACTTAGAAGACATTTTCCTCAAACAAGAACACGAATTCCTTTAGGTATTTTTCACAAGTAATTGGCGACTGGCTTCAACACATTCTATAAACATTCGTGAAGCATCGATTTTCGGTCTATGTGCTCACGATAATATCTAGGAAAATGTCCTCTATTAACATAGTCTTATTTATGGTTTGGTTCTCATTCAAATATTACTGAAGACATTGATATTTCGTTAAAACGAAAATACAATGAGGAGGTTCGTGCCTTGACAAAGGGAATGTCCAGTCATGAATGATGATCTAGTGACGGAATTTTCTAAAAGTCAATTACCGATTGGGGATGAGTGTCAGTATTTGAAGTTCGATTGAGAACACTGGCAAAAGGGAAAAGCAAAGTCGAGCTCTAATGAATGGGTCTGTTTTCATAGGCTTTGTTGTGCTTGTAGCTATCGGGAAATATTTGTCGTGTGGCCATGAAATAGGTGGGTAAAAAACCAGAAAAGCCTTCCATCATATTTTCTATTTCATTTTCTTATTGTTTGTATTCATTCACTAAGTAATTTATCCTTTGGTTCATCTGTTCTTATCTGTTGTTTTCGCTGTTATAAATTTCCATAAAAAATGGACTCTTGTGTAGCCAACGATATTATGTATTAACATACATAAGTTTCAGCAAATCGTTTCTCTTAATTTTTAGTTAGAGATAAGGTTGAAATAAGATTGACCAAATCTAAGATCCAATAGTTGGGGTGATGCCGCAAAATCATGTAGTTAAATCGTGCGTGATATGTTTGCTATACGAACAATGCAAGATATGAGAATTTTGAGCAAATTACAGGACTTGCACAAGTACCTTTGTTGTACAATCTCGTCAAAGAAGGTGCAAGATACGGTTTTTTGTTCATCCCATGGTAAACTCCTGTATATGATATCATGTAACGATTAAGAAGAAACTCCAACTTCAAGGGGTTTGTCGAGTTAGTAAGCCGACTAGAAACTCCCACCCTAAAACTCGATTGACGTTAGGGGTGAGTAACAGTCCAGGGTCGACCTTGGACCAGCCCAACCCGGCCGATCCTGGTCGGGTTTTTAATTAAGATGAATGGGTCGGTCTTCGGTTTTGAAATCTCTAACCCAGTACTGTACGGGTTGGTCCTCGGTCCTAAGGTGTCGGGTTAGTCCAACCTGGACCAACCCGATATATATATATATATATATATATATATATATATATTGGATTAGTATTTCATGATCAAGGAAAGAATAGTTTGGATCTCATGTAAGTTAGGATTTTTCAACTTTGTGATCTTCAGTTTGAGTTCGTCATTCTAAGTCACATATCCATGTAACTTCTAGTGATTTGTCTAGTAGGATGAATACATTCTTTCTAACATCTTGTTAGCAGAAGATGCAAATACGGCTTTTTTTTTCCCATCTGGATGGTGTTGCAATATGGATGGAATTGCTATCCTAAGTCCACTTGTTGGGTGAACATATAATGACGTGTTGGTCTTCGCAATCCCATTGCATGTTGTGTACATTGTCTAAATTATTTTAAGCCATTTTTAAATGCTAGACAAGTTCAAGGAATTTCGAGTGCATTGTGAAAATTTAGCGGTCCCGGGTCGATCCTTGGACTGGACCGGACCGATAGGATTGGTCCGGTCCTCGATCCTAAGTTCGACGGGTCGGTCCATGGTCCCCAAAATTGAGGACCGACACTGTGCAAGTTGGTCCTTGGGTTGAGTACTGGACCAACCCAACCCGGACCATGCTCACCCCTAATTGACGTGACCTCAAATTTGCGTCCAAAGGGAAACATGATGTGGTTTAGGGATATTGTCCAAGGACAGGCCAATGGTCTTCCATTAGGCACGGGCTCACTCAAGCTCATACCTTGTGTAACGTTGAATTTTGTTTCTATTTTTATTTTTAAATTTGCTTATAAGATAAGTATTTTAATGAGTGACCATTAGTCATTGTAGAAAACAGTTTTGTTAACGTTATTTTGGTATCACTAACTTGGAAAGTTAATTATTTAAGTGATCATACACTCTTGATTTCTAGTTATGAAATTTAAAAGGTATCAAAACCATCAAGTGATCATGCAAACATTTTTGTAGAGTTTATCACGATTGTAAGCTAATTCAACAAAAAAACTAACAAATAATTTATTTAAGTTTGGCGTGATAAAAAAAATACTCAAATATCGAAATGATTATAGAGTAAATGAAGAAAAGAAAACCCAATACAAAGTCAGGCAAAGAATATATGTGGCCATATAATAAGCCCTAGATAGAATCTCCATGCGCTAAATTCAAACCAAGTTTCAATTTCTCATCATAAAGATTAATCTACTAAGGCACTTATTAAAGTATCTAAACTATATATGTGCTAAAACCAAAAACAAATCTACTGCTAAGTCACACAACCAGATCAAGATTTCTACCTCTAACTATTTTCTGGTTCGTTTAAACAATTTCAAAATTTCAACATCTTTTAACAAAAATATTTAATTATGAAAATAGGGACTCGGGTGGGCCCCCCAAGGCCCGGTCCTAATATGGGCTGCAGTGGACTCTCGGTTCTGGGCCATGGACATAAATGGGCTCTTCTAGAACAAGCTCATTCGAGTAGAAAATTCACCAAGCCAATTTCAATGGAATTAAACGAACAACAAAGACAGGCAATGGATATCTCATTCTTCTAAGCCATAAATTATCGTCCTCAGCCTCGCTATTCGCAAAACTGCATTTCCCTCTACATCCAACCATCAATTGTGTATTGATTCGAGGATATGACTGTACCATGATAAGAGTTGGGGAAATTGATGGGACCGCGGATAGTGGGTAAGAGACTCATGTACTGAGATAAGGAATTGTGTAGTGATTAAGCCTGAGGGCCCGTGTAGTCACTTGTGTGATGAGAGACTCCACTTACTTGTGTTGGCAATGAGTGCGAGTGGCCTAATTGATAGGCCGGCTCTAAGTAATGGGAATCCGTACCAAGAGTTGACGGGACCACTTAAGGCCCATAGGGTGGATGTCCTCCTAATTATGAATTAAGGTGTAGACTCATTGAAATTTTATCTCATTCATTGTTTAACCCCTTTTTACAGGTCCCGATCTTGGAGTTCTTCCTCGATGGCCGGGTGAGGCCGGAGGCACCCACTTACAGGTGCTTTGGAGAGACATGAGACTACTTCTAACCCGCAATTTTTGATTGTACATATCGATGGGTTGGACCTTCTTGTGGGTCCACTTTTGTAAACCTTGGTCATGTGCTAACCCGACAAATTTTTCTTACACCTCGGGTTTGTCAGGGATTGATTTACTGTTTCCACTGTGTTTATTGATTGTGTCGGCGACGTGTCTTGGCAAACATCGTGAAATTATCAATCAGTGAGGAACATTTTCAGGAACTCTTGCGTGCTTGGGTTCAGGCGTGTGACAAGAATTGTCCGTGGATATTGGGTATAACCTAAATTTGGGAAACACTTAAGAGCATGAGTAATTGTAATCCTATAATTCTCTGATTCATTTGTAGATTATTTGTTGGCTCCTCTCGCTGATATACATTTTGATATTCGGACCGAATCATTCTCATGTCCTTCTTTATTGCTCCTCGTTTTACTTCTTTGTTGATTTCTATACCTCCCGACCTAGTTGCAAAGTTTTGATCCATTTTTGCTGCGTGGCCAATTTATCACAATTGTTACCAGAGCTAAGATTTTGCACTATAAGTTTTTGGTGTCTACAAGGTTCTAGAGTTGAAGGATGTGCCGTGGCCAACGTCAAAAGAACAAGAAAAGATTTCTTATTGTAAATGCATACGTCTTTTCATGTGTCGGTGGTGAAGTTCCATGGAGGGAGCTTGGATCGATCATGGAGGTGTGTGGGAGCAGAACATTTAACCTATATCCCTTGTAGCGCCCCACCACGACCTGTCGAGCCCATCTATATAAACTACATAAATCATAAATTTCGGCACAACTGTCGAAAAAGTTATAAACCTTTTGCAACTTTACTGATTTAGTCCTAAACTTATTTTTTTTGTCAATTCAGTTCTAAACCTTTTAAAAACTTGTCAATTCAGTTCTAAACCTTTTGAAAACTTGCCAATTCAAATTGACGATTTTTCAAATATTTATGACTGAATTGATAAAAAAAAGTTTAAAATTGAATCAGCAAAGTTGCAAAAGGTTTAGGACTAAATTGGCAAGAAAAAAGGGGTTATAGCACTAAATCAGCAAAATTGCAAAAGATATAGAACTTTTTCGACAATTGCACCTCATAAAATCTATATCTCTCATAGCGCCCCAAAACCACTTGTAAAACCCCCATCTTCATGAACCAAAAGAAACTGTATATTCTAGTCCCATTAACATCAATACCAAAAGCAAAGAATGCTATCGGATCAACGCGGCTACAAATTATCAGCAATCTATAACATTACACCACTTCATAGTTTATGATCGAAAGGACTTGTAATAAAAAAAAAAACTGTCGAGTTGTACTGGTAAAATATCAAGAAATAAAAAACCTTAAACCGATGTTAAGTACCTCAGCATTTCCTAACCTACGATCTGCCAATCTTGTAAATTCAAAAAAAAAATTGTTAATTATCTACAATGAATTTGTAGTGGTGCAATTTTATTTACTTTTTTTGTAACTTACAACCACCACTCCTAAAATTTACAACGAGCTTGCAAGTTAATAATTGATTAATGGGTCCACTTCCAAAATTTTAAATAATTGACACTGTATCATTTGATCTGGGGTTCATAATTTTTTTTATACCTTACGAAATAAGGAATGGAGCTGTCACAAATTTGTAAACATTTATATATGCCACTGGGACTTGTGCTTATAAAATCTTTACCTTGTTGGTGAGTTGCTAACTAAATAATAGATCCACTTGTTAAAATTAAGAAAGCAATTGGTGATCTATCGTCGGATTTGAGGGAAAAGAATCATATTTTGTTTGGTAACTTACTAATAAATTGAGGGGTCACTTGTCGTGATAGATTGAATGATAAAGAATTCAATGGAGTAGCTGATCACATAGCATCATATAATAAGTTGATGATAGAAATAGCGGTCTTTGATAATATCATTGCATTAACCCAAACAACCTATCTTTCATATTTCATCTCATTATATGGACAGCTTGAGTCAATGTAATCTCCGAGTGAAAAGAGTGATGTTCTAATAAATATCCTTTATATTAAACTTATTCGAATTTCAAAGAAGTCAACTTTCAACTATTAGAAGTTCAGTATGTTGATTGTTTAACTTAGTACTTGAATACGAATTTCTTGGTAAAAGGAGGATGTGATCTTTTGAACTCATCGAGTGTTACATCAAATTGAAAGAAGATATGCTTTTTGCGAAGTGGTCTTCCTCGTGTTCCTGTTGCTTTGTATTTGGTCAAGTCCAAGAACTTGCGTGAGGCGTTCTCTCTCTTTTCATTTGACGGACTTCGGAGAGAGTTAACAATTCGCGTTTCGAGTCAGAATCAGATGTATCATTCATTTCTTTTGCTAGAGGTGGCAAGCGATAAATCCTGTAGGAACAACTCTTTTGGAAGAAATCAAAAGGGTATGTAAAACCCAGTTAACTCGTTTAATCCAATAATAAATGCTCATGAGGAGTGAAGAATTCCGAAATGAAACCACATATTATATGTTCAAATGACTTTCCTCTATTCTAAAGAAACAGGACAAACCATTCTAAGACCGCAACGAAGCAAACATGAGCACAAATCTGGTTAACCATGAACACAGGAATCTGATCCGATTCTAGATAAGATCAAGGGGACTCCATACTGGGGATGAGTAGTGAACATAGGACTAGGGGCATGCTTGTAAGAAGGAGATAGCTGCACTGAGAAGTTCTGCAGAATCATGGTTAGAGCAACTTTGGCTTCGATAAGAGAAAAGTTTTGACCAATGCAAATTCTTGGACCCCAACTGAAAGGGAGAAAGCAGAGCTTGTTCTGGGTTGCTTTCGAGACTCCCTCGGAGAATCTCTCCGGATTGAACTCCTTGACATCATCACCCCATATCTCTGGGTCGTGATGGATCAGGATCATGGGCACGGAAAGCACGACTCCTGGAGGTATTTGTATGTCCCCCAACTTGGTTGTCTTGTGAACTATTCTCATCGTCATAAATCCAGGCGGATATAACCTGAGAACCTCATTCAGTATCATGCTTACCTGCACATTAATCAATTTGTTGTTAGCCTGTCTTTGTCCAAAAAGACGTTGAGAATGCCACGATAAAATAGTCTAAACCTTGCCTAATGGACCAAATTTATCAAACTTAGTATCATTCAAGTGATCTATGAATGAGAAGGCACGATCTATATGTCTTACTTTTGTCACTAGCCGAAACTAACTTGAGTAACTATCGCCTAAATACTCCTTTTCTCTTTTGGTCTGGCTGAAGGCGTGAGGCAGAACAGAAACTAGACTTCAGGTCAGGTGGTTATAATTTTTCCTTCAACTTTTCGGCCTTTCTTTTTCCGTTTCTTCTTTTTCTTTTTATCTTTTTTGCGGAAAAACCATTAAATTGATGTGAGTTTTGAAATTCAGAACATATATGTCTTGAAATCAAGATAAACAGTAGACAACAATATGACGAGAATCCTTACGATTTTTAGTCGGCTCAACCCATTAAAATCTGGTTTGTTGTTGCCGAAAACTCGCAGAACTTCCTCTCTTGCTCTGTCTTGCCAGTTTCGGTACTTGCTCAACAGAATCAAAGTCCAAGTAAGCAAAACAGAAGTTGTCTCTTGACCTGCAAAGTTGAATGCTTTGCACTCTTGAATCACATCCTCTATGCTCATGCCCTTTTGATGCCCGGACTCTTGAATTTCTTTCGTGTTTGATTTTAGCAGTAGTCCCAAAAGATCATCGTCATCCACTTGTCCTTCCTTCGTTGCCTTCTCTCTCTGGGTCACTATGTTTTCCAATAATCCTTTTATTTTGTGGTCAATCTCTTTCATCCTCTTTCGCAGTTTGGTTGGCAAAAGGCTGCATTGTTTTTGTATACAAACTAAACTTCAAGATGAAAACTTCACACGTTAATCTCGTTTCCACAGTTTATGCGTGTCTTGCTGCATAAATGCACTCAACCATTTTCATCCATTCTATTGAGTTTAAAGTTGGAAAACAGCATTCTCGATGGCAGCTCAATAGGAGACATGCATTACTAAACGTTGTTTTGACAGCAAATAAATTGTAGCGAATCCTGGATACTACCTTGCAATCACAAGCCAACCACTCTCTATAATTTGCAAAATCACATGAAAATTGTCTTAAGAAACTTTTCAAATTCATTTTTTGGCAAGATGCTTGAAAGTTCTGCACATGATATGCAAATCATAAGACAATTGTGGAAAATCGCAACTGACTCCGCGGATAAGGATTGAGGAAGTCGAAGTAAAGTTTGTGATCTTTTTATGTCAATGATATTCAAACAGTTAAAAGATCTCGGGAAATTATCCTATATTAATCTTGACTTACCTCCACCCGGGAATAAACGCTAATGGAAGAATCTTGTTAGTGAGGACCATTTGTTCTTGTTGAAGGGGAAGGATGCTCTTGACCTGGTTGTAAGTGACACCGAAAGCAGCTCTACAGAGTACATCGCCCGTCAAATGCAGGAGGTCAGGCCAAACATCCACTTCGCCGGCCAAACTTTGCTTCTTCCATACCCCAATCATCTCCTCGCAACTTGAACATGTTGCAGTCACTACATACTGTAATTATTCAACAATTTTAGAAAGCTAAATGACTGTATATACCAAGTTTTTTATAATAAATTATTAAGTTCCGATTAGATGTTGCATCTGGTTCGGAAACTATCAGCTGCAAACAGTAATACCTTCAACTTCGCATGGTGAAAAGCCGGGTTGATGATCTTTCTATGTTTGAACCATTTCTCACCCTCAATCGTGATGAGCCCCGATGCTAAGAGATCTCCAACGGCCTTAGGGTGTGGCTTTTGGAACTCATTGGTCCGTGAAAATATTTCCTTCAACATGTTTGAGTCCATGATGTTCAACACAGGCGTTGGCCCAAACCATGTAAAGCAAAGCTTCCCTGTAATAACCATTGTTTCGACTTGATTTATTAAGGCATCAAATGGCTACCAGATTCCATATATTACCCGTTTCAGTATGTCAGCTGCTTAAACTAGCAGACCCATTGTAAGTACCCGAATTGATACCCATCTAGCAAATCGATTTGCACGAGAAAGTGAGCAGTTTTAGTAGGCTTCTAATAGTCGGTTACTGACTTTGCCCCTCAAAGCAACACTCAATCATGTAAAATCTAATCTATAGCGGGAATTCGGTCGACTTGCTTACCATGAATATATCTCGATTAGATTGCTGAAAAGGCACCAGAAATACATCCCTTTGGCAAGTATTTAGCTAAAAATTACAGCTTCTAGTGAGTTAAGATGTTTTATACCAGGAGATTGGGTTTGTTGAAACAACGATATCATACATATGGCTAAAAGTTTCTACTGTATCTCAACTCTGATGGCATGCGTACCATATTTCTCGATGGAGTGATGAAAGAAAGGGAGCAAGCGAGGCGCGATGTCGTTGGAGAAAGGAGTGATGGGTTGAGATTGAGCTGCCTTGCTCATTCTCATGTTGTCTCTCAGGTCTTGAAACAGAAGACTGTAAGAGGTTCCCTTCAGGCCTTGCCGTCTGAGGCATCTTTCCAGCTTCTTAGGCTCCAACCAAAACAAACACACTACTTTCCATGCACAGGTGAAGAAGGTGATGAGAAGAAAGGAGAGAACAATTGAATAAGCCAAAGACATTTCCACATTCTGCGTTAAACATAAGGCATGTTTGTCCGGTTGCCGTTAGGAGGAAATAAATAGGACTACTGGGGAGGAGAAAGTCTTCGCATCACGACAGCTCAGGTGCAATTGTGATGCCACCTCGTATATACAGTAATCCGCTCGGCAAACAAGTGGCACTGTGGGGCCCACTGGCAGAAGCTTCTACAGCCGCTCCACCGCCTCTCTCTCTCTCTCTCTCTCTCCCTTCTTTCTCTGCAACTCCATGGGACCATGGAAGCACCGACTCTCGACGCTCACTGCCACCCCGAACACCACCAAAACCGCCGCCGCTACGGCCATCAACACCGCTGCTTGAAGATCTTCGAGTTTAGCAACGGCCTAAGTTCGCCAAGTCCTGAACCACGGACAGTTTCTTCATCAACTTCTTCTCTCACCTCTTCCTTATCTTTCCAACCAAAAAAATCATCCTCAACAACTCTTCCTCCTCGCAATTAATCCTCCTCGATGTTGAGATGTCGATGCTCGACTCCACGCACGCCTTGTTCTCCCTCAACCCCCTTAAATCCTTAATTTTCAGATTCACGCTCTCAATGTACCCGGCGAACTGTGGCCACGCGTTGATCTTCCACAAAACACACAAGTGGCGGCTTTTGACGAGGCCCGATATCACCGACCAGACGAAGTGCTCCATGAAGTAGTATATCCCCTCGCCGACGGAGGATCAAGTCCTACACGGAGTCGGGGTGTGAGGCACGGAGAGCGTTCACGTCCTGGACGAACTTGCCGAGCCAGAATGCCTTCCAGCGCAGGTCGACGCTGGACTTGAAGCTCTTGAGGCAGCGATGGAGGGGTGGGGCTTCGGGCAAGAGGGAGGAGGAGAGGATGAACTTCGTGGTGCCAAAGAAAAAAATTTGGAAAAAAAATATTTTTATGAATTTTTTTAGAATTTTTTTCAGCCGACTAATTTAAATTAAACGACTAAAAAGAAGTAACGTCACTCCGATTACAATAGAGGATCCATTTCCATACCTAAAAATCTCAAGGGCCTTGTTGATGTCGTCTACTTGTCGAGGTAGGCCTCAAAGTGGGGTAGGAAGTCCCAATCTAATTCGGGATACTCAAAAAACACTTGCTATAATATTGACGATCTAACAAGGATGGAACTTCAATGAATTTTCATTTACCGATATCATCTTTTATGGAATTGATCCCCTTTTAACTATACAAGAATATGTGGATGCTTCTGGCCATCGCGGTAGGGATTCGGTGGTGGTCGAGGAGGGAGCAAGCAGTGGTGGGAATTCGAGAGATCGGTGGTCCGAGTTACAGAGAAAGAAGGAACCGAATCGAACCGGTAGAGAAAGAGAGAGGCAAGAGAGGCTTGACAATTTTCGGACTGTGGGATCCATAGTGCCACTTGTCGTTCACCGAATGGACTACTGCATAAATGAGGTGGCATCACAATTGTACTTAATATTTTCTCGATAGGCTTTTGTTGCGTACATAGGAGAAGAGAAGTCGCTGACTTGCATTTAATAGTAGAAAATCTTCACCCAGTATGTTCCTCAGTTTCGAAGTGTCACGTGCTTATTACTTTTGTCTTTTGAGGAGTTCGTTGACTTGTTACCTGTCCAGCGAAGCATGCTGGGACGAGAGGACCCGGATCACCTGACCGTAAGGTCAGGTGACCTTGGGTGATCCAACGGAGTGGAACCCCATGTATTAGGAGGGATATTCGAGGTGATCCGATGGTTGGTGCAAGTGGGTCATGTGACCTTGCTTGCACCGAGTCCATTTCTAGGACAAGAAGCAAAAATCTAAGCGGTGTCCTATCTTCAACCCTTCTTTTTGGATAATTTCAGTGCGCCACGAAAACTATCAGTCAGCCACATTCAGTGGCTAAATGAATAGGGACCATGGAAAGTGGTCACATTTGAGGGTGGGTGTTGTCTTATATATGACTTAACAGTAGCTCACGCAGTCTGATGCGGGACTATGAAATGTTACATCCCTGGAGGTTAAAAAGGATAAATCATCCTCAAGTGGTAAGTTGTTGAAATTCTTGGTGAATTTCAAAACTTGTTGGTAGAATTAGGTGTCTAGCAACTTATTGGTTTGGTTAGTTGTCGGTAAATGAACCAACAATGTATGGGGTGTATCAATCTCGAATTTGATGGTAATGCCGCTTTGTTCCACGAAAATTGAACATTGCTAGAAAAGTGGTTTCGAGAAAGCAATGTCCAGGGAAGAAGGAAATGATTTTCCAGTGTTTGGGGTGGCACTTTGCAAGTAAAGTGAAGTCAATTTTCATAAACTTTAGGAACGAAACCCCGAGCTCAACACTAGGAAACTTTTAAAACAAGTTCAAAATGTTTTGTCCAACCCAGATCAAGAAGTAGTTTTCTTCATCAAGGAAACTCGAGAGACTGATAGGAAGCCATATAGGGAAGAATCAATGTGGCACTTAAACAGAAAAAATCATACGAGACTGAATTGATGCTGTGTGGTTTCTGTCCCGTTGAAAGGATTGGAGACTCGACGACTAGTTGATAGAGTATTTCTCTTGTGGGAGTGTTTTACGAGGGACATATTGTAGCTTTGTTAGGGTTTTAGCGGAACATGAATTGTTGCTGTCGTGGGGAACTTTGTGACCCATGACCTACTTGATTTTATTTTTTGGAGTTCGACTGAAAAAATGGCAGCAACAGTAACAAAACTGCCGAACAGCACCACTTTGGTGTCGAAGCTTTTCGAAGGATTTGTTGGACCTGTGTCTCAGTGCTACTGCCAAATGGCCCACTTTGGTGTCGAAGCTTTTCGAAGGATTTGTTGGACCTGTGTCTCAGTGCTACTGCCAAATGGCAATCAATGGAGGTGATGGTGCACGTATATCGAATGGTGGACTACAATTTAAAATAGGAACCCAGGCGAATCCCTAATTGACGAGTCTAAACAGTTGGCTAACTAGAATTATCTAGAAATTGTTTTACAATTAATTATGCTCTGTTGATTTAATTGCCTATTATTATTGAATTGCGCATTCGATTGGTGAATGATTAGTATTGATGTTTGAATTGTAGTTGACAACTAATTTAGCTGTTTGCAATTGATTGAATGATTGGGGCCGTATTGAGTGGGGGAAAATTGCTAATTTAGTCCTAAACCTTTATCTACTTTGCCGATTCAGTCATAAACCTTTCTTTATGCCAAATGAGTCCTAAATCTTTTGCAACTTTGCCGATTAAGTCCTTCCGATGGATTTTGACCGGAAAATGCCTACGTGGCGACGACGTGGCTCAACCGGTCGTCGCCGATGACGACGTGGAGATGATGTGGCCAAAACGACATAGTTTTTTCTTTTTTCTTTTTGCTCGGGCACTGTTCATCTTCTTCCTTGCACGTCTTCTTCCCCATGGAATCCCTAGTCGTGCCCCTGCAAGTCCGAGAAATAGCCTCGTCGGCCGCGGGCGAGGGCGGCGGAGGCTGCCGCGGCCGATGAGGACCGACCTCCGCCCAGCTCCCTCGCTGCCTTGCCCATCTGCAGCAAGGGAGGGAGGATGTAGATTTGCGAGGGAGCAGTCCTCCCTTGTCCATTTGCACTGCTCCCTCATTTCAGGGAGCAGATCTGCAGTGAGGGAGCTCCTCCTCCCTCGCCAGCCACGGGCGAGGGCAGCGGCAGCCCCTCTGCCTTCGCTCGGGGTCGGTGAGGGCCGGGCCACCCTTTGGAGTGGCCAGTGAGGGTCAGCGGCCAGCGGAGCTCGCCGGCCAAGTAGTTTTTCTTTGAAAAATTAAGGAAAAAAAGAAAAAAAACTTGGGTTTCGGTCATTGCCATGTTGTCGCCATGTCATCATCGGCGAGGTCCAGCGTGCCACGTCGTCGCCACGTAGGCACTTTCCAGCCAAAATCCACGGGAAGGACTTAATCGGCAAAGTTGCAAAAGGTTTAGGACTTATTTGGCATAAAAAAGGTTTAGGACTCATTTGGCAAAATAGCAAAATGTTTAGGACTCATTTGGCAGTTATCCTTATTGAGTGGGGACTGTTGAGCTATTAGATGAGGATTCGAAGAGATGACAGTTCAAAAGCGAGAGGTTAGGGATTAATCATGCTCGGGGTCCGTGTTACCTTAGGTGCGACGAGGGAGTCAGCTTACCTAGGTGGATAGTGACAACTAGTACTCTGAGTGACATGTAGACATATAGGGACTCTAGAGGGAGTGCCCTCCTAATCGGGAATTAGGACGTAGACTCACTATGCTTTTTATCCCATTTGTTATATAACCCATTTTACAGATAACAAGCATGGAGTTCCTCTTAAAGGGACGGGTGAAACTGGAAGTGCCCGCAAATGGCAGGTGGTTGATTGACACTATTACAACCGAGTCTAGGTACACTGTAGAGTAGCACGAGATGACTCTTTGGGATTTTGATTATAACGTCTTTTGTTGGATGCCACATCAGTATTAGGTCAAGTATTCCGCTGAGGAGCGAGACCCCATGGCGAGGTATATGGACCATCATGTATATCCTTAGGGAGGATACCATCATTGGGTGTTGGACCTAAAGGAATAGGAGAATAGCATGGAATGGTATTTGAAATGGAGTAGTGACCCCTCGAGTGGCTCTGTGATAGACCTTTAGGGTAGGATGCCCTATGTCTACTATCACTTTTTGTCTAGACCTAGACCTGTATATGGAGATTAGGTAGAATTCTCCTAACCCGTTCTTTTAATTAGTATGTGTATGGGTTTATCTTCTCATGGGTCTATTTTGTAAAAATATTGGCCACTATTTATAAGATGAGGAGTTTTGATTACTCTGAAAATTGTCAG
Organism: Melaleuca alternifolia; assembly: GCA_019926035.1. Classification (NCBI taxonomy): domain Eukaryota; kingdom Viridiplantae; phylum Streptophyta; class Magnoliopsida; order Myrtales; family Myrtaceae; genus Melaleuca; species Melaleuca alternifolia. The sequence continues at coordinate 1,200,984 of JAGKPW010002418.1, read as the reverse complement.
GGGTTATTTCTAGATTTTCGGCTATCTATTTGATTATTGTGATTATTGGGTCGGCAATGAGACTTGGGACGTCGTGAGTATCGACCAAGATTGAGGAACAACGGGAATTGCCGCATGCGCTCGGGAGCGGGGCATCGTGCAGATATGTCTTTATCAATCATTTTGGACTCGTATTTGTTGTATTTGAGTATTCTTTTTGCAGGATCTCAAGACCGTCTCAGCCTTGAAGAACAAGGTCGGCCGGCAATAAATCCGGCTCCTACAGTTTGAAATTAAATTTGTCAGCCCACTTCAACAGGTCCCGGAGCCCTTTTTAGGTCGGAAACCGGAAGAAATCTGGACAGTCCAATTTCTAGCCTTTTGAAATGTATCTAACGTCGAGCTGGGCCTAACTGCTATAGATTGGCTAGTCGTTTCTCTATCCCTATTCTTTTAATCATATACAATTCACACGTTCGGTCGACAATTTGGCAAACTTACTTTTGTGCATAAATATTTCATAACTGTTCTTCCTTTTAGCCAGCCCGCAGCAAGCCGAAAGGTCGGAAAGTTTTTGCTTAAGCTTGTGCAGAGAACGAAGTTTCTCTCGGACCACCAGGCCATGACTAGCTCTAGTTTGCCTCTTTACTAAAGTGCCCAAAATCAGCAGCATGCAAAATGGGAGGACATTTCATTTCTAGCCACTATGTTCAGAAGTAGCATCCCAAATTTTACTTTCTTTCACCAAATCTAATGAACATTGAATTACTCGCGATTGGTGTGAATTGACCGGAGCCAACTAACTTCACAACAGATTATTTATGCGATCATCATTGGTGTTGTAACATGTCAGGTTTGATACGAACGCAGAGCATAACACTTTCCAGCTATCTCAAAATAATCAGTGCTGATGATATCGTAAGTCTGCACAACTGGATCAGAGAGCTTCTCCAGGAGGATAGAACTGGACAAGCAATTTGCTCCATTATACTGCAGCACAGTGAG